>JARHVA010001110.1:3805000-3878858 GCA_037957365.1 Torreya grandis | reverse complement strand
ATTTATTATGTTTCCTAGAATGACCAATGATAGCCATTTTCTCATAATTTACACTTATTCAATAAAATAATATAAAATAAATATAAAATTAAAGTTTTCCATGACATTAAAAATAGAGTGTTCATGCCTTAAGTTTGCATTTAGATTAAAAATAATAAATATCAATAATAATAATATAACATTTAATTTAATAAAATAACCTATTTTTAAATAACTGCAATTATGAACCACAATAAGGTCTTGAAAGATACAATAAAAAATAATTTATTAAAGTTTATGGCTCCACAAATGCCAAACAATAGTAACAATAATTTATTATTTTATAAAAACATAATATAAGTTACATAAGGGATTTTTACCATGTATAAACCTAGAATCTATTTAAAGATAAATATTATCTATATTAAAAAATAGACAAGAAAAGATGATGGGACATGCTAGGGAGTTTGAGCAGGGTCATGCTTAGGGTATTAATGACAAGAAGGGTAAAACCCTAGTAGTTGGATTCAGATTTAGAGGTAGGAAAGGGAAGGTGTGGCAGGTGAAAGATGAAATTTATGAACTCAAGAGTTGGTGGGTTTTGAAGTTGGTTCTAGAAGTTTGGTTTTGGAGTGGGAGTCAGGAAGAAAGGCTAGAGAGTGTTAAATCAATTTTCATGAGGAGGAGGATATGGAAGCAATTAAGCAAGTGGTGATTGGAGAAAATGCATTTTCTATTGGAAGGAGATCTAATTGCTTAGAAGGAAAACATTTGGTTCCTTCCCAGGTTATAGAGTATTAGCTTGTGGTGCCTTATGATGATAAAGTGTAAATTTTGAAATTGGTGAAATTAGAATGAAACTCAGAGCCTTTTGCCAATAACTTGAAAATGTTATCTAAAAATTACCTAATTTGCAAATGTGTTGGAAAATGGTTGGTGCTTGGTGAAGTAGAAGTGTGGGTTTTTTCTAATTATGGGAAGGGCGTGAAGATTTGTTTTCTTTCAAAGGGTTTCTTTATGGTTACATTTGACTTAGGTTCAGCCTATGATTTGGCCATGTGAAATCCCTTTTGGTCTTCAAGAGGAGCAAGTTTATGGTTGCAGAAATGGAGCCCTAATTTTGATCCCTCACTAGCCAAAAAAGGTATGTTTCCTTGCCTAGATTTGATTTTACAGTCTACCTATTGAATTTTAGGGTTTGGATTATCTAAAATCTTTGGGTAAAATGATGGGCTCTTTCATTAAGCTTGATCCTATTTTATAATAATGCATTCTAGTATCTTATACTAGAGTCAGGGTGTTATTGGACCTAAACAAGGATATTTTAGAGAAAATTTTGATCAAGTCCTTGGGTAGGGTCTAGATTCAACGAGTGGATACTGAAAAAAAACCCTTTCCATTATTTTTGGTGTCATAATCTATGACAGACCTAAAAATTACATTCTTTTAAAAAGTAAGATCCTCTTCATGCTCGTTCGGTAGTCCAACCAATTTGGTATAAAAAACTGGTGAGTAATAACAAGTATGTAGATGAGTTAGAGAAAGGTCATTCCCAAGTATATATGGGGAATGGTTCTATAGAGGAGTTTTACAAAAATAAATAAGGGGATTCTCAGCTCCAACTTGAACTAAATCTCTCTCTTGATTCTCTTGAGTTATCAAATAAGCTATTTGAGTTTGACCTTGATAGGAATATCGATAACATACAGGCTATGCTTGAGAAACTATATAGTGGTAATAAATTATCTTCATATTATTTAATTAAAGTCTATGGGTTTATAGAAAAATAATCTATGTCAATCAAATATCTATTACAATCCTCTCAAGACAAAATGGCCCCAAATTTCAATCTCGAAGAAAAGGGGCTAGAAGAGCTAATTTTGGGTTCAGGAAAAGTTGAGGGTAGTGCTTTGGAGGAAGAGGAGGAATCTAAGTCAAAATAAGAATTGGATTAGTGGGAGGTTCTCTCCATCTCTTAAGTTTAGTTCTCTTTGACCCATATGAATTGGGGACCTAAACAGAGAATGGGTAGGAAATTGATTAAAGATAAGATAAAGGGGAAGAATCGTGGTGGTAGATAAGGTACTTTGAACCAATATGTGGAATCTTGAAAGTAGGGGGTGGAATCCCCCCCATGGGGTCAATGAAGTTCCTATCTTGGAATGTAAGGGGCCTGAACGGCCCAAATAAGAGGTATGTAGTGAAATGTCCCATGTTGGCCAAAAATCCATATGTTTTTTACTCTAAGAAACTAAATTGAATTTGTAGGAAGCTTTAAATTTGATGAAAATAAGTTTGGCTAAATGGAATAGTATTTTTATGGAAATAGTTAGGGATTATGGTAGATTGGTGGTTATTTGGTCTCCTTTGATGGATAATATAGTGGCAGTGGATTCGGGTCCTTGGTGGCAGCTATGTAGGTTCTACAGTTTGTCTTCAGATGTTAATTTCCTATTTTTCAATATTTATGGTCTTAATGATGCTATCCAAAAGTGGCAACTTTGGTAGCAACTCTATGATATAATTTTGAGGTATCCAAAGGGAAAGATGAGGTGATTTAAATGCCATTTTCCAATCTCAAGATATGATGGGAGGGGTGTTGTTCCCTAAACCCTCTTAGGTGGAGTTCGATAATTTTGTGAAGAATATTGAATTGGTGGATGTGTTCCCTAAATCTGACTGGCTTATCGAGAATAATATAAGAGTGGGTTTAGATAATATTGTAGAGAGACTTGAGAGATTCTTTATCAATCCAAATTGGCTACTAAGTGATTATGTGGTGGAGATCTTAGGGTTTGGAGCTTCTAGTTGGATCACTTCTTGATTGTTCTCAATGTATTCAGAGATTATCCTTTAGAATGTTGTTCTTTCAAGTTTGAGATAATGTGGTTGCAAGAGACTTCATTATTTTAAATCATGAAGAATTGGTGGTCAAGATAGCACCTTTCCTTTAGTTCTCTCATATATAAAATTACTAAAAAATGTTAGTACATCAATGGTTGTCTCAAAACGTGGAATGTTGAAGTTTTAATAAAAAAAATCAAGAAAAGGTGAAGATTGAAGATGCATTGTTGTCTTTTAATGATTATATAATAAAAGGGGGAATGAATACAATGGCTTATTCTTTAGAGAAAAACCTTATGTAGGAGTATGAGGAAATTCTTCTTAGAGAGGAAATTCATTGGAAACAAAATTCAAGGGTGAATTGGTTGCAAGTAGGTGATAAAAATTTAGTTTTTTTCATAATTTGGTGAGGGATAAAAAATTTACAACTCAAATTTCTAGTATAATATCTAATAATAATGAATTTCTGACTTCCCAAGAGGAGATTGAGCTGAGGTTGTGTCTTTCTTCAATAAAATTCTCTCTAGAGAAAAATAATCCAATCTAGAAGCTCAAAATTTGAATTCAGGGTTAATCCCCAAACTAGTTTCAGGTAGGTAAAATGCTCAGTTGATGGATCCCTTCAATTTAGAGGAAATATGCTTGGTAGTATTTTTGATGGATAAAGTAAAGCTACAGGTCTTGACAGTTTTCTAGTAGATTTTTTTCAATCCTTTTAGGACATTGTTAGATTTGATGTGTTTAACATGGTCAAAGAATCCTATTGTCATAGGAAAGTGGCTCCTGATTTGAATGTTACTTTTATTTCCCTATTTTCAAAATGGGAGTCCAGATGAGTTTCAGTGATTTGTATCCTATTTCACTTTGTAATTTGGTGTATAAAATCATTTCCAAATCTTTGGCTAATTAGCTCAAGATGGTTTTAGATTCCCTCATTTCTCAAGAATAGGTGGGTTTTATACTCAAGAGGAATATCCAAGAAGGCATTATTATTTCTCATGAAATCATTCACTCTCTCTCTCATAATCACCATGGAGGCATGTTTCTTAAACTAGCTATTAGTAAAACCTATAACAGGGTTAATTAGCACTTTTTAATCAAAGTCTTAGAAAAATTTGGATTTTGTAAAGATTCATGTAATTGGATCTTTAGTTGTATTGCTAGTTGTAAATTTTCAATTTTGATCAATGAGTGTCTGCATGGTTTCTTCGAAGCTTCTAGGCTTTGTAGTAGGGTGATACCTTATCCTCATTTCTCTTCATCTTAATGGTTAAATCTTTGGGTCATGCATTAGTTCAAGTTACATTTTCAAACATGGTATTTGGTTTAAAAGTGGTGGATAATATTGATAGTTTGTCTCATCATTAATTTGATGATGATACTTTTATTTTTGGAGTTGCTTCTATTTTGAGGCTCAAGAATTCAAGGAAATCTTTAACAACTATGAGATAGCATTAGGTAAGATGGTAAATAAAGGAAATTCTAAACATTTATTCATCAACTACAATGAGCAGAGTAAAGGGAGAATTCTATGGTGCTTGGTTTTAAAATCAGGAAGTTCCCAAGTAGATACCTGGGCATTTCACTTTTTAGGAGCTAGTAAGTTAAATCTATGGGAAGGTTTAATCAAAAAATTCAATTCTCAGTTGGCACCCTAGCAAGGGTGTTAGTTGTCATTGGTAGGTAGAATCACTTTGATTAAATTAGCTTTGAGGGTTCTTCCTACTTATTATTTTTCTATCTTGCATCCCCTTGCAATGTGGTCAATAAAATCAATAAAATCATGAAATATTTCCTTTAGAAAGGTGCATTGAATTCTAGCAAATTTACTTTTCTAAAATGGGAGTGATCATGAAAATAAAAAAAGATGGGGGTGATGGGATTAAAAATATTCATCTCCATAATTTAGCTCTGGGAGCTGAATTGGTTTGGCAGATGATTGAACAATTGAGTGCATTATGGATTAAATTTATTAGACACAAATATATTGGGTTATATGACCCTTAGATCATGGTTTCTATTTCTAATCCACCCAAGGGTTCACATATGTGGAATTTCCTATTGAAGTATAAGTTGATTATTACAAATCGTGTGTCTAGGACTATTAATAATGGAATGAAAGTGAATTTTTGGTTTGATTCCTAAAATGGTCATAAACCTTTGGATGATCTCTTTCAAGTTCCTAAGGCAATAATGGTTCTTTAAGAGCTATGGGGTCATAAGGTTACTGAATATATTGAGTTTTAATCTTGTCAAGGTGTCATTAGCTAGTGGTGGAAAAGTTTGGATGTACTGATTTCTTCTAATTAAGGTAGGGAAATTTCTTCTTCTTTGTCTTCCAAGAAAGTTTTCTTGAACAAAAAATATTATTGTATCCATTAGGTTGGAGAGAAATATGGTAGGTATTCAGTTAATCCTGGCTATCAAATGGCTGAGGTGATTAAAGTGTATTTTTCTTGGGCTAATAAGTTGTGTTGGGGTAAGGCAAAGGCTTCAAAAGTTAGGGGCTATTATGTGGTTAATAGTTCAAAATAGGATCCTGACTCAAGATAGGTTGCATAAAATGGGTTTCAAAGTTCCCTTTAGACATTTCATGTGCAATAAGGAGGAATTAATAGATCATTTGATGTTTAATTGCTCATTTGCAAGATGGTCCTAGTCTTGGATTTATGGTAAGTTTAACTAGCTTTGGCCTTGAATTCCCTCTCTAAAAAAAGCCTTAGAGTTTTTGCCTCTGGGAGACGTCAAACACTCTATATAAGTATATGGAATGTAAGTCTAGTCATTCTTATTTGCTCTACATAGAAGGAAATAAATCAACATATCTTTGAAAATAAAGAAAGGATGTTATTCGGCGTGATTTATGAGATTAAAATATTCATTTTAAAAGTGATTTTGGACTAGGATAAATGTAAAAAGGGTCTTCTCTCAAGTTGGGATATAATAATGAGAGGTAGATGGAAACTGATAAAAATACCCCACATTAATGGGTCGATTATATACAATTCTGATAGTAGAAAAATTAAATCTGAAGCTAACTGGGAGCCTCCCTCTACGGGTTGGTTTAAGCTCAATTTTTATAGATCTTGTAGAGGCATCTTGGGGATTCTAGGAATAGTTGCATGCTAAAATATTGCATTATTTCTTTGATCAGAGCCACCTCAGTCAAATTCTTAGATGACATCAATAATGAAGCAGAGGCTCAAGATCTGATTGTCAGTTTGGAATTAGCAGTGAAATGTGGCATTGATTTTATGCTCATCAAAGGGGACTCTCAATAGGTGATTCAAGACCTTTGAAAATAGAGAGCCAAAGCATGGAATATAAATAATATCTTAGTTAAATCTTGGGAGTTTCTTCATCATTTTTAGGATTAGAAAGGGGAGAATTATTTCCAGAAGGTGAATGAGGTAGATAATTTTTTAACCAATGCATGGATTATCTAAGTGGAAGGGATGAAAATTTATAATTATATATAAAGGTGGCTCGATATATATGGGATAGTTTACATTGAGCTATAATTATTGGCATTTATGGTATATGGTACATAAATCAAGGGGATGTCCTCTAATGATGATGACATTAAATTCATAGCGTGGGAATTAACTCCTAATTTTTGTGGCATAGGAAATATAGCTATATCTCCTTGAGTTTTATTGATGGTGGTAGGTTTTGTTGACAACATGTTTGGTGAAAATCTTGGCTCAAATATGGTAGGTTATAGGTGACAGGCATAACTATGAAGAGAGCCCTGGTTGAAGTGATAGTTTGGTTGGTCATGTTTGGGAGCAACCCTAAACAAGAGATGGGTTTCATGGGGTCAGTCTCTTTATGTAGACTATAACACATTTTTTAGACTCCTTAGTTATAAATTTTATATGTTATATCATGTCTTGGGGGGGGGGGTAAATAAGATAAGTCTTATCTTGCATTGGAGAGTCAATTCATAATTGGTTTCCCTTTTCACCAACAATCTTCTTATGTTGGTCTTTGATAAATGTATGGTGAAGGAACATGTGGATTTTTTTGTCAGACCTGAATATAGGTTAAATATCCTTACGATATAGAGATGGTCAATTTTGCACCTTTTTTGAGTTACCCTTTTCTACAAAAGATGGTCTAAGTTTCATCCCAATTGCTATCTTTAGGATCATGGAAGAGCGATTTGCTAAAGTCCTCAACTTCCTTAAATAATTGGATGATTTCTATTTAGATAAGTAGGATGGGGTCTTAGTGAAAAAAGTGATAATATCAGAGGTGAAAACACTCAAAGAACTTCTATAGAATTGGAGATGTGGAGAGAAGCTCGGTACTCGCATGAGTGCATGGCAGTAGTGAAATATCTTTTTGATGGTTTTAGCAGAGGAAAGTTTCTAGCTCCATTTTGGTTTGGAAAAAGGTGTTATGGGTAGATAAAACTTCTAGTCCATCTATTTCAGTGTTTGGATTTGGGAAACCCATAGGTGAGAGGTAAAGTAAGGAACAGGGAGTGCTGCAAGATGGCATGCTGGTTCAACCTCAAGCATAGTTGTTGACTTCAGTGAAAACAAATCCTAGATAGTGAAATATTGCATGCTAATTAAGATGGTAAACCAGCGGCTATGTTGGAATGATATATGGTTTTTGTATGTTTTTTGGTAATCAGTAGTCTTTATGCCAAAATGGATATGTAAGAACAATAGTTGATGTATCTATGGTCTTTTTGTACTTATTCATATTTAGTAATATAATATATCTAGTTTCTTTTAGTTGTTTTGGGTTTTGGTCAGATGCCTTTTGGATTTCTATCCTTAATCCAATCCTTCTTTTTTTTGGTATGATTTACTAGGTGGGGTGTAATGTCCCTTACTTAGGGGCTCCTTTTTTCCTGCAAAAGCTCTGATACCACTATAATATCCCTTCAGATACCAAAATAAATCTCTAAATTGCTTATCTATATTTTTGCAAAATATCTTCAAATAGATAAATAAATCACAGTATAATCTCTTATTTATTTGCTCATATGCTTACAATAGAGGTCCTCTGTCAAGTATACAAAGAATATTAAAAGTATGGCCTTAAGAGCCTGTGTATCCCACAAACTAGGAAAGAAATCTGGATCTGGTACATTTCAGCCTGCTGTGTCAAACACACAGTCACTGGCATCAGTCGATATACTGCCGACGTCGGTCTCTATCGGTCCTTCTCTGATAATGTCGGTCTTCAGTCGGCCGATGTTGGTCACTGGGGATCTCTGTCTGCCGAGGTCAGTATCTGCATGGATCTGTATGGACTTGTACAGACTTCGTATGGCCACCAATAAAGTACACCTATCTGTTTTCAACCCCTGATCTGAAGATATATGGCTCTAATATAGAAGATCTCTATCTGTATAATTTATTGAATCAAAACCTAATAAAATAAATACTTGGAAAGCTCTGTGAGAACTTCTGTATGAAGTTACCTCTCAAATCTGTAAACCTCTATGATAACTTCTGTATGAAGCTATCTCTCAATTTGGCAATAGATTAGTTGATATTTCACAGCCTTTGAATTGCACACACTGAAGAGTGGACGTTCTCCAATGTAGATGGAATCTTGGAACCCTTGGCCTAGTCTTCACAGAAGAATTCTTCAATATCAAAAATCAATAATCAATGCATCAAATCAATAATGGCCTCCATGAGAAACCCTTATACCCTCAAAAAGATGTGCTTGGCCTAATTAGGGTTTCTTAAATTAGAATTAGGGTTTCTAATTAAAAATAGACCAATTAATTAATATTTGATTAAATCAATCAAATATTAATATCTCCCTCAATACATGTCAAATCCTCAAACTGTCTGAAGCTGGTGAATCAGGGAGTGATTCTGCACATGACCATACCAAAATAAGGGCACTCTGTTGCATGTCAAATATCCCTAAATAATAGGAGCTCAAGGAAACATGTCCAAAAGACCCTGAATGAAAACCAAATGTAGAAATTTTGCTAATCGAAGCCAAGCCAATCTCCATCATGACCCTCTATCCATCCTATCAGCCTACGAAGGTCGCATATTAGGCCAATCATCAAGTCTGTCAATGTCCACTAAAAAAGGGGACATGACATATGGGTCTCATTAACCTTGAGATCAATCCAAAATAAATAGACAATAAATTCTATAACAAAGAAAGGAATTAAATATACATACCAAATTTTGATATGACATTTTGATATAAATGAAATATGAAAGTCAAACCTAGAAGAAATTTGTAATGATATATTTTTATAAAACCCTTATAAACTTAAATGAAAGGGTTGTGGTTGAATATTAATGATTAAAATACATACAATTGAATTTTTTTTATAGTGTTAAGAGTGCTTACAAAATAAATTATGTAATTTATTTCCATGTATCAATTTCAAGAGAGAATCACGTTCTGCATGAAACTTCATATTGTATCATTAACTTATCTCTTTGAGCCATAACATATTTTAAAATGAAAATGTTATATTCAATATTATAACACTTCAATTTATCATATATTATATAAATAATACTAATACGTGAAGTTTACATAGAAAAGTAGTTAGATGGTATTTATGGCTGAAAATCATTACCAAAGGAAAAAAATGGTCAACATGGGTAAAAAGTGAGAGATAAAAGGCTAGATAATATAATACACTCAAAAATAAAATATATTATAGAAATTAATCATAATCAAAAACACTTGAGGGAGGAGGTGAGGGATCATTCTTAGGTCACAAAGCCACCCAAAATGAAGGCTCTACAACATGAAGATCTAGTGTCACCCAACCATTTAGGGTGTCCAAAGTCATATCAATAATCTAGTCATCAATAATTTTATCTGATTAATAGTTTTAGTAGGAGATTCTCTATGAGAGGACATTGTGTCAACTTTAGCATGCAATGGTGGTAAAACCCAACCCCCAGATGAAAGTGAGGGAGGCAGTGGCCATGACTATGTGTCTAGATTATATGCTTCCTATGAGGTGGTGGTGGTTCCCCCTTAGGGTATCCCATATGTGGTACTTGATTCAAAGTGTAGGGGGAACTCCCTTAATGGTCTAATATCTACTAGAGGTGATAAACTTCCATCACAACCTTGTTATTTGGGCTTGAATGTGCATGTGAGCTGATGAAATAATATAAAACTAATCGTTAATATAAAAATGAAAAGAACATTCATCATTTTTGAATATAAAATTATTTTTATATTTTCATAATTGGAAATTAATAATTAATTTGGAAAAAATCCATATAAAAGTAATAGGAGCTGGCTAGTTGCCCAAGTCCCCTAAAAGAGCAAGCTGCCAAGAACAAACTCAGGGTGATAGAGCTAGAATAGAATATGGATCCAATTCCAAGCATATTAGGCTCATGGGTAGAATTAAAATAGGTTCTTTAGTTAATTAGGCCATTGGAAAGTAATACACTTGGGTGGAATAATACTCATGTGAGAGATACACTCCCTGAGCAGGAGACCTTGATAAACTAGGAAGCACAAGAAGTGGGTGAGTTTAAGTTCCATCCCAACATTCCAAATTATGTAAAGTCTATTAATCCAAGTTATTAGGGAGGAGTTCATTACCCAATTCCTATTGAGTTTACATAGATCAGGGGATAAGGGGCTCATGACTTGATATAAAAGGCCTGGAGAATAATTTTTGAAATGGGTGTCACAATTCCATCATCAATCCTTCTACCATGCTCGGGGTGGTTGTAAGCCCAGCTTGTGAAACATAAAATTGGGAATAAGTTATTGGATGCAGAGGATAGAAGGTAAGTCAACATTGTTCAATTGTAATTTAATTTTCAAATTTGGCAAGGAATCTAGTACCTAAAAACAACCAAATTTTGAATGATAAGAATACCTTTTATAATGAGTCTGAGAAAGATAATTCCTAGCCATTCAACCAATAAATTATTATAGTCTATCATAATAAGAGACCACCAGATGTTGTGATCATTGAAACATAGACTTGTATGAAAACCATCTCTAATCCTTTTCATGTGTGGCTTGACATCTTCAAAATATTTCTATATACTTTTGGCAAAAAAAGAGCCATCAATTTGGATAGGAGCCGTAGTGATCAGAAGTGAGTGGAAGCCTATATTATTCTAACTGAATTTACCATAGGGTGACCCAAAGGAGACACAATGCCTTAACATGATTTTCTAGGTATCGTTACCTTTAATGGTATGAATAACCCATTTGGCACATAAGGCTACACTCTATTTGTAAAATCTAATAATTCCCATGCTTCTTTTATCTCAAGGAAGGTAAAAAAAATCCCATTCCACATGATGTAAACCCTTAGTATGATTATAAATATACCAAAGAAAGTCCCCAAGAATTTTAGCTACATTATCATAATATGATTCTGAAGGGCCCAAAATAAATAAATAATAAATATGGGTGTTAGCCAGAATCCCAGCACAAATTTGGAATTCCCATGCTAAAGATAATGACTTGGTAATCTAATATTAAACTTTTTAATCCACTCTATTAATGACATATTTCCATAGGTCAGCCCAAGAGCAGTTAATGAAAAAAAGGAATGCTAAGAAATTTGGACTATTTTCCATGCATAATCCATTTCCAATTAAATTAGAGAAGCTAATCAGGCATAGGCATCATACTTTGTCTGAAACACTGAGTCTTACTACATTGTAAACTAGACCCATATGCCCAACAAAAAATATTAAGACACTTCATATCTTTTAGAAAGGTTTATTATTTTTATTCAATCATAAGGAATGTGTCATTTAAAAAATTCCCATTAATAAGCTGATAAGAATGGTCAAGTAAAAATATACATGGAACTAAACCCCACTCAACATTAGAGGGAAGAAGATATCCTAAAGCTTCTACAACAAAAACATATAATATTTGAGCAAGAGGGCAATCTTTTGTAATGGATAATTATAGGTAAATGCTATCAGACATAAATTCATTAATGGTTAGGTAGGCTAGAGTATATGAAAGTAAAGTTTGGACATCTGAAACAAAGTATTGGTTAAATTCCAGAGCTTTTAACATAGCTAGGATAAATGGCCATTTAATTCTATTATAGTATTTTTCAAAGTCAATCTTGATAAAAATGGTTTGCTAATGAGAAAATCTATTCCATTCCATGCCCTCCTAGATGGAAATGAGATTATCAATAATATACCTCCCTATAATGAAACTTGTTTGTTTAGGCCTAAAAATTATAGGAAGAATAAAATAGAGTTGATTAGAAAGAGCTTTGGTGAGAATTTTGTAGGATATATTCAACAAGGTGATGGGCCACCAACTGGTAATGAGCTCTAGATCACCTGATTTGGGTATAAACTTAATATTATATTGATTAATGAAATCTCTCTAATGAAACTTGTTTGTTTAGGCCTAAAAATTATAGGAAGAATAAAATAGAGCTGATTGGAAAGAGATTTGGTGAGAATTTTGTAGGATATATTCAATAAGGTGATGGGTCACCAATTGGCTACAAACTTAATATTATCCTCATTAATGGTTTTGTATGGATTCTTTATAGACCTGAAGCAAGTCTAGCCCAACAAATTCCCATGTAGCTTTATCAAATTCACATGGGAAAACATCAATTCCTAAGGCTTTATCAATACTCATGCATTATATATCCTTTGTGAGTTCTTTTAGGGTCAGGTGAGTCACAAAGCCATTGGCTAGATGATTTAATTTTGTGAGGAACCACACCAAGGCATTCCTATAATGCTCTAGATATTTATGTCGTGACCTCACAAGATTTAAACACTAGGTGGTAGTGATTCATGAAGGTTGAGGATATATTTGGGAGGGATGTGAGCCTAGCTTAGTTTTAATTGATGGCCTTCATCTAATCATGATCCTTCTTGGATTTGAGGGACTTAAACAATTCTTTGGAAGTTTTATCTCCAACCTTGATCTAATGAAATGAAACACATAATTACACCCCTCTGGTAGCATGGCTATCTACCACCTTAATGTGGTGTTTAAGGGAGGTAACAAGATTATGCAGATCATTATCAAAATGATTACGTCTAATAAGGGAGGAGACCATATGGAATTATTTTAGTGTAATCTCCTCATAATGCTTCCTAATGCACAGAACTTACTTCTCATATTAGCAAAGGAAGCTGGTGGTGCATAAAATAGCCTCATTTCACCACTCAATCTAGTTGGCAACATAAATATAGAAGGGGGCCAAGTTATAAATTTGACAAATCAATTAATGGTGCCATCATGGCTTAAGAAAGAAGTATTTAGAATAAACCAAGTATGTGGCACCTTGTACAACCCTGTGATTCATTCCACTCTACATGAGATAGGATTATGATTGGAGAAAACTAATTATGAATGGATAGTGGTAGGATGACCATTAATGTTGGAAAAGGAGAAAATATTTTATTATGACAATATATAATGGTTAAGCCTTTTAATCATGTTGTTATCCATGGCATGGCAATTAGAACATGTAAACCAAGTTATGGTATTAAATGAGTGCTATCGAAGGAGAGGGTTGACAACACCCCATTTACTATTAGATTAATACTATGCTTCACATTATCCAAATCACCACCTCATAGTCAAGGCACTAAATTTGTCCTTGGAATGATCAATCATATTAAAGTCCTTACACACTAGCCACATGGAAGTGGGTAGGTTGTAAACTAAGGATTATCAAAGCAAAGATCTATCAATACTATCATTAGGGGAATAAATGTTAAGGATGCCTAATGAATGGCCATAAATATCCAAGAGAAACCAAATATCCAGGTGTGATGGGTCCTCTCCCATGTCAATAATGAATGGGGAAAACTTAGGCAAAACTAATATGTTGTCACTGCCACATCTATCTTCACACATAATGGAAATATGGGTGGCATCATGATGAATAAAACAAAAATAAGTTTATAGAATAAATACTAAAACCTTAACTTGTTACAGATAAATAACCTCTAGATAACCTATCCATTGACAAACAACACATATAGAGTATTTTTGAGAGGAATTTGTAAGAATCAAAACATTCTAAGATAACAAGTTCATTGGGAAATATATTCCATGTGGAACTCCTCATGTATCCTCAAAATATGACAACACTACAAAGCTATTGTTCTAGTTTGGGAAAGAATATCCTCTAGCATGATAGAGTGATATTTATCCCCATGCTCATTTTAGGGAGAGTCTTGACCACCATGGGGTGGGCTATGAAACTATCGATATAATGAGCCACTAGTTGAGGATATCCTAGTGAGAGGGGCCATGGAATCATGGGAATTATTAGAAACTATAATTTGTTGGGTTTAGGGGATAAAAAAAGTAGGGGAGGTGAGGTGGGTATCTATTTAGAAGGCCTATTTACTAGATAATAATTTGTTGGAGAGGAGGGTTTTAGCCATGGTTATAGTTTTTAGAGTTAACCATGGCCCAACCATCCTTATTTTATACCACCTTGGGATTATTAGTTTATCAAAGGGCCAAACAAGGCTTTGAATGTATCATAAGCACACAATATCTTTATATGATGGTCAAACACCTTATAGTAAAAGTAGTTGTTAGACAAGTTGAAGTACATAACTTTTTGTGACCAACGAACATCACCTACCTAGATATCAATGAACTCCTTCAAGCCTTTGGATAGGTCCACCTCAATTTAAACCCATCTTTTGGAATATGAGGATAACCACCTGGGTTTTTCCTAGGAAACAATACACCCATGGGCATAATAATTAACTCCATGAGGGACCAAACATACACCAAAAGGCTAGGAAACTTAACTTAGATGGGAACTCAAAGAGAGGCTTGGTCTATAGCATTATAATATCAAGGCCAGTTGGATAAAATAAAGAGTTTATTTCAAAAAAATTAGCATCTTGATTTGGTAAGGAGGGTTTGGACTTAAGATGTCTCTTTAAAAGTACACAAGAAAAACCCTTTGGTGAGGTTTGAGATTCGAACCACATGGATGCCCATAGGTTCCCAATGGTTACAAAATCAATTCTATAGAGAATCCTTTGAGGGAATTAAGCCAACAAATTAAGTAATAAGTGAGGATTTTTCATACCATTTTCATGTACTTTTAATAGCATCACCAAAACATCATACCTCTGGCTGAGAGGGAAGGGCAAAGGGAGTACCTCATCATAGAGATTTAGGAAAAAAATGAGCTCTTTTGGGTGCCATTCCTCTCATATCCTACAATAATAGTTGTAATTGAGAGTGGGGAAGCCACTATATAGGGATAGCCCACCTACAAGGTGGAGTGTTGAGTTTAATTAATGTGAAGGACCTCTAAAAAGTCTCACACAAGGGTATGTAAGGTTGGTAATAAATCACACAAAGAAAGGAAATTTGATCATGAAAAACCCTAGAAGAGTTAGTTTTCTCTCTATTTTTATAGAGGTATCATAATGTGTTAAATACAATCATTACAAACAAAATGTTATATTCCGATTATATATCAGGTGTTTTCCACTAAATAAAAATTTTATTTGTCACTTGATTCATAAACCACAAACAAAGAGTCTCATTATATAACAACTAATTAAATTAAATGATAAATTTATTCCTAACTTTAACATGAATGAGATAATCTTAGTTTATTTTGCATTTAGGGGATGATTGAGAGGAAATGACAGTTCACTCTAACACCCTACTTTATTTTTAGATTTGGATTTATTATTAATGTGTTACAAATCCTATAACATTTTTTATATTTTGATCATTATTTATATAAATTAGCCCTCAAAAATTTGCCATCAAATCAAGATGGGATTGGGGACCCATCATAGATATATTTTATGTCAGTTTTGAGATTCAACAACTTTTCATCCAATTTCACCCTACTGGTACTAGTAACTGATATGACATTAAAAAGTATTTGAAGAGATTATTTTAACAAAGGTGCCATGCACCAAGTCCCTGTGGGAGTTAATATATTTTATTCTTATTTGTTATTGATTGAGATTGCCTCAAAATAAAATGGATGTAAAACATTATCATAGCTTGAACAAAAAACAAAAATAGGTTGATTGATTAACCATAAATGCAAAAGTTAATATAAAAAGTTATATAAAAGTCCATGTAAAAAGATTATTGTATGCACATGTAAAAATAAACATTCGAGTATACATATAAAATAATTATTTATAGTTTTTGACATTGGTATTTCCATTGAATGTGTAGGATTGAGATATTTAAAAAAGAAAGGCCCAGTGTCAACATTGCATTATAAAAAATTAAATGATTTTTTTTCTTATGTTCTTTGAAATATGAAGCCTCACGATGAAACCATATGGCATTATCATAGAGGTTCATCCTCTTGGGAGTTAGGAGACTTCCTAGAGTCTCCCCGAGGCTTGAAGACCCATGATGGTGCCACATGGCATGATCATGGTGGCCACTAGCTATAGATAAGTAATTACAAAGGGAACATTTTGGGAAGCCTAAAGTTTTGATAGTACATATAGGATGTGAAATATGAAAGTCAATCTTTTTATAATTTTGGGAAAATAATGCCAAATCAAAACTTAAAGTTGGGGGTCATTATAAATACCAAGTGGCATCACTAAATTGTTTATTTTGGGACAAAACATAGAGCCCAAGAAATATATTAATAGAGTGGGAAAAATTATGAGTAAATTATGTAATTCATATCAATTTACCATAGAACAAATATCCAAAAAAATAAGTGCACATTGAGTTAGGAAGATGCATCCAATTTTGGTGGTGCACATATGCAATGAACCTGTACAGAAAATTAATTTAATACATTCAAATAATTCAATATTTGTTTAAAATATATAATATCTATTAATTTTTACAATTAGAGATAATAAATAAATCTAATATTTATTAAAATATTATGGTTACAATGCACAAGCAAAGCTAGGAATTACATCTAATCTCAAGTAAAATATTATGTTTAGAATACACTCTAGATTGCAATGTAAGATCAAAGCTATGAATTAAATCTAATCTAAAGTAAAATATTATGTTTATTATGGAAAAAAATGTAGTTTTTTAATAAATAAAGCTAAAGATATTAAATAGGGTAATTGTAGTTATTGTGGCTAGTCATTGTTGAGGCATTTTTATTACCTATGGGTTATAGAAGTTGTTTATTTTGCCTGACTGTTAATTTCCTTTGGTTTGAGATAAAAAATTAATAGGTGTTAGGTGAATAAATTATTTTCTATAGGATTTTATATATTAAATGTTTATTGATGTTATTTATATAGAATGCTTTAATCATTGCATTTGAATTATGAGATGTATGTTAATATTGTTTTTCTTCACCAAAGACAATTGACTCAAACAAGTAACTATTACACATATATTATTATATTACCTATGAAAAATTCAACAACCTTATTTTATTCTCTTCATCTATTCTTATGTTTCTTTTCCAAATTAATTATTTGTCTCACATGTTAATAGGCGTATACATTTATTTTTAAAAATATTTACATCATGAGATTTGTGGTTTTTTTAAATAATTTTTTTTGAGATGGTTCATTTGATTTGTTCCAAGTCTTGTTATAGGTAATCATGTTTGAAAAAATCAACAAAAAAAATAAAATAAAACAAAGCATGGAATTAGAAACATAAGCAAGTCAAGAATCAATAATGACCGTATTTGGTGCCAATGAAATAGATTGTGCTCAACAACAACAACAAAAATAGTGATGCTTGAATTATTTTCTGTTTTCTATATATTGTCTATTAAATGTATATTGTTGTCGAAAAAAGAGAAAAAGACTACTTTTCGACCTATAATATTTTAATTATGTTGTAAAAAAACATTTTTTTCTTTCAGAAAGCCAACATAAATAGTTCTTGCACACAAAGTATTGGACATTTTTGCTAGTAAAGTCATTATTGATTTTGAATGGGATATTTTAATAGTGTATGGGCCTACTCGTATTACAAATCCTGATTCTTGAATCAAGGCAAAGATACCACACATTAATTTTATTGATGCACATGGATAAATGACAATAACTATGAACGCTAATAATAAATTTATCCAAAATTTTCAAACAAACATTAGTCCAAGGAAAAGTGTTCAGGTTTAAAAATTATTGATAAAGGAAAAATAAAAATATGAAAGAGGAGTTGTTGCCTTTTTCATTGGATTGACTAAAAAATCAAGTATGAAAAAAGTACCTATGGTTTGAAAAAAATGTAAACTTATACCTGATAGTGCAATTATTGATATCATAGCATCAAATGATTAATTATCTATAGGCTCATTTGGAGCTTTGATAAAAAAAAAATTCAACAAAAAAATAACTAGTTTAACTTGCATGCTAAGGATGGAGAAGTCGAATACAAAACCATACTTGTGATTCTATATTGATTTGCACTTTGCTTTTATCTACCTTAATCCTTTTAATCATTTACTAATTCATTATTATTATTTGTATTTAGATTTAACTTGGTGAACAACATCAATAAGTTTGCCATGTAGTATGAGAACAAATTTTATCTCAAAAAAACATATGTACATTTTCAAAAATTTCATACACAAAGGGCAAAAAGGTTCTCAGACACTATGAAAAATTATGCTTCATTTGTTGAACCATTAGCTGATGAAAGCACCAAAAAACATTTGCAGACAACCATTGTCAAAAATATTGAGGCAAGTGTTGGTTGTTTTTTTATCTCTCTTATTTCTTTCTTTTTATAGTAAATAAGAAAAAATTGTAATTGCATTTTTTTGTTTCTTGAATAAGTTGAGAAAAAAAAACCAATAGTAACATTTTCAGGTTACGGGAACACTAAAACCAAAATATATATATTTGGCTCCATTTTAACCAATATGCAATTCTTATTATCATGCAATTTTGTAATTAGATATTGAGCATGATGGTTCTTTACATCGCCCAATGTCTCCAATAAACTTAGGACACTCTTTTGTTCATACATTGACATACAATGTCTATACAAGAGATGGGAAGATTGAATGCATTTTAAAATAACCTTTGTTTAAGAATATACTACCAAAGCTAATAACAATTTCCTTTGAGCAATATAAAAACACATCTCAATAACTATGTTCCTTTTACATAAATTTTAATTGAATAATAATTTAATAATTGTAATGGATGACACATTTTATGCTATTGAACATGTTTTTGAATTAGTGAGGTTCTCACAATATCTAATTATGTATATTTTTTTAAAGTTAAAAAGGCTTTTTATGAGCTTCACTTATAATTTAATTTTTTTTTTTTTTGTTTTTACATTACAGGGTACAAGATATCTTCCAAAACATGTCATAATACATTTTTTAATATTACCAACATGCATGCCAGACATTTCTACTTCTGACATTGTATAAAACTTTACTATAAAGGCATGTTTATTTTTTTACTTTGTAACTAATACTTGAATTTGATAGACACAATTGATATATATAAATAGTAAACCAATACATTTTGACATTTTACATAATAACTTTTTGTATTGACATGAATATGCAAAAATACCAATAATAAAAATGTGTGATTATGTTATTGTATAGATTCAATGTTTTATTTCAATTTATTTATAGTCAAGTTATTTTTAAACATTTTGCAAAATTATGCATGTTCTACATATAAATCTAGGTAATATATATATATATATATATATATATATATATATATATATATATATATATATATATATATATATAAGGATTTGGATCGAACACATGTACTCAACCCTTTTGTTTTAAATCGTTGTATGCATCTTTATTTAGAATCATATTTTTATCACTACAATCTCTTATCATTTTATTTTTGTACATTTATAATATATTTACAACTAAAATAATGATCTTTTATCTTTGATTTGAAAGTATATTAATATGTATTACAATTTGGTGATTGAATTAGTTAAAGAATATAGCCTTATCCCTTGATTTTTCTTTGTTATAATCTATCCATATTTTTTTTCCCACATTTAGAGAGTTTTGATAATAATATGATTTCATGGTGATTGATTTGTCAAGGGATTAGTGCATGTGTTTGAATATATATATATATATATATATATATACTAAAATGATAAGAGATTGTAGTGATAAAAATATGATTGTAAAATAAGGATGCACACAATGATGAAAAACAAAAGGATTGAGTACATGTGTTCGGTCCAAATCTTTATATATATATATATATATATATATATATATATATATATATATATATATATATATATATAAAAGATTTGGACCGAACACATGTACTCAATCCTTTTGTTTTTCATCATTGTGTGCATCCTTATTTTACAATCATATTTTTATCACTACAATCTCTTATCATTTTATGTTTGTACATTTATAATATATTTACAACTAAAAGAATGATCTTTTATATTTGATTTGAAAGTATATTAATGTGTATTAAAATTTGGTGATTAACTTAGTTAAAGAATATAGCCTTATCCCTTGATTTTTCTTTGTTATAATATATCCATATTATTTCCCCACATTTAGAGAGTTTTGATAATAATATGATTTCATGGTGATTGATTTGTCAAGGGATTAGTGCACGTGTTTGAAAAAACTTAACATATATTTGTCTTGTATTGAAAAAAGGCAATGTTGTTATTTATAGAAAAAATAAAATATGTGTTTGGTTTCAAAATGATACATATGGGGGGAAGATTCAATGATTTTGAATTAATTAAGAGACTTTATTGATTCCTTGTCTAGAGTTGTATAATATTTAAAATTTTATTAAATAAAACATTTTGTGTTCTGGTTTTAAAGTTGTTATATCTTATTTAGAACTTACATGGTTAAATATTTTGTAATCTTATAGGTTGTATGGTCTTCTAGGATTTAACACTGATTTTGATGCCCTGAGTTATAGTGCAAATATTTTTTTCTAAAAATATGGTGCCTACTCATAATCACAAAAATAATAATAAAAATGAAGTGAACATATTATTTCAATTCCTTATTGATGAACACAACTATTATTGCATTAAAGTAAAGTATTTTTGAATGCATAACTACATGAATGCCACATTTTCTAGGTCCAGTCATTAGAATGAAATCAAATTACATAAATCAATAGCTTGAAGATAATTTCCCATGATCTTATAGTATTGCCCAAGATTTCATGATAAATCAATTGTATGTATTACTAAGTCTAATAATTGTAAAGGAAGAAAAAAAGGTTTAATGTAAATTGCACATGATCTTTGAGTATGGCATGAAATTTTTATCATACACATCATAATTGAAGTAGTTTTCAACATTATGTTTATCATATTAAAAGTATGACCAAAATAAAGATATGAAACTACGAAAAATCCTAGATAATAAATATGACAAATAATACATCAAAATAAAATGACAATCAATTCAAATATGTTTGGTCTAACATGCCCTATATACATAATTTTAGATGTGGATTCGTTGGGTCAAGCACATCTCATATTTAATTCCTTAGATGGGGACCATTTTGTTTTAGTTTCATATTTGGTTTGGAGGTTCCTAGATATGAATTTATATTTTCTAAGTACTTCATTGATATTAGCCAAGTCTGTTAATCGAATCTCCATTATTGCACTTGGTCTAGGATTCCCATTTAAGATTACTTTGATTTGAATTTATGAATGTGCTTAGATCTATTAAGTCTCGATCTAAATCTTATTTTGAATATGTATAAAATTTCACTTTTGAAAGCCATCTCACCTTTGATCTAGAAAATTTATTCAATTATTTTAAATATTTATAGTTCATCTTCCTAAGAAATTTAATGCATTTCTGCTTCATTTTACAATTAGTAGCTAAGTGTTCATATGGTTTCACCTTTTAGACTTGGTTAGTTTTGTAAAAAAAGGATAACATATGCTTTTAATTTGGCAAAGTCTAGGTTTGAATTCATTCAAAGTGGCTTTCTCTTCACCAAGTTTGTGCATGTTATGGATTCCATTTGAATACATAATAATTGTAGTTTCGACACTTGTCATGATCCTAGACCTACAGAGGATTCCTTCTATCTCTGGGCCTTTGAACTCTCCAGGTTGATGCCACATGAATCTAGGCTTCATGTCAATTTGTCCAAGTGTAAAGTGGCCATCTGTGAGCATCAAACAAATGCACACTCAATAATTTTCAAATTTAAAATGTAACAAACAAGTCATTTGGAAAAAATAGTTAAATATTTCAAATTTCAACAACTACGATTTTCAAATAAGAATGGAAAATTAACAAAAGAAGAGCCATTTTCACTAAAATCTAATCCAAATTTCATTATTTAAAGAGATTTAATAAGATGAAAATTAGAATAATTCAATCATTTAGCCATCTTGCTTTTGAAATAGAACATGAATGAGTTAAAATGTTAAAGAAAAGAAGGCCATGAAAAAGAAATCCATTTGTTAAATGAATATTCATAGGGAGGTCCAACACTCCTCTTGAAAATATTACAACAATAGATATATAATTTATTGGGAATTAATGAGGTATATAAATTCATCATTTATACTCACATCTATAATAGGTAATTTTGGCTATCTATTCCGATTTTAATCGAAACAAGCCATTAGTTGGTCACTACTATGGTTGTCAAATTTTGCCACTATCTATTTTCTTAAAGGAATGCTTGCATATTTGCATCACTACCACTTATCACTTTTAAACTCTTTATTACTTCTCAACTTATTCTTTTATAGAGTCTAATTCTTACCACTTATCATGATCCTATCTAACTAGAGTCTTCCATAAATATTATGATTGATGATGTCACATCTTGCTTAGAAAGATGATGACTCATGGATAGATCTCAATGTTATGCTTGTCTAGAATGGACATATAAAAAAATATGCTAGCATCACCTTTGGGTTAGTGGGAGGATGACACATGGATGACTCCCAGTGCTCTACTTTCTTAAAAATCATTGTATGATGAACTATGTTAGCTTTGCCTCTATGTTAGCAAGATGATGACACATGGACGACTCTTAGTGATCTACTTGCATAGAGATGATTGTAAAAGGAACTATGTTGTCATCACCTTCAATTTAGTAGTATGGTGACACATGGATAACTATTGTCATTCTATTTTCTCACAAAATTATTGTACGAAGAACTGTGTTGAAATCAACTCTAAGTTAGCAGGATGATGACACATGGATGCCTCTTTGTACTCTACTTGCCTAGAAATTCCCATAAAAATAATTATGTCAACATCACATTTTAGTCCCCAAGATGATGCAAAATCTATGAATTGAAGGGCCTAAGAGCCAAGACAAGAGGCACATAGATCTAAGACACTAGGGACCTAAAATGATGCCATGTGGCATCATCCCATGAACTTGGGGGTTCAAGATCCGATATGAAAACCAGATGGATTCAAGATGCCTGGGCCCTGGGATGATGCAAAGTTGGAATTTGTGAGCATGAAACAAAGGCACAATCAACACTTTTCAAATTTAAAATATAGTGACCAAGCCATTTGAAAATAAATGACTAAAAATTTCAAATTTATTTGGTTAATATTTGAAAATAATGATGGAAAATCAACAAAGGAAGAATCATTTTTACTGAACTCAAAGCCAAATTTGATTATTTAAAGAGATTGACTAAAATTAAAATTGAAACTATACAAATATTTAGCCTTCTCGCTCTTAAAATAGACCCTGAATTAGCTAAAATGTTAAAACAAAGGTTGTCATAAACTAAGATAACTTGCCTAAATTTAAAGTGAAATGACCTCAAAGGGAAAAAATCTAATGCATTGCAAGACATGATTAAGACCAACTCTTAATAGATCTAAGAAAATTTAGATATTTAAATCAATGCAAAGACTATAAAAAACTTATATAACTTACCTAAATTTAAGGTGAAATGATATGAGAATTTAAGGTTTAAAAACTTAGTTAATTTGTCTATATTTTAGTGTATTTATCCCTATAAAATTATAAATATTTCAAAAAAATTAAAATTTGTGATTTAAAATAAATCTGAGTCTTAAGCCTAGAAATATTTAAAAATTGTCCCTATAGGGTTGAAGATAGACTTTGCCAATAATTGCTATTTAAAAAGTTTGTGCTAGGTTTGTTAATAAGTTCTATGTTAGTCACATATATAATATATTTTATAATATTCAGCATGACAATGTAGTTGTAATTTTAATAATCTTAGATTGGTTTTATCATAAATGCTCAATTCATGCAATATCAATGTGTAAGGGCTTTTACTTTCTTACACTTTTAATTTGGAGTTTATCAAAGATCTTCAATGTTTTTTTGCATTTGTTATGGAAATAAAAATGGCTTGGATGGAATTTAACTTCATGAATGTATTTATGTTATGTCTAGCTCATGCTTTTGGAAAGGAATTGATAGACCCACAAATATGCTTTAATTATTAATCAATAATTTTTCTTATGTGGATTTTATCATACTTTGAATGGAATGTTACTAAGTTGGTCTTAGTTAAAAACAAATTTATTTACCCTAATTGATTTTAAGGTTAGTATTATAGTCACATTCTATCATCTATATTTCTAATGGCTAATGGGAATGTTCAAATGGGTCTAAGCATCATCTTGGGGACCCAAGAGCTAAGATGGCATCCACATGGCTCCAAGATGCCAAGGCCCTGGGATGATTCCATGTGGCATTATCATGTAGAATTAGGGGATAAGATGAGAACCACGTGGCTCTAGGATGTCAAGGCTTAAAATCCAAGATGGCAGCCACATGGCTATGGGATGTTAGGGACCCAAGATGATGCCATATGACATCATCCTATAGACCCAGGGGATTGAGAGAGGGGATGGTAGCCACATAGCTCTAGAATGCCTAGGCCCTAAGATGATGCCAAGTGGCATCATCCTACAATCTCGGAGTCAAGATGATATCTAGTGTCTCTAATATGTTAGGGCCCTACGTTGATGTCATGTGGCATCATCCTATGGACCCAAGGGCCCAAGAGCTAAGATGATAACCAAAATAATTTTTTTTCAAATTTAAAACATAGCAACCAAACCATTTTAAAATAAATGTCTAAAAATTTCAAATTTCAATGGTTAACATTTTCAAACAAGAATAGAAACTTAACAAAGAAAGCATCATTTTTGCTAAACTCAAAGCTAAATTTCACTATTTAAAGAGATTGACTAATATGAAAATTGAAACAATACAAACATTTAGCCATATCGCTTTTGAAATAGGGCATGAATTAGCTAAAATTTTAAAGCAAATATTGTTAGAAACTCAAATAACTTGCCTAAATTTAAAGTGAAATGACATGACAGGGTAAAATTTGATGTATTCCAAAACATGATTAAGACCAACACTTAATAAATCTACAAAAATTTAGATATTTAAATCAATGTAAAGACTCTTAAGAACTTAGATAACTTGCCTAAATTTAAGATGAATGATTTGAAAATTTAAGGTCAAAAGTTTAGATAACTTGCCTAGATTTTAGTGTATCTATTCCCATAAACATAGAAATATTTTTTAAAAATTAAAATTGTGATTTAAAAATAAATAGAGTCCTAAACCTAGAAATATTTAAAAACTATCCCAGTAAGGTTGATGATAGACTTCACCATGTAGCTACTATTTGGAAAGGTTATACTAAGTTCGGTAATAAGTTCTATGTTAGTCATATATGCAACATATTTTATAATAATCAGCATGACAATGCAATTATGATTTTTACAATCTTAGATTGATTTTATCGTAAATGCTTAGTTCATGTGATATCAATGTGTAAGGGATTTTACTTTATTGCATGTTTCAATTTAGAATTTGTCAAAGAGATTCCATGTTATACTTTAAGTTGCCTGAATCCAGTGTTTTTACATTTACTATGGAAATAAAATTGAATAGGATAGACTATACCTTCATAGATATATCTATGTTATCTCTAGATCATGTTTTTGGATAGGAAATGATAGACACACAACTATGATATAATTATTCATATATCATTTTGATTATGTGGCTTTTGTCTTGATTCGAATGGAATGATACTATATTGGTCTTAATTAGAAAGAGATTTATCTACCTTAGTCAATTTTAAGGTTAGTATTATAGGTCATATTCTATCATCTAAATTGATAATGGATAATTATTAATGTTCAAATGGGTTCATGCATCATCTTGGGGACTCAAGGGCCTAGGATTTGAGATAGAATCCACATGGATCTAGGATGCTAGGGCCTCAAGATGATGCCATATGGAATCATTACATAAACCTAGGGGCTCAAGAATCAGATTAGAGCCACATGGCTCCAGGATGTCAAGACCCTAGGATGATGCTTTATGACATCATCCCATGGCCCTACAAATTGAAATAGTATCCATGTGGATACAAGATGTTAGGGCCCAAGAATGATGCCATTTGGAATAATCCCATAGACCCAAGGGCTTAGGAGTGGAGGTGATAGCCACATGTCTCTAGGATGCGTAGGCCTTAGGATGATGTGGGTTTTGTCTTACTTCTAATGAAATGCTACTGACTTGGTTTTACTTAGAAAGATATTTATCTGCCTCTTTATTTGCTTCCCATAAAATGTTAATGTAAAGGATAGATAAATGATTTTTGAATACATGGAAAGCTTTGGAAACACATAATAAGACCATGTGGCCTAGAGCTAGTACCTACGAGAAGAAGAAAGCAAAGCTAGTAAGAGAGAACAAAAAATTGGGAAAAGTGTAAGCATACATAGTAACCAAAATGATAGGCCAAAAAATAAAAATAAGCTCACCAAAGGGAATTCATGACCCATCAAATCATCATCCAACCTGAGAATTAAATTTTACAACCTATCTAACCATTAAATTAAATACCAAGGCCCATAAAGGGTACTAAATGTCAAATCTAAATAGGTGAATGTGTTGTAATTGGTTTATCACCAACTAAAATAATGATAAGTGACATAATTCAAAGCTATTAAATTTTTGAATTGATCTAGACGGGCCTCAAAGTCATACAAAGCTAGTGTATTCATCAAATTAACGTCTACATCAAATACTCTTATGAATGCAAGCATGCTAATTTAACAACCACAAGATAATTAAAACAATATAAAACCCCTAGAATTGAATGTTAATGAAGTGAGCATGGGATCTATTGCACGTTATCCCCAATTAATTACTAAAATTTAGAGACTTATGGGCCATCGTGCATTGATTTCAAGATCAATTAGCATAGAAATAATATTTATGGCATTGAGATCTGGTGCAAATGAATAGAACCTGAGTATAATGACTCTTAAGATAGATGCCCAAATCACTACGATGTGGTAGTATCAAGGTCATTGATGGTATTTGAATAGCCTAATCACCTCAAGGAACCCTAATGTATTGAATGCATATTATATCTAACATATTTAATAATATATTGATTAATTTATTTTTTCTATTTGCATATTTTTATAAGTAATATGCCATGTATTCAGCTAGAGATATGTGTTCTAAATACATTGGTATTGTAACATATTTTTCCAAAGGAGAAGCATAATGAGGAGCTAATGTGGCCTTGGAAGGGTGAGACTACTAAGCTAGAAGCCACATGGTCCTAGGTAGCTTAGATCTTGCCATGTGGTATGATCTTATTGACGCATGATCTTAGGTGATGTTGTGCATAGTGGAGAAGGCCATATGGCCCTAGGTTTAGACTGAGGATGAATAAAGGATCACCCAGGAGATTGTGGCTAAATGCCAAGTGGAAAAGAGATCTTGAGAACTTAAGATGAAGGTGGACTCACTCCATGTAAAATGACTAAGTCATCACAAAAGATAGGTTTAAATTTGATGGTCATATGACCCATCAAAATCATCTTAAGCATGAAAATCAAAATGATCAGTCAAAATTACTTTCAAAGACTGACTAGTCAAAGAGGACATGTGGAGTGAGTTATTGCTTCATATATTTGAATATTCTCCCAATGGGTTGGAAATGTATCTTTTCTATTATGCAAGGTTATTATTATTTTTTCTTTTTTTAATCAAGCATAAAGGCCTTGATCTCATCAATTGCCTATATAAGTAGGCTAAGAGGGGAAGTTTCATACTAAAATGTTGTATGAATTGCATCAAGAGTACACCCACCTTTTATCTTCATTTTCACATTGATTTTTTTCCCATTAGGTTGGCTCTTTAGATACTTAAACTATGTTAGGATTGGGCCGGGATTACACTTGCCTTCCCTTCTCTATTTTTGTCACCTATGATGTCTGGGTGAAGATAAAAATTGTAACATAATCCTTTTAGAATGTTGATTATATATTTTATTATGTTTTATTAATTTAATGCCTTTAGTCTATGATAGAGTTAGGGATAATTTTAATAAATAACCCCTAAAAGCTTACTATAAGATCCTGGTGAATCTTATATTTTAGGTATAATTCTACTGGCAAACCTTTGGCAAAATTTCCATGCCGATATAAATTGATTAGTGATTTATATTATCTCTTTTAAAAACCTTATAAATATCTAGTGAATAAAACATCATATTCAAATCAAGAAATAATGGCAAAAAAATCAATGAAGAAAGAGGTTAAAAGATGAGAAGTCTAAAGTTGAGATCTTATTTATGATTCCTTCTTTTTAATGATTAAATTTATCATTTTTTCAAAGATTAAATTTGTCCTTTTTAAGTGATAAATTTGATGGCCATATGACTAAGTATAAATTGAATACAGACCTCTTTAAGTCTCTCAGAAGACCAACTAGATAATACAATAAACAAAGTGTAACAAAAATTGTGACAAAAAATCAAAATATAGAGTATAAACCAAATATGGGGCCATAAGACAAGATAAATATGAAAAATGAGGATGACATAACTGAAAATAACATTCATAACATTTTCATAGTTTTAATATTATAAACTATATAATAAGGTTTGCAAAATGTCTTAACCACATTCATATTCACCTCTTAAATATTTATTTATTTCAATTAACAAACCATGCTAACAAGAATATAATTATTAACTTAAACATTTAAAAATAAAATATAGTATGATCATGAGGCTCTGTTGCATTTATCTATTTTTTCTTTGTGCATTGTTTAAAAGAAGTATTTTGCATGTCATTATCTATCAGAAGAAATCAATTTATTGTTCGTTTAAAATAAGTATGTAATAAAGACCAACTAGTTTTATAATAAACTGAGTATAAAAAAAATGATGAATAAATAAATATATTTATTTAAAGATATTTGCTCTAAACACTATCTTTCAAATGTCTTAACCATATCCATAATCAATAATAATAAAGTTTTCCAAAATATCTTAACCATATCCATAATCAATAAAGGCCTTCCAAATATATTTTTATTTTAATTAATAAACCATGCCTATTAGAATATAATTTTTACCTTAAATATTAAAAACAAAATACCATGTGATCATGAGGCTCTGTTGTCTTTATTCAGTTTGTTCTTTGCGTATTGTTTAGAAGAAGTATCATGTATGTCATTATTTCTTAGAGTAAATCAATTTCATATTTGTTTAAAATAATTATGTGATAAATACCAATTAGATAATATAATAAATTGAGTATAGCAAAAATAGTGACAAAAAAGTATATTATAGCATATAAACTAACTATGGTGCCACATGACAATATAATTATGAAAAGCGAGGATGACATAACTGAAAAAAAAATTCAAAATATTTTCATAGTTTTAAAATTATAAACTATATAATAAGGTCTCCCAAAATGTCTTAACCACATTCATATTAAATTTTCAAATAATTTTCTTATTTTAATTAACAAACCATTCCAATTAGAATATAATTATTACCTTAAATATTTAAAAATAAAATAGAGTATAATCATGAGGATACAAGACTCTTTTTGTGTAGTACATATGGTAAGATCATGTGTAGTACTTAGTATAAATTAAGTATAAACCAAAACTCACACTTTTGACACAGCTAGTCGATTTAATAAACTCAAAGAATTTCATGTTACAACATATAAATTCTTTGAGGTTGTATCCTCTATAAATTACACCTTGAAGAAAATTGCAAAATGTTTCTCTTCAGAGATTAGATATCATTTTCCTCGAGATGAACTACTAGAATCCATCGCTGTGATGTACACTCAATATTAGAAAAATGTTAGCTCATTATATTTTTAGAATAAAATCAAAACCTTGGCCCAAAACTTTTGAAAGAGTGTAGAATTGAATGGTGAATAAACTAAAAGCATTTTAAATTTACCAAATCTAAGGAAGTGGTTTATTTGATTTGACACAAGTTTTAGACCATGATTTTGAAGATGGCTCTATCACTAGATTATGGAATACCTTAAGTTCAAGTGAAATAATATGTGATGGTATCTCATAATATATTAATCTTGATAATTTATGCTAAATAATGATTTTGAGCTCAGTGGAAGATGAAAATATTTTTAGTGCATTGTCATTTTTAAAGTCAAAGTTAAAAAATAAGCTTGACAAAAATTGGAGACTTGCTTGAGGCTCTATACAACTAGATATAATGTCTTCATTTTTCCATTTCATAGAGCTATAGGAGTTTGGAAATCAACATCTAAAAGAAGAGGATTGACTAATAACTCTTTAAACACACTAAAATTTTATAATACTAGATCCAAGTCCAATAACTTTTGAAGAGAATACAAATAACAATTATCAAGAACAAAATAAAGAAAATTGGCATGTTGAAATTTGAAATTTAAGCGTATGAAATCCAATGTTGATCAAGGAAGGAAAATAAATTTTTTGATTGATTTTGAGATTTATTTTATCATGGTTTTGCGAAAGCTTGTTGATGATAATGCAGAGTATATAAATTATTAAGAGGTAATTTGTGTATTTATAGTTCTATTTGATTAAGAGAACATATCTATAATACTTGTAAACTCTATTATAAAGATGCATAAGTATATTGTGATGTTTCCTTGTTATTTTATACCAAAATTATTTGAGTTATACATAATGTAATGAATTGTAAGTATCTATATTAGACTAATAGCTTCAATTTTACCAATAGCTTACATAAATGACTAGAAAATTTGAGAAAAACATTACATATGTATTCAATCAACTTCCATTAATCTCAAAGGTGATGTGTCAGAACAACATTAAATTTTTACTTAGGGCCCCTCAATATGCCGATGCTAATTCACTAAAAAATGGGATAAAATATAAACCTTGATCCCCATAGCTTTAATTTTAATTGCACTATATTCAATATTAAAATAAAATAAACATAAGGTTTGAAAATTATTTAATATTAAGATTTTTAGTCATTAAAACCATATATAAGGAAGAACATATTTATTTTTTTACTCAGTTTTATAAATGTATTAAGGACCACTTGTGACTTAGGACATAATAATTTTAAGGTAATAATTATATTTTGATTGGTATGGTTTGTTAATTGAAATAAAAAAATATTTGAAAAACCATTATTAATTATAGATATGGTCAAGATATTTTTGTAGACCTTATCATTATTGATTATGGATATGGTTAAGACATTATCATTATATTTATTCATTTCAAGACAAATGGTTGTGCATGAAAATAACTGCTCTAAGTCTTCAGAACAAAATAAGTACAAATCTATACATTAAAGTTATAATCACATGGAAACCATCTTAGAAATTATCTGCACCTCGTTCCAATCTTTTGTCTATCAGAGATTTGCTTTTGCCCATAGCTTGCATCAATAACTAAAAAAATCAAGAAACTATCATCAAATATCTTCAAAGAATTGCTTTTCAAGGAACTTACCATTATATTTATTCATTTTAATATAGATGACTATGCATTAAAATAACTAATCTCAATATTCAAATCAAAAGAAACACAAATCCAAACCTTGTAATTACAATCACAAAAAAATCAACTTATAAATTGTTTGCACTTTTATTTCCAACCTATCATCACAATCTTTTGACTACCAGAGCTTCACTTATGCCAATAGATTGCATCAATGACTAAAAAAATTAAAAATTTGACAACAAATATCTTTAAATAAATGATTTTCAAAGAACTTATCATTATATTTATTCATTTCAAGATACATGCCTATGCATTAAAACAACTACTCTCAATCTTTAGAATAAAAGAAACACAAATCCATAATTTTTAGTTAAAATCATAAAGAAATCAACTCAAAAATTATCTGCACGTTTGTTTCCAACCTCTCAATGCAATATTATGACTATCATATCTTCACTTCCACCAATAGTTGGCATTAAAGATAAGAAAAATCAATAAATCATCAAAAAATATATTTAAATAAATATTTTTCAAGGAACTTATCATTATATTTATTCATTTCAATACAAATAACTATGTATGCAAATAACTTATCTCAGTGTTTAGAATAAAAGAAACACAAATCCATAACTTGCAGTTACAATCACAAAGAATCTAGTTTAAAAATTATCTGCACCTTCATTTCTAATCTCTTATCATAATATTCCAACTACTAGAGCTTCATTTCCACCAATAGCTTACATAAATGATGATAAAAATTTGAGAAACCATCACATGTGTATTCAAATAACTTACATTAAGCTTATGGGTGATGTGTTGGACTAGCATTAAATTTTTCCTTGGGCCCCTCAATATACCGGTACCAACTCACTAAAAAATGAGACAAGAATGAAACCTCAATTCTCATAGATTTAATTTCAACTACACCACTTTAATGATAGAAATAAAATAAACATTAGGTTTTAAAACTATTTATTATTAAAAATTTTAGTTATTAAAATCATATAAAAGGAAGAGCATGTGGCACCAAATAATATTCAAAACATTTTCGTAGAATAAATATGATTATTATCTTAAGCTTATTATGTCCTAAGTGGTCTTTATTATTTATACACACACACACACACACACACATACATAAATATACATATATACTTGGCACTTCCAGACTAACCTATACATGTCTTGTATAATTTTCTGGCAAATCAGATCCATACATGTATAATAATTTTGGTGAATCTATATCCCAAAATATGATCGAGGATAATTTATAAGGTGAATATGTGTCCTGAACTATGAAATTGTATAAAATTGAGGCTATTTGACCTATGCATATTTTCATATAATTAACCATTTTCAAAATCTAAAATACTTATAACCTTTTGGTTATAAATAACTACTAAATTTTTTCCTAGATAGAGTTTGGCCATAAATGATTGTCTCAATTATGTATGTGTAACAACTGTTATAGCTAGTTTTTTAGGTTTTTTCATGTTTTAATTTAAACTTTTTGTATTCATTTGTGTCAAATAATTTCAGACTGCAAGATAATTTTTCTTTAGAATGAATCCAGTAGATTATTAACTCTCAATATTTCTTTCAAAGCTTTTTCAAAAAGTTTTTAGAGTTTGTACAACAACTAAACCATGCTTATCATATTTTTTATTGCTATGATCTCTTATCATTTTATGTACATACATCTATAATATATTTATAACTAAAAGAATGATATTTATCTTTGATTTGAAAGTATATTAATATGTATTAAACATACTAGTTATTATCTTGGTTAAAGAATATTTACAATCTATATCCCCCTTTTTTTTGTTTGTGGTCAGATATTTTTCCACCATGTTTAGAATGTCTTGAGAATAATATGTTTTCATGGTATTTTTTATTACTTTATTTGTGCCTAGATTTATATTTTTTTGTACTTGTATTGTCAAGGAATTAGTGCCCATGTTTGCAAAAAAATTTACATATATTTGTTTTCTATTGAGGAAAGCCAATTTCTTATTTATAGCAAAAAAATAAATAAATATGTATTTGGTTTCAGAATGATACATATGAAGGGAAAATTTAACGATTTTGAAATAATTAAGAGACTTATTGATTCCTTGTCTAGAGTTATGTAATATTTTAAATTTGATTATATAAAACACTTCGTATTCCATTTACAAAATTGTTATCTCTTATTTATAAATTGCATACATAATTTAATATTTTATATTTTTATAGGTCATATAGTCTTTTGGGATCTAACATTATTTATGATGCCCTAGGTTATGGTGTAAAACCTTGTTTCAAAAAATATCATGGCCTACTCACAATCAAAATAAAATAAAATAAACAATGACATAAATTTATTATTTTAATGCCTTATAGATCCATGTTAAACACACATGATCTTCTAGTATTTCACAAGATTTTACAAATAATTAATTGCATATATCATCAAGTTTAATTATTGTAAATAAAAAATAAGAGTTCAATATAAGTTATATATGATCTACTAGTATGGCACTAGATTTATATTATACACATTAAAGTTGAACTAGTTTTTGACACTATGGTTATATAATTAATGATAATCATAGGATGTTATAACTCTCTTTTTAATATTTATGCAACATTTGATATGTGCAATGATAAAAATATCAATGCTAGGACTCCTTCCCAATGAATCTTGACTCAAACCTTATACAAATTAAAGTTTCATAGTCTTTGGAAAACCGTATTGAATGCAACCCAAGGGAGATTACAGAGAAATAATATTAAATAAATATTACACCAAAAATTATTTGACTGATCCATTGAGCAATCCCTTGTATATATTAAATTTTTACCTACAAATGGAAAAATTACCTTCGCTTAACTCCAAAAAATAAAAAATATGTAATCTAATTCCAACAAACATATAGCATTAAAAAAAACAATAATGGAAATACTAAATATAAAATTTAAGACATTAACACATTGGCCTAAATTATATCATTTTCAAAATAGTTAACTAAGATTCTTACAATTATCAATACTATTGGTGACAAAAAACATTGTTGCTATCAACACATAACACTTACCATTTTTCAGAGCAGTTAATGTTGTATATCAAACCAATACTATGGAACTCATGTTTATAACTGGATTCACCCAACATCACTAGAAATATCATTATCAAATTACGTTCTAAGATAGATAAATAAATAGATAATAGGTAAAAAAACATCAAAAAATAGATATAGACCATTAAATACGGAATCAAAAACACACAAATTTTTTTGGTGGTTATGGATAATAATTTGTCTTTAGAATGACAATGCCAACAACTTTGTCTTTAGAGGATTATTCAAGGCATAACATACATGATAAAAATATCCTATACTAAAATAAAATAATATTTTTATTCTTATACTAAATGAAATATGATAGAATTTTTAATTCAGATGTTGTTATAATTTTTTGAATAAAAGTAAATAAAGTATATTTAAATATAATGTTACCATTTTTGTTATTGTTGGACATAACTAGTTTCACTGCTAATAAATGATGGTGTTGTTGCTTCTTCAATAAATTTTTGATGCCCTAGATTTGTTTATGTTGCATTCATACCATGTACTAAAATGAAAAATAAAAAACTATAAAACAAATAACAATAAAATAAATAAATAATTATTATATTGTATACATAAACAATCATAATACCTTCTAACTATGCATAGAGTCTTTTGCATTGGGATTTAGGTACTATTATTTATAACCAAACATATAAAACTATAATCAGTCCAATAAATGTCTATTGTTATAAGCTAGATATATTTTCTAATAATATTTAACGATACATAACAAATAATTCCATTTGTGTATTGACTATATTTTGTTATAAAAAAAGGCCTGACATTAACATATATTTTTCAAGTAGCATAACTAATTTATTAGAGGTGGCAATGTCAATATTAAAGCCTCCAAATATGTAAATATGTATTGATACATTTTCATTTGATAGTATTTTTTATAGAACATTTATGATATCTATTATAATAGTAGATGGAGATGCACATTTATTGACAATTGTAAATTCATTATTATGTATCACAATGTTTGGTGTTAATGTTTCCACTCCATTTGGAATGTATTGAATTGGATTTGAAGTGGAAACATGTTTTTTTACACATATCATAACACCATAAACATTATGCACTAAATTAAAAGTCATAAATGTTTGAATACGATTATTAGTATTGGAACTTGATGTATATTTTTGTAAGCATAATATGCCACACTTAATTAAGTCATGGTCATTGACAATGTGTTCTAAATGTAGAGAAAGACTAAGAATGTTCAATTAACATATTGATATATTTGATAAAAAAATGTATGATCTCAAGCTATATAGCAATTCCCATTTTGAATTCAATTCAAATCTAGACATCTTCATTGAGTTTTTTTTTGACTTTGAAGTTCTTCTATGTGAGTGGGCTTAGAAAGCATAATGATTCCATGGTATTTAAATAGGCAAGTGATGTATATAATAATCCATATCTATTAAATCCAAGTGACTTGAATGATAAACCTTCCATGGTTAAACCTTGGGACTTATGTATTTTACGTGCATAAGTCAATTGTATTGGAGATTGGCTTTATATTGTTAAAAAAAAAATTAAGTTTCATGGTAGGTCTTGAAATATGAAAAATAAGGGTCTAGTTTGATTCAATATGGATTTTTTAATAAATGAATATGTTTTATTCTTTAAGAATTCCCAACATTATTTTTATTAAATTTGACCCAGACAATGTCTTTATTATCTTCTTTCGTGTATAGTTTAAAGGTTTTATTTGAACCATTACCAAGGTCATCTTGTATATCATAATTGACAACAAAGAGTTCAACCATCATGTTAGGATTTTAAATATTTTTTTGTGGTAGACATATAACTTGAGGATATCCTTTTGCTTCACTATATGAATCATCTTTCTTGTCAATTGCATCGCTAATAATTTCTTTATCCAAAAAAAACATTAAAATTTTGTCATTGTGTGCATCAATATCAACATATATATATATATATATATATATATATATATATATATATATATATACATATATATATATATATATATACATATATATATATATATATACATATATATATATATATATACATATATATATATATATATATACATATATATATATATATATATATACATATATATATATATATATATATATATATATATATATATGCATCATCTTTCTTGTCAATTGCATCACTAATAATTTCTTTATTCAGAAAAAAACAATAAAATTTTGTCATTGTGTGCATCAATATCAACACACACACACACACACACACACACACACACACACACACACACACACACACACACACACACACACACACACACACACATATTTAGGAATGAAGGATAATTGGGTGATGGATGTAAAAAATTATGATTAAGATACGCTATATCATTTTTTGTATGTGAACACATACATATTCTATTCAATATCCCCACAAAGATTTCATATTTTTGGGACAGTTCGATGTAACTAGTAATGTTTTACTTTATCTTGCTAAAAAACATATGGGACTATTTCATCATTGATTTTTGTATATTCAAATATGATGCAATCATGTATAAGCTGAGCTTGGTAAGAGTCTTCATAAAATATCCTGTGTCAATATTATCGAAGTACATAGTTGGTAAAAATATAAAGTCACATAAATGTTTTTCAATATAGTATAACATTCTTGCTCCAACAAGTGAGTTTTCATTAAATAACATTATATGTAATTGATTATAACATTTTCACAATGTATCAAGCCATTCACTGCCTACTTGAAATTAGTTTTGACTTGTTAAAAGGTAATAAAATGTAAAATGTGATGTTATTCCACCTATATTATATGAAGCTTTACATGTATATGTAAGTATAAGGAATTTTCACTTAGATGGGTCATTGTCAATAGATTATGCATAAATGTACACAAGAGTTTTGAATATAACTTTTGATGTAAAAGTCTTTCCTATGCATGCACCACTTGTTAAGAATAAATACAATAGTTTTTTACTGTCTACATATTTTTTTCAAAATAATTTCTTTAACAATCATTTCTTGTTCATCATATAGCATCTATTTTTGTTTATAGTATTCAACATTATCAATAATAATGGGTGCTGTTTAATTTCAAATAATTTACAGTTTTGGTTTTTTGGCACATAATTAACTAGTGACAATTCCATCTGTAGATTGTATTATTGTTGCATAGTGTTCTTTTTGCTTGAACAAAATCTTGTATTGATTATATTTTCAATATCAAGTTCAACATAGTAAATGGCATCCTACATGTCTATGTTAGAGTGGGATATAATTGAATATATACTAGATATAGTCAAATATATGATGTGATTACCTATGTGTAGTAGTGAAATCAAATATGAGTCAAAAAAAATAATTACTCAACAATTGAAAGATTGTAATATTAGAATTAACATCATTAACCATAAAAACTTTAAGAAGGTTTATTATATAAGTGAAAGATAGATATGTATAACCTTCCTATGAATATGAGATTATCTCTCACAATGACTTAAAAGACACTTAAGAAAGCTAAACTAAATATGTGTAATAAACAACTATTAAATAGAATAAAAACCTACATTAACACCCCCCTTAAACATAGATTAGGTGGATAGTAGAATTGGGTCTCGAATCAAAGCCTTAATGAGGTACCCAAATATAATAAAATGCTCTCTCAGAGGAGGATGTTGGAGCTACCCAAACTTCAAAAAATCTTTATAAATGAAAATACTTATTCTCATTAAAAGGTTTGGTGAATATATCGGTAATTTACTACATTATCTAGATGTAGTGGAGATCAATCACTTACTCAAGGATAAGATCCAAAATGAAATGTATATGAATCTCGATATGCTTAGTCTATTGATTTAGGATTGGATTCTTGTAGATCTAGATTGTGCTTTAGTTATCATGGAAGATGACTATTGGTCATTGAAATTTGAAACCAAACTCATTGAAAAATCTTGAATTCAAATAGCTGCAGTGGCAACATTAACAACTCTTCTATATTTTCCCTGTATAAAAGACAAAATAATAGCATTTTTTTATATATATCAATTTTAATTTTTGTCATTTCTATATGTCTATAGGTTTATATTAAGTATTATATGTATGTTAATTTATTATATTTATAAATGCACTTTATTCTAGTCTTTTGATGTATCACTCGCCTCTTTAATCTACTTATTGGTTTTTGAGTTATTTGCATGTAACTCCCTTCTACATGGCACACACATCATCCTCACTTATAAGAAGATTAATAACACATGATATACATGATAAATCTTGCATTTGTTACTTCTTTTCTCTCTTAGCTTTTCATAAAGAGCTCCCTCTCCCTTTCTTCAACACTTGCTACAACACAATTTATTCTTGTTGATCTAGTCTTACTTTTACATCCTTGATGCTCTCTTTGGTGTAAATCCTCCCCCCCCCCCCCCCCCTCTGTCTCTCTCATAATTTATTCTTGATATTGTACTTGGACTTCATTATTTTTAAGTTTTCTAATAGATTGTGGGGTTTTTCTCTATATGACGGTTTTCCCACTTATCATATTTGCCTCAACTTGTGGTTTGTGCTCACTTCAAGATAACATTGTTCCTTAAGTTTTTTTTTTTTCAACATTTAATTTGATCTTTAGCAACATTTCTATCACAATATCAGAGCTATTAGTTTTTTAATATATGTAAATCTTTGGGTTAAAAAAAGACTTTTTTTTACTTTTTTTTAATAGATCAATAATGCTCGATTCTATCAATATTATAAGTTTTATCTATTTTGATTACTAACAAGCATTATCTTTAGTATTATCAATTCTACATTACTCTAATCTTTGGACACTTTATTTCTACTTGTTGCTCCTTAATAATGCAAGTTTTTTTCGAAAACTTACCCAGGTTACCATTATTCTCTCGCCTAGTATTATTATTTTCCATTTTGGTGTTCCAAGGTGTTTTCCACTAATCTTTGCTTTTTCCTACCGTATTTTCCTTGTAATGTCATCCCGCACTATGTATAGCTTATTATTTACTTTTAAGATGATTAGATTTCAGGACTAGCATCTTATGCAGGATTCTAATTTTTCAAATTCTTTTCGGCCACGCTTTACCTATTATCACCTATGGTATGTATTTATGTTTTGTCCTGAATATTTTTATGTTTCCATGTGACACACATATGATTACCAATTCATAGTAATGTCTATAATAATTCTTTAGTCCATTTAACATTTTGGTAACTCTTCTGGTACTTCTCTACCTTTCTATTTTTCCTTGATTCATCATTTGTGTTATAATACTATGAAGTTTTAGTTTTAAACATTAATATAACACCTTTTTAAAAACTCTTCTTTTAACGTAAGTGGTTTGGCGTTTCATATGCTTTTCTTTGCTTTATTTAGAATCTTAAATAATATTTTTCCTGCAATCTTTCATAAAGAATCTCCTTCATTTTGTTTATGCATATTCACTTTCTTTGGCATTTTATGAATAGTGCGTTGAAAAATTAAATGTGTTTGGCTTTGTTAAAAGCATTTGGAAATGTTTATTTTGACATTAAGCTTTTATTCCCAAAAATAGAAAGGAATCATTTTTTATCTTTTCCAATTGAAATCAAAGATCTATATTTTATTTCCATGTGGAATTCAAAAAGGCATTGGTGGTATGATATAATCTTATGTTTTTAATTAATTGGAAGTTATGTTCTAATCCTTTTCAAATACATGACATATTTGAGCTTGTCTCATTCACATTTAAAATCATTTTAATGGATTTTTTTTGGTGACATTCATGTTTTTTTAAAAATAAAATATAAAATAAAACAAACCTTTAATAATTTTATACTTCACATAAAAAGTTCTTACTTTAAACTAAAACAAAATCTCTTTGGATTTATGTTAAAATTTAGAGCATTTGTTGTTTTAAAAAAAATAAAAAATAAAAGCATTTTTTGGAGTGCTTTGGTGTGAACTTATATTTACAAGTTAATTGATCTAATTTTTTTAATGATGAATATTATCAAATATTCTTTGAATCAATTCATATTTCTTGTTATTGATTTTCTTTTTTTTTTGGTGAATTTTATGTCTTCTACTCTCATGGCTCTTAAATTGGTCTTTTGTCAAATTTTAAACATACTATGCAAACCTTTTATTTCAAAGGGATGAAATTGATGATCTTAAAAAATAAATTGCATGTCAAAATGATATTTTAAATGTTTTACAAGTCTATTTTATTAATTAAATATAAACTATGCAATCTTCTTTAGACGCTCAAAATAACATAATTATGTCTTTTGCTAATGTCAATAGTTCTTATGATAATGGATCTCCTTGTATTTCTAATGAACTCAAACTTTTTTAAACACTTATTTTACCAACCCTAACTTAAAAATCATGCATAGTATGTTCTATTCGGGTGGTGTGCTTAGTAAGTGTAAAGACAATATTCTCAAACTTATTTTGTCTACTTCTAATGTAAATTATAAATGTTTCTATTTTAATGATTCATCTACTTATAATACAAATTTAGAATCTTATTGTCCTCATAAAAGGACTTATAATGCAACTTATTTTGATTAAAATGCTTGGAATGCTCATACTTTGGTTAAAAATGTTAAATTTGTACACATTGTAAAAAACAAGGGCATTGCATAACTAAATGTTAGAAATTACACCCATACAAATCTTAATTGACCAATTGATTGAATTTGAATTGAGAGAGAAACTATAGCCTAAAGTAGACTTATAATTTTGAATGTCACCAGTGCAATCTAAATTTATATATCCAATTAGGTTGATGCCAATGCCTACTCCATAATGAATCCTGAAACTATGAGTACCCTAAATGTAGTGGAGGATCCACTTATATGCTTTCTAATAAAACTCATATGGTTCTTGCATGAATGTAGAGACCATGTCCATTGCATATAAAATGTCAAATCTAGTTTGTAAGGTAGAACACACTACCAACAACCTATCGATACAAGGTAACATAAAATAATGGAGATGAACAATCAATGCCAAGCTTCACACTAGATATAAAATGAGTTAGAGTTAGCTTGAAATCAGTGATGTTAAACTATACAAGAAAATCAAGAGCATAATTAGATTGTGCAATAGTGATCCTAGAGTCAAATTGAGAAATTTCAATTCTGAGGAAGTAATGCAACATGCACAAGTAAATCATTAAGAACCTATCAAATAGAATATTTTTCACTACTATTATAGTTGATGTAGAAATACATGTGATTAATAGGTCATCCACTTAGAGAACCAAAATCAACAGTGAATCATCTTATTGTAATATGTAGACATTTGGATCAGAATAGATTCTGATAAACCCAACTGAAAGAAGGAGTCCATCTTGACATACCAAGCTTGAAGATCTTAGTTGAGGCTATAGATAGATTTTTGAAGTTTACAAAATAAGGAATAATCTTTCACAAATCCTTGTGATTGTTCCATGTATATTTATTTTTTTAGGTCACCATGAAGAAAGACACTTTTCACATCCATTTGATGAATATTCCAATGACGTGTTATGATAATAGTGAGAATGAGTTAGATTGAGTTCATTTTAACAACTTGGGTGAATGTCTCGGTATAGTCAATGTTAGGTACCTGAAAAAAATCCTTTACTACCAAATGTGCTTTGGACTTATCTACGAATCTATCTACTAAAAAATGTATTTGGTAGATCCACCTACATCAAACAAGTTTTCTTCCCTTAAGAAGTGGGACAAGATCCAAAGCATTGTTCTTCTAAAAGAAACTATACTCATCTTCCATGGTAGTATTCCACTCAGAAGTGATTGATGTCTTGTGAAATTATTATAGATCAAAATCATATGCAATAAAATCATGTAGGGCATCCTAGAATTATGAACTAATATGCCTATTGTTTAATAGATCTCTAACCCATTGGCCAAAACTTTGTAATGTTTATCTATCCCAAAGAAGACCAATGATCAAAGAGTTAGGAGGAGATTTTTTATTATTTCACGATAATCTAGGAGGGGAATCCTCATCACTACTCTCATAATTATAACTAGAAGAAGAATTTAGATCATCAAGAGGTTGATTAGGTGGATTTGAATCATTAGAACTATCATCAAATCTAAGTGCATCTAAGAGTGAGAGGTGTTGAGTGTGGAGTCTAAAAGATCCTCTATAAGATGAACATTTATCTCAATTAATAATTCATGAGTGGTGGGATGGAGAAGCATGTATCTCTTAACACCCTCAAGATATCCACTAAAGATATAAGGTTGACTTTGAGGTTCAATTGCCTTATATTTCTTCATTAGAATGCGAGCCATATAAGGTGAACTAAACACTCAGAAGTGCTCTACTATGGGTTTCTGACTACTCTAAGCTTCAAAATGAGTGAGTCCCTTCAATGCTTTCTAAAGAACTTAGATATGGATGTAACAAGAACAGTTGATGGCCTCGACCTAATATTAAGGTGTAAGAGACTTGGACTCGAGCATACAATTGGATATTTCCTTTAAGGACCTATTCTTACACCCTACAACACCATTATTTTTAAAACTATATATAACTATATGTTATACTTCAATCTCTTATGATGTATACAATTACTTAAAATAGTTACTGACATATTCCCCACCATTATCAATGTGTAAAATCATTATGGTTTTAGCTGATTGTTTTTCCACAAGTGCCTTGAAGTCTTGAAAATGGCCATAGACCTCTAATTTTTACTTAAGAAAATACACTTAAGTGTACCTTGAATAATCATTTATGAAAATAAGCATGTAATTTGTCCTATTGAATGAAGGTTTTGGAAATGGGACAATAATATCATTGTGGATAATCTCCAATATTTGTTTAGCTCTTTGTGATTTGCCCTTGTCATACTTCTCCTTTAGATTCCTACCAAGAATTCAAATTGAAAATTTTTATCATAAAACATAACTCATGGAAACCTTGAAACTATGTCTTGAAGACTGAGTTATTCTAGGTAGTAATAGTTGAGATGGTCGAATTGCTCATGCCATAGTTTACTCACCTCATATGAATGAGTAAGCAATATAGTAGATAGTTGATCAAGAGTAAAATGTGAAAAAGTATACAACCTAGATTAGGGATTGATTTTTTCAAATACAATAATGAGTTCACTATTATCTTCCTTAATAAACATAGAATTAGGTGTGAACTCAACTCTCTTATCCAAACTAATGTGAGTGATGTGATAAATAGATAAGATATTAATAGATAAAGAGGGAACACATAGAACATCATGAAATGTCTCATCATTCACTTTAACATATCCACTTCCATTAACTTTATCACAAGTATTATCACCCAATAAAATATAAGGCATAGAACAAGAATTCAAGGATAAAAATATCTCCTATGATGAAGCCATGTGGTGTGATGCACTAGAATCAATAATCCATGTGGAAGGCTAGGATGTAATTTTGCAACGAGTGATTTACCTCATCTTTACCCTCGTTATTATCTTTGGCCTTAGAAGACTCCTGTGTTGATGAACTCTGATTAGAAGAATCAAAGACATTGATATTATGATTCTTGAGAATTTTTATTAGCTGGTTGATCTGGTTTTTTATGTATTTAGATTCATCATATCTAAGTTTCTTGCAATAACCACATGTGAGTCCCTCTTTCTTGGATTTTACATCTAAAGAGAAGGACTCTTTTGATGCTTTTGGATTAGCATTATATTTTTGATCCTTTCTTTCCTCTAGGTCTTTTTATTCTATTTCTTCTCCTTACTAGTAGAAGTCTTCTATTTTTCATAACTCACAATCAGGGCATACGATTTATATGACTTCAATGTACCCATTTGAATGAGATTATCTTAATCCAAAATCAAGTCAACAAAAAAATTATCCAAGTATGACATATTCCATATAGATCCAATGGCCCACTTGGTGGGATGGAGGTAGAAATAAAGCTAAAATAGTTAGAATCCAATTTGGAAAGTATGGAAAGAATCAATTGTTCATCATTTTTGTTAATGCTATATAGTTTTAATAATAACTTAAGTGATTTGAACTTGGTAAAAAATTATTATATCATATCAAAGTCACCTAGACTCAAAATGATGAACTTGATATCCAATTAATCTTATTTCCTAAAGAGTTTATAGAATATAGACCATACTTGATTTAGATATGTTACAGATTTGATATGAAAGAGTAAGTTAGGAGACATAAATAAGCACAATATACCATTAGCTTCATCAATTTAGTTGTACCACTTCACCTTCTCTGCATTAAGTGTTAAAAATATTTTTGTGTCCATCATGATTTGGTGTAAGCCTTTGCTTTTTAAGAGGATTTACACTTTGACTTTCCACTGATGATAGTTGAACAGTGTAAGAATTATAATGAAACTAAAATCCATGATGTATAAATGAATTATGTGATAAATTGTGTCTATTGTATACTATAAATGGAACACCTCCTAAATCTATATAGGTTCAAATTTATAAGACATGATAATATTATAATGTGTAGATCTAAATAAAACATGCACTTTCAAGAAAATGACACCACAAAAGGAGTAACAAGCTGAAAGTTATGTGCATTTGAATATTTCTTGCTAGTAAAAATAATGTTCTCCACTTTTCATAAAAAAATTGGGTGTATAAATTATTAAATTTTTTTTGGTATACTCTTTTGGAGTAAATTTTAAGCAATTTTGGTTGGGTGTAACCAAGGGCTTAACTCCCATATGACCAGGGGTTAAGACAAAATTTATGTGCTCTCCCCCATCATTGTGATTTATGTGTAAGTGACATCATTAAAAAAAGACCTATTTTTGAAATTAATAGTGTCATACTTCACTGGATTAAATTTTATGTCTTATACATCATCATTAGAGTTTGGAGGAGGCTGTGACTTGCAGGGTTTTTAATTGCTCTCATAGTCAAAATGTCTAATATCAAGGCCTTGTGTTAGGGTTTTAGGACCCTATTTCATTGAGGTTTTAGATTGAATATGCACCTCAAAGTTGATGCTATATTATTGGATGTTTCTTGCAGTAAGGATACACATCAGGGATGCAGTCCCTCCATACATATGCCAGGTTTTCTAACTACTCCTGCAGTTAAAATACCTGATGCTATAAAAGTTGACTACTCATGCAATTAAAAGTCTTGATGTCAAGAAAAATAACTACTCCCATAGTAAAAAATCCCAACACGAAGATTTTTCATTGGGGATGCAACCTCTACTTGTAATTATTAGGGTTTTGGTGTGTATAGGTATGGATGCATCCTTGTAGTTGCAGAGATGTCAATGATTCTCATAGTGCATACAAGTATGAAGACCTTGATTTTATTAAAAAAATTATATTTACTCCTCTTGAAAATTACACAAAAACCCACCATAGATCTATAAAAATGCATAAAGGATTTTTATTTTAAGGTTGTAGATTGTACAGATTTATGTGAAATTGCCAAAAAAGCTCTAAAACCCTCTAAAAACGTAAAAATTAACTATCATAAAATTAGGTTGTGTTTATAGTCGATCTTAATATTTTGATACCTTTTGAATCTAATGGTGTAAGTTGTTTTGCATGAAAACCTACCAAATTATATGTGACCAGTAAAATATGCCTTCTCCCTTATTCTTTTTTTGAATCTAAATCCACTAAGGATCTCAAAAGAAGAGCAAAATTTGAGAGATGGTGAAATTACAATATATTAGGTCAATAAATAACATATTTTTTACATTCAAGATAAAAAATCAAGATTTAAAAATATGAACAATGGCATTTACCTGCTAAAAAAGATTTGATACTATGTCAAAGTGGGCCATAATTAAGAATCTACTAGATAGAGTAAAATACATGATGCAATTACCTATGTGTTGTAGTGAAATCAAACATGAACCAAAAAAATTAATTACTCAACAATCGAAATATTATAATATTAGCATTAACATCATTATCCTTAAAAACGTTATGAAGGACTATATATGTGAAATATAGACATGTCCTCACTTCCTCATGAATGTGGGATTATCTTTCATAATGACCTAAAATACACCTAAGCAAATTAAACTAAAAATGTATAAGGAAAAAATATTAAATAAAATAAAAACCTACGCTAACAGTCTCCCCATATATGATTGATGTCATAGTTTAACATTTACTATTCAATTTTGTTTTTCAAAATTTTTCCATGTTTCAAGACTTTTTTTCAAAGTGGTTTCATTATTTCTGAATGAAACATATAACAATAATCATTCACGATAATAGTTTCTAGGGTCAATATGTTTATTGTAATTAATAAAATTTATCACATTTAGTTTTTTCTCTTTAATGGGTTTTAATTTTTTCATGTTGAGAAATAAATTTGGATAAACATATATGATCAATTCCTATAGGTTGTGTAATGTAATAGTTTATAATCGATTGATATATAATTTTTTTGGATTCATATTTTTCTTCCCTCAAAAGAATTAGAGGTTTCAAAATAAATTTTCATTTATGAAGAAAAGATATATTTATAAAGATACATTATCTTGAGCAATGATTTAACAGTAATAACAACATTAAGTAAACAACTTATTGTGAAGATATTTGTTGATAATTTAGCATTAAATGTCTTAGTCTATGCAACATCTTAATAGTGTCTATATTATTTGTCATATATTTTTTTTCATATCTTTTAAAAATCATATGTAATTTTTGGATTTCTTTTTGTCATATATGAACCATAATATGTTGTTATGACATGCATTCAAAATAAATTGTGCATCTATGTTGGCTTTCCATAAGTATGGCATGATTTTTATAAAACTATTGTTCCATACCTAATATGGCTTGTATTCAATAAAAATTATGGTTTGTTCAATTATGTTTTATATTGTTGTTGTGTATTGACACTCGTCTATTTGTAGATTATGAAGAAGTATCAAAATTATCTAGAGCATTATATTGTTTTATGCCTAGAAACAAGTAAATTTACTTTGATATAGTAAATGAATTCTCGTTTCTTATTTTTCATGGTTCAAGTATTTTCATTTTCATTACAAGTCATGGAAAATTGTATCTACATTATTTTTCTTTATTTTTTCTACAATTGCTGGTATGATGATGGATATAAATTTTTCTAAGTTATTTTCTAGAACATCAGTATTACAAGATATGTATGTGTCTATAAAATCTATAATTTTTGAATTTTATTTTTTACCATATGTTGGTGCATCTTCGATCCATACCATCTAATGGTCATGAGTATTTCCTCTAGGTTGAAATTCTATTACACAAAAATAATATATGATTTTGCCTATCAATAATTTGTCTTCACACAATGTATTTGTTTCAATGAATTGATACGATGTCTATAGTAATGTGTACAAGTGATTGGATCTGCTCTCATAAGAAAATAAATGTCATTTGCCTTATCTAATTTATTTAATTATGAATCTAAATTTTTGTAAAATTTTTGATACAATTGTTTTAATGCATTTGTTAATGGTTTCCAAGAATGTTCAACACTTGTGAAAGTCATGAAAAATGTTGGGGGCCATAATTGATGTATCATTGAAAATACATTTTATTTAAAACTTTACATATAATTAAGTGAAATAATTTTTTTTTGAAATCAACATATCCAATTTCTAATCTAAGCAACTTTTCTAAATTTGGCTTGTATTTAATGTCTCTAAGCAGAATCTTTCTTGTTTTTAACTGACATTTTCTAATTTATATTTGTATTGTCTTTCCAAATTGGTCTATGAATATTTTTATTGATTTAAAAAATAAATTTTCAACATGATATGAAAAATAAAGATCAATATGCAAAATCTCCCATTGCAATATTTTTTGATATAAAAAACTTGAGATAATGTCATCATCATAGAGATTGCCAAAGATAGGTGTTGGAAAGTTCATTTCTTCTAAATATTTATCCTTAAAAATTCCAAGAGTATTTCCTTTAATTGGTGTTATTTCAATTAATTTTTCCTCCAATGAAGTAATATATGTTGAGTTTACAAAACCATGCACCAAAGTATCATTGGACCTATTTTTGTCTGTGTTAGAAAACACATTATTTTCACTATTGACATAAATTTTAGATTCAATGGATATGCTTCTAGTATTTACATTTTAAATAACAATTTTTGATATAAATGGTTTCCAATCAAACTTAATTTTCACATTATGAGAGATGTACAATCTCTTTACACATAGTTATTGCAATGCCTCAATAATGAATTTATAATGAACTCTTCCTATTTGATATACATTTTAATATTCTAATTATCTCTTTAAATCTATTTTAATTGTTATTTTTTTCTATGGATCGAGATATCACTTTATAAATTCTATCAACACTTGATGGGACATTGATAATCAACCCTATCAAACCAATTTATAGCTTGTTATATCCTAAGTCTCTTATTTGAATAAATGTAATTTGAAGTGTGACAAGCCTTTGTTCAAGATCCTTTAACATGCGAACAAATTGAAATAATCTATCTAGTCTAATATTAATGGATGTTTCAAATGTAGGAAAATTTCCATCTCTTAATGCTCAATCATAGTTTAAACACATTTTTTTATTTCAGTGGCTTTATAATTTTGTAGTAATTATTTGCATGCATTCTTTTTAGAGAGATTAAAATGCTTGATACTATGTTTGAATTGTAATTACTTGCAAAGACCACAAACATGTATGGATGTGTCTGTAATATTTCTTAAAATATTTGTATTGATTTTGTTGTCAATACTTTTTTCTTGTTTATTTTTTTGTTATGCATGATGTTCTGCAATCAATTTAAAGAGATGGTACCAACATGAGGTAATGTCTGTGTAGTAGAACCACAAGGGTCAAAATACAATTTTATATCCTTATCTATTGTCAATGATTTATAGTTCATATGCTTTATTTTTGTTTCATGTATAATGTTATTTATTTTATGTAAAGAGATTTTGTTCCATTTTTTTAATGTTTCAGAAACACCACCAATAACACATTCCCTCACTCTAGTATGTTATTTGATAGATAATGGTTCATAATGTACATACTCAATTTTTTTTATAAAAAAATGATGTTATATAAGGCTTACGATTGAGCACAATCATTATAGGTTTTGACTATCTGTTGATTAGTCGATGACCATAGGAAAATGTGGACATAAAATAAATATGAAATCCATTGGATGGTGAAATCTTTACGTTCAATTCCATCCTCATCATAGAAAAAATCCATATTTACAATGTATGTTTTCCAATTTGCAATAGTCAGTATATTTTTTATGACATTGTCCGTCAGGTTATCTTTAAAAAAAATAAATGCATTACAAAAATATTGCATTGTATAGTGTTGTAAAGAACGTATATCAATATCATTTAAAAAAAATTAAAAATAGAGATAAATATGCTATCACCACAACAAGATGTAGTTTCCAACATTATAAATTGGCTGCATGATAGCAATTTTTCTGCATTTATTTCTCAATAAAGAGAAACCAAAGAACATGATCCTAATATGAGTGTTGTGGCAAGAGACTTTGATAATTTTTTAATTTTGTATAATACAATGGTTCATAATGGCCAAATACAAGGTTTTGATCATGAAATAGTATGCATTATGATGGTGTATGGGATTCCTCATTAAAATGAAAGTACTTTTATTTTTTAGTTAGATACAAGATGCAAATGGAAATATTTAGCTATTTAAAAATTCAATTTATATATAAATTATATCCCCATAGGCCATGTTTGCCATCTATTATGCATGAAGTCACATAAATCTACATTTTTTGTAAATATGTTTTAGTATCTTGCATTTTATGTAGTATATATAGTTCCTTAAGATTTAATTCCAATTCAAAAGACCTTAGTGCATGTGGATCGTTGTTTCTGAAACAATGTAGAAAATGTTCTATAATTCATACACATGGCTCTATTGATGTGTACCTAAAATGTAATAGCACTTGAAAAGAATGAAACAAGCAATCACTTACATTGTATTTAGAAAGATGGCTTCTATGTCATTGCATTGAGTTTTTAATAATGACATGTATTCATCAACATTAATTATTTGTTGTCTGCTATGCATATGCATTACTTTTTATTTTGTGTTTTTCAATTCCATTTTACAATGCTGAGTAAACTGAAGACAATAAAAAAAAGATAACCAAAAATCTTGGAAATTTCCATAAACCTATTATTGATTTACCAAACAATCAATGACTCTAGAAGTTATAATTTCCCTATTTGATAGTTGTTTTTTTATATTTAATAAAACTAGGTATTTAATCACACTATTTTTTACTTAAGCACCCTACACAGAACTATGCATGCCAATTAAAGATATAATATCATGATTGTATAAGATTTATTTGACACAACATAAAATTTTAAAAAAAAAATCAATTTATTGAATAAGCTTAAAAAAATGGGATAGACACATAACATAATATACATATACCAGTACAAATTCAATGTACAAAGCATCAAAACCATGAACATTAAGAAAAGATAACTAGTTATGAAATATATTTATAATGGGACCATGGTCTACATCTAATAATTTTTTTAGAACTATATTGGTTTCTTAGGCATTCTTCAATAGAGTATGATAGTGTACACTAGGGAAAATTTGATGTTCTATCAAATATGAAAGGATACATATTTCCTAGTGAGAATATTATATGTAAAAGATATCAATGAATGTTTATTATATAAAATTTTGAGCAAGATAATTTTTTGAGGTGATACCTTTTAAATGTTTAAGTCAAATCAAAATCAATTCACTGCCAAGCAAGATGAATAGATTCCAAAACTGCAACAACAACAACAAAGATAACTACACAGTAACTAGCTCAATTAATCTCAATCATCTTATTTCATATATATATATATATATATATATATATATATATATATATATATATATATATAACAAAACTACATTTATTTATGATACAATAGGAAAATAATTCATACCAATGAACTTAACTAGACACTACACAAGATCACTCAAGCAGTCTATAGTGCATATTGAACATAATTGTTTGGATTGGGTAAATGCAATAAATTATTTCATGTACCAATTATTAAAAATGTGTGATACCGATACTATGGCACATTTTACACTAAATGTGTATTTAATTCTCAGGTTAGTCATTACATGGAAATATGTTGTAGGTTAGTTCACATACATAGCAAAGTCTATATTAGTCAATATTTATACAATGAATATGTTCTACATTTAATCATACATGCATAGTTTATCAATTATGCTTTGATGTAACTAGATTTTTAGACTAAGTTGACTAAATTTGTGAAAAGTGAATGGTAGATAAATATTGGATACACATGATATGACCATATATTATGTCATTGAACCCCTAAAACATTTTTGTATAATATCATATCCTCTTAAAAATATACACACAAATTAATTGACAGCTACCCCTATACTTTTGCATAAGTGAAGTCACTACTGATAATGTCACTTCTATACCCATAAATAATATTTAAATGGTTTTTACCAATAACAACACATATAAATACCATTTTTCATGATTTTTTTAAAAAAATGCGTAACTTGACTATTGAAAAATTGTAAAATTTTTAATGGTAAAAAAACACTAAATTCCAATTAGTCCAAAAGGTAGTCTTTAATCAACAGTTAAATAAAAATGATTCCTTTAGTTCACCCTTTTGGACTAATAAAAACTTCATTTTTAATTTTTAATACACATTCATTCTTATACTATGTCAATTAATTTATAAGTTTTGATTTTTTTATGGCTTGATTAGTTATTACACTTATATGTCGGGTTTGAATCTATTTGATGGGTTGGGATGGGATTAATTTTAACCATTGACTGACACCTTTTTGTAATCATTGTCAATAGGAACCAAATATTTTAATTATTTAATATATTGTAATTGTCTATCCCATTATGACACAACGATGAAAGATATCACACACACATCCAAAATAGATTCTTTTTAGAATGTTTTTTGTATCTAAAATTCAAACAAATATGTAGTTCTACATTATTTAGTTTAATATATAAAAATAAGTAAGGAATCAATTATATTTATTATCATTATAACTTAAATTCATAGTCTTAATAAATCAAGTGTACACAGTTGTAAATCTCCATATTTACCATATTGAGTAGAGTTTGCATATCTTACATATCATAATTCTACATTTGAATGTGTATTTTATTTTTTGTTGCTTAAGATTACCTTATACACATTATATAATATGTATATTATCTCTTAGTGCATTATTATCCACTACAACAATGTCATGGGCCTTGAAGTGTGAATCAAGACCATTTTTAACAAAAATGCACCACTAGCTAGAGCACTATTTTTAAATAGAATATTAACATATTGTTACTCCAAAGTACGTAAGTTCCCTTTTGATTTGAGATTTATTTTTGGCCAATTGTGGGTATGCTTTCATCAATGTTGTATGAGTTAGATAAATTTTATTAATAACAATATTTAATGTGTAATCTTTGTAATAATGAATAGAATCATATAAGAATATTTTATTTATGTGCCTAGTGTATTATGAGATCAATGCAAAGTTTTGCTTCCTCTTTAGAATAAATCAAGGATCACTAAGAGATCTTATTTATTATGAGGATTAGAGATGTGTGTATCTAATCATTAGATAAATTACTAAACATAAACTTGGCCTCCTTAAGACTTATCAACACAAATATTTATTTCATGTATAAATTTTAAACTTCTTTCTTCAAGCACAATTTTAAAAATGCAAACAAACCCACTTTTTTACTCAATAGTCATGTGTTTTTAGACCAAAGATATCAACAAATTAATTCATGTCTTATTCCCTATTATATTGTAAGATCTTATCAAAAATGTATTTTTCTTAGAGTATTTTTAACATATTATGGTTATAATTTATTAGGTATGCATGTGTGTGTGTGTGTGTGTGTGTGTGTGTGTGTGTGTGTGTGTTTGCTTGTGCGCGCGTGCGTGCTCGTGTGCAGAAATTTAGTTTCATCTAGTTTAATTATGTCAAATAATTTTTTATTATGAAGGCCTCACATAAGATTAATCTTCAAAGACCATCTTTCAAAATATAATAAAAATATATCATTTTAGCACCAACAATGTAACAAAATTTATTACCAATAAATTGTGGCAAGGGAAATTTCTTGATATCTTTTGAATCTCACACAAGTTTGACATTTATCAACTTATTCAACTTGACACAACTACCACCCCCACCATTTTTGACCACTTTTATTAATTACATGAACTTCTTGTTGGAGGCCATTAAAATTTATGGGTTATAAAATATGTATAATATAATACTCTCTCTCTCTCTCTCTCTCTCTCTATATATATATATATATATATATATATATATATATATATATATATATATATATGGTATTGTATATATCTAAAATTCACCACTCATACTAGTTTTGCTTATTAATGAATTTTATATCATTATCCATAATTTATTCTAATACTCCCTTCATACATTTATTACATCACACGCTAACCTTATAACATCATCTCTCCCAGTTAATTTTCTCATTAACACTTCATTCATCCTTAATCTCTTCTTACACAATTATTAAGGAATTTAAAATTCATCACCACCTACCCTCACCTACCCACACTAACACTCCTGTAAATCTTCCTCTTAATAACATAATAAAGATAATTAATCAATATTAATAGATTCTAAGAAGTTCTAAGCTTCATAAATCCCCTCACCAAGCTTCATTTATAATTCTCTAAGAATTTTTAATTCATATAAAATTCCTCCACCCTAGGTATTCATCCTTCAAAGATGAAATCCAACTTGCCATTCCTTTCAAGTGGATCTATTTATTGAGAGGTAACTCCCATGAATCTAAGAATGAATCTTTGATAATATTTTAAATAAATCAACTCCATTGCTAATATTCTTGAGCATCAAATAAGCAATTCAACATCCATAGTCAAGCATCAAGTAACTCCATGTCACTTTGGGCTCATCTATAATTTTCAAGGGAGAAAGATTCATTTGTTATTGAGGTATAAACTTGTTTATACTTCAATTATATATTGATGTCAATACTTTTATTCATTTTCCCATTTTGAGGTGTTGTGTAGATTGGATTAGATTAGGAATTTTGATTTTATTCATTGTTCTTAATATAAAAATATTGTATCCAATTTAATTAACCATATTTTTTTGCATCAAAAGTGGGAGAAATCATTTAAATTTTTCTTGTAAGCTTTCTAGGGTGCTTAGGTTAGCTTATAGGATATTAAGAAGTCATATTAGTAGCAAGAATTTTCCATTTTTACTTGAAATTATCATGCCCATGTGGTAAAAAAAATGTTCTTTCAATTGATGGTATTGTTAGCTTAAAAAAATGAATTTGTCCATTAAAAAAAAGAAAAAACATTATTATTTGTCTAATCAATCTATAATGTTTTCATTATTTTGGTAGCAACAAATTTGTTACATGAAATAGTGATTTTTTCAAAACTTCAACAAATTTTTTGATATCCTTTTCTCAAGGCCTAACATTTCCATTGTAGCAAAATCATTCTAACATTTATTTAAAATGTCAAATAGAGAGATGAAATTATTTTGTCGATATTCTATTTTTTTATATTCTAAACCACAATGAAATCATCTCTTTTGGAAAAACTACCATGATAGAATCATGAAACATAACAACAAATTTGTCACTTATTGATACCATCAAAGTGAAATCATCTTGTATTGTAGGTTTTTGAAGTTTCAATGAAAAGAACATCTTTCAGTGAAATCTTCTAAGAATTTGTAGAAGTATTATCGGTATCAATAAAATTGTTAGGTATAACATATTTTGCTTGCTACTTTTTTTCTTTGTTTATGCTAAAGAATAGTTTTATTCTTATCATCAGTGGTTTTATTATTAACATCAGTGGTTTTTTTCTTAACATCAGTAGTTTTTTTCTTATCATCAATGACTTTATTCTTAATAGCAGTGGTTTCATTCTTAGTATTAGTAGTTTTGTTCATAACATCAATGGTTTTATTATTAATATCATTGGTTTTGTAAATATATTTAACCTTTTTATTTTCTATTTTTCCAATTTTTTTTGTGTTCTAATAATTTTTTTCTAACCTATAACACATTTGATCATAATTTTAGTAATTTTTTACTAACCCATAATGGTTTTGATTATTTTTTTAATTATTTTCCCTGCAGTAGTTTTGTTTAGCATAACTCTGAATTTATACGATAAATTTGGTAGTTTTATTCTGTAAAGAAATGTTTTTATTTTTAATAGTTAGTTTTTAAGGTTACCTCTCAAGACATAGAATTCAAACTACTAATCCTTGTTTGTAGGTTCACCCATCAAAGACACAAAAAATCAAAACTTGTATACTATATTGTTATCATCTTTAATTACATAAATTAATCAACTCCTTGTGTGTGTGTGTGTGTGTGTGTGTGTGTGTGTGTGTGTGTGTGTGTGTGTGTGTGTGTGTGTGTGTGTGTGTGTGTGTGTGTGTGTGTGTGTGTGTGTGTCTGTTTATGTGTTTAATCTTAATCATATTATCATAGTCATTTTTTGTTTTCTTATTTGTTTTACCTAAGTCAAAGGTTGTGCATGTTATCCCCTCATACCCATAGGGTGACCTTAGCAATATAAAATAATTGATAAACCTCCATATTTATTTATTTTATAAGGGAAATGTGATATGAAATTAATCCCCATGCACTTGTCATTAGTATTCAAGAAGTTTTGACATGGATTTCATCACCATAGACTAATCTAAACTTTGTATTCTAGTGAGGTATAAATATCAAGGAGAGTTATCATAAAGCTAAGTAGATTTCACCATAAAGGTTAATTTAAAGGGAGGAGTTCATGTTCTGAAACTCAAACATTAGATAAAATAATTATATGGACTCAAGCCCCATGTACCACAAGGTATTTAGGGGAGTTCTTTAACTTGAAGACATATTCCCTTTACCAAATAAGTACCCCATCAAAATCAACACACAACTCACACATTGATTTAGTCATCACTAGATCATATTTTACAGTCTATAAAATAATCAAAACCATCACCCTATCATAATCTAAAAACATCCCTTTTACCTCATCTATTTCACACATCCTCTGAAGAAGTCTAGCCTTGTCTAAAATCACCCTCATCACTTGTGTATTATCAAATCTCTTAAGCTTGCTTGAAATCAAAGACATATTCAAGTCAACTTTCATTAATAAATCCAATCATCTCATCATCATCCATCCAACTCAAGCAATTCCCATCAAACCACTTAATTTAGCTAGTCCCAATCAAATCAAGTCAACTTTGGTTAAGGTCAACCAAAACCTAGTCTACCTATCAAATCACGTCTCTTTTTAGTCAAGTCCAAAGTAGCATCCATTTGACCAGTTCAAATCAAGAGTTTGTTTTAGCTCATTGTCCAAGTTGATAATTAGTAAAATTTATGGATATAGTACCTTAACCTCAACTTAATCAAACTAGTTCACATCCAAAAGTCAATTTTTTTCAAGAATAGATTATCCGTAATCATAGTTTCCACCAATATAGCTTGATCATATGTTTGATCCTTAATAAAAAAATTACCACTATTTTCATCACCAACTTAAATCAATAATTGGATTTCCATATGCAACTAAACTATGTCAATACCATTGATGAGATTTTTTTAAAGACTATTCAAATTGATTAAGCCTTATTGTCAATGGAGTACTCAAAATCTTTCCAAAGAATGATTAAATTAAAAATAATACCTCAACTAGAAAATCCATAGTTCTTTAATAAGAACAGAAATATTTTTGGTGATGGAGTTTGAGATGCCAAACATGTCCAAACCATCCAAAGATCTAATCCTTATAAATACCAAAGTAAATATAACATCATTTTACATAAAGGCAAGCCAAATATATAATCTAGGAAGTGATGACACATTAATATTGGAGAACCTATGGAGAGTGTCTTGATGAAGAATATAGACGATAACATTATTATTATTCTTGAAATAAACCCCATTGATGAAACTAAACCAAAACTATTGTGATATAAGGAATATTAATATTGTGGCTATCACTGAGTCAAGGTTCATGACACTTGAAGGTGCATGCAACTATGAAATTATATCTAGGATTTGATTAATCATCGATAAATAGAGGTTGAAAGAGAGGAGTCTTATTTCAAAAATCAAAAACTTATAATATAGCAAGATCCTTCCCCAAACATGGCCAAAACAATAAAAATACGTGTTGGGACTAAGGTAAAATATCTCATTCCAATCATGTGGACTACAGGAGGACCCCTCACTATTATGACCTATTTTTTGATACATTGATCATTATAAGCATATATTTTCCACTATTAAGATAAGGGCTAGGTCTCCTAAACACCCTCTAGTCCAAAACTAGTTTGGTATTAATATTAAAGGACCATCATCTATACCACACACCATGGCAAAATCACTATACTAGGGTCACTTCATAAAACTCCACCTCAAAGGCAACCCCAAATGTCAATGTATCAAGATCTCCTTTGACTAATCCTAAAAGTGATTATGATATGATCTAATAAATTGAGGATTCTCCTCAAATTTATATTATGGATATTCTCAAATCATCTTCTATCCAATGTGACATCCATAACAAAACACTCTAGGAGTTAAGAGTTTTGACAATCATCAAGACCAGTAAATTATAGGCCATTGTAGGACATCTCTTGTCCTCCAAATAAATTACCTTTGATCCTTAAGACATGTATCCTCTTGGTCCCAATCACAATAACCCCTTGTACATTGAGGTCTTCATTTCTAATCACAAAATTAAGAGAGTACTTTTATATGGTGGCTCTGGAGTTAACTTTTACAACATAAATCTAATCAAGAGTCTAGGATATTTAGAGTCCATGCTTAGACAATAGATTATCATGATAAAATATTATGATGATAATAAATGATAGTTAATCGACACTATCTAGTTTCCTATCATGGTGGGGCTCATTACACATCAAACCCTAATCCTTGTAGTAGACTTTTAATAAACCTATAGCATCCTTTTAGGTTATCCTTGGATACAAATAAGATAGATTATTCCATCAGTCCTTCATTAGTGTATAAAATTCCCTCATTTTTGAATAGAAGTCACAATCCTTGGCAACTCACAAACCTTTCAATATTGTCAAGCCTTAGAGGGACATTATCATGACACCATCTGTTATCCTAGTATTGAGAGTTATCCTCTTGTTAATAATAAGTCCTAGTCTTACAACAATATAGATGATTTACTATCCACTTATTTTAATCTACTTGTATCTTCTTGCATCAAAATAATCCCCAAAGGATATGAAAAATATGAATACCAAACCTTTATGTTTGATAACTTCCTATTTCTTACTAAGTTATGGGTATCCCACCATGAAGATAATTAGGTTAAAATCTCATCATTTTTTAAAGATAACATTTGCTAAATATGGCCTCAAATTAAAATAATAGATTAACTGATCAAATGATTCTTGGCAACATGAGAAAATCCTCGTAACATGTTTCTAACATCTAGAGTATTTGAGGGCCAATAAAATTTTCTATAATATGAACTAAATATAAAGGACTAGGAATCCATGATTAAGGCATTCTATATACCATCTCTATTAAATAGCATTGGATATATTGTAGACTAGGATATAAACCACTAGGTGGTGATAGCTATGATGTCATCTCTAACACCTTCTTGGTTTCTTAGGAACCTTTATCCAATGAAGATGTTGAAATAGGTTCCATTCATATACTCTATAGATATATTGATACCAAAAACCTCTTCACTAACAAATCTTTCTGTATCATCAACATTGACCTCTTCTAACCCATCCTAGTTAACTAGGACTAACAATAAGAACCATCTTTTGATATCTTTCATAATGATGAAGACATCACAAATTACATGGGCATACAAGACATTTACCATCTATAGACCACAAGAAGGTGTTTAAAATTAAATATGGATATGTTTACCTACTTTGGGGGAAAAACATAATTTCCTAGATAGAAAAACTCATAAAAATCAAAAGACAATAAAAAAAAGTCAAAAAAATCAATGAATAGAGTCCCCTAGTGAAAACCTTCCTGAGATGTTAGTGGATGAAAATAATACAAATAAAAATAAATAAATGTACGAGGGTGAAAACTTATCTAAGGTGCCACATACAAGGAATTATACTTATCCTCTAGGCATGACATTGAAGCATAAAATAAACCCCTAATCAGATCATAAATATATTCTCTTAGTCTCAAAATAATGGAAGGCATTTGATGATTTGTTCACAAAAAATTTAGATATCATGTAGACACATGAGGAATATCATATTCCTCCTCCTCCAACATATATGTATAATCAATCACTCTAATTAGTCAAATAAATAATAGATGTCAAAATTAGAACATAAGACAAGCCCAAGATGATAAATCTTGGGGCCACACTCACTTTTGAAGAATGAAAGATCCTAACCACTTTTATAAAATAATTTATCAACATCTTTCTTGGTCCTATATGGACATGCCAGGCCTGGATCCATACTTGGTTGTACATCACCTATTTATTCATCTAGATGCTAAGCCTATTTAGTAAAGCTTTGAAAAATTCTCCCCAAGGTGGCACTCTTGGTCAAAGAAGAGATACAAAAATTCCTAGATTCGATATTTTTTAGCCCATTAACTATGTTCATTAAATATCAAACATTGTACTTATCAACAAATAATAGGGTGGTATCCACATCTGTACTAATTTTAGAGGTATCAACAAGGGATGTATTAAAATATGACTTTACCCTAACAAACATTGATATGATAGTTTATTGGACAATCAGCTATGAAATATTTTCACTCATGAATGGAAATTCAAGATATAATCAAATACATATTATACAAGAGGACCAACACAAGATAGATTTAATAACTCTGTGTGGAACTTTCTATTACCAGTCAAGCTCTTAAAACTATAAAAAAACCTGTGCAACATATCAACAAGCCATGATTTTAATATTTCATGAAATGATGCACAACATTATCATTTACTATGTCGATGACATTTTTGGCAAGTCAAGAACCTTTGTTTAACATCCCACAATTCTCAAGAGAATTTTTGAGAGACTGAGATAATACATAGTATGGTTAAATACCAAGAAGTGTGCTTTTGGTGTCAGATCCAAACTTTTTATGGGATTCATTTTTTCTTGACAAGTAATTGAATTCCATCTAGCCAAAGTCAAAGCCATTATTGATATGCATCTACCACAAAATCTTAAGAAACATTGAAGCCTCTAAGGAAAACTTTAGGCCATCCACTGCTTTATATCATAACTAGTAGATAAATGTCAATTATTCATGCATCTAATGAAGAAAGGGGTTAAATTTAAATGGAGTCCAAAATGTCAAAAACCTTCAATGATTTAAATTAATATATTTTACATCCTCTAATCCTATAACTACCAAATCCCAAAAAACCATTACTTCTTTATATATTAGTAACTTGATGTACCTTAGGAGCCCTCTTGACTTGGCATGATGAGTATGGAAAAGAATAGATCATATATTACCTTATTAAAACATTAGTTTCATATGAGCCTAACCATACCCAAATTAAAAATTCATGTTTAGTAGTTGTATTCATGTCCTAAAAACTCTGTCATTGCATGTTAAAAAACCAAGCTAAACTAATTGCTCAAATTAGTCCTACGAAGTATCTACTATCAAAATCAGACCTTATAGGATGAATGGCCAAATAGGTCATGCTTCTATGTGAGTTTGACATTGAGTACGTCAATCGTAAAGTAATTGAAGGAAATTTTTTGATGGACCAATTGGTAGAAACCCCTTTATTTGATATGTAACCATTATCTATAGGATTTATTGATGAATACATTGTAGAAACTAATAGTCACACATCTAGAAGCTCTATTTTGATGTCTCCTTCACTATTATGGTTCAGGTTTTGACATACTTATTATCATGCCTCAAGGTGATATCATTTCAAAGGCCTACAAAATATCCTTCCCTTGTACCAGCAATATTTTAGAGTATGATTTTCTTATTATAAGGCTTAAACTTTCTCATCAATGGAATAATTAACATCTCCAAGTCTATGGTGAATCTTATAATCAAATAGGTCAATAATGATTTCTTAAAAAATGATGATAAGTTTATCCCTTATAAGCACATGGTTGATAGTTGTAAAGCATAATTTTAGCATATCACATTTGATCAAGTTCCACTTGTGATAAAAAAGTCCATGGATGTAATAAATACCATTAGTTCTCTTCTTGAGACATCTCAAAACACACACCAATATCAATTCCTAATTGAAGATTTTTAAATTCTAGTCCATGAATCTCATGCATTAGAGCATGTATATGAATTTTTTGGTCCCAATTCCCCATGGTATCAATATATATAATTACTTCATGATAATATATTTTCCCCAACCATAAACGACACCATCGTAAAACCTTCATTTAAAAAGTTTCTCATTTCACCATTAATGGATACCTAATTCATGCTCCATCATAAAAACTATAACACATAACCACTCCATGGCCTTTTTCCACCTAAGAATTTGATCTCATTGGCAAGACTAGTTCCCCTCATTACATGGTCATAATCACACCACTATGGCCACTAAGTACTTCACCAACTAGGTGGAATCTATGCCACTCACTTATATCACTGGTAAACAGATTTAAAAATTCATCCTTAATAATATCATTCGTGACTATGATATCCCCTATGTCATTATTTATGATAATGGAAAATAATTCAAGAATAAATATTCCAAGGCCTTATGAAATAAACTCCACATCCAACACAAGTTATCCACACCGTATTACACCCAAGGTAACATCCAAGAAAAGGTGGCTGATAAAACCATTACCAAAGTCATCAAGAAAATTGTCAATGACGTTGCCATGATTTCCATCTTTAGCTATATTCTATTTTATCAACTTTCTAAATAAACATTTTTACTCCAATTGGTGTGAATCTCTTTCATCAAGATCTTTGGTGTTGATTCCATGTTACCAATCAAGGTCTAACTACCCTATTTATGTATAGCATCCAAAGCATCATAAATGAATAATAATATAAGGTTACCTAAATTTAGTTTCTATAATTATTAGATGAAAAGAGTTTTCATTCCCTTAATCATCTGAATTGATATCACAATTAGCTAAATAACCATTACAAAAATAAGTTTCAGCAAGATAGTTTAAATTGGTGACTTTTTCCTTAAAGAGAATTAAGTAAATACAAATATTGATCATGAAAATAAGGGAAATTTATAGCCCAATTAGTTTTGACCCTATGCTAGTGTATCTAAATTTGGTTCAAGAGTATATAAACTAGTACTCAAGATGGTTAGGAATCAAACAACCAATAAACATTATGCACCTCAAAATTTCTATATCTAAATCATGTCTCTATTTGCACATCATTATACATAGTGTTATTTAAAAATATATATCCATTTTCCAATGGTGAAAATTAGTTCCCTAGTGCTTTGGATAATCACAATGATGAAAATTAGTGTTTGGCATCACTCATGACTAAACTTTGTCTACAAACATCTTGACCTCATATACTCGGGGGAAGCCCATCCTCATATCCCCTTTCAACCCATGATCCTCTCTTTCCATCCCATTTTTCTTATCCTATAATTCTCAATAACCCTAACTAGTTGAAGTAATTTTATATGACATTATTATGGTAGTGAAATTGTAGCTCATCAATAAATACTGACCAAGTAATAATAATTCCCTTATTTTTATTTTAAGCATGTAACCATGTATACCAATCGAATTTATTTGGTTACAAATAGAGAGATGTAATGACCACCATATATGCACATGTGTTATGATGTGGATCAAATAAAATTTCAATTTTATTGATCTAAATGATGGAATTATTACCATCAAACTTATGCATGTCTATTTTTGGTAGCATGTTTCGTTAACCAATATTTGAGCTTTGATGTTTGTGGCTGGGAAAACTTGAGTGTCCACATGTAGAGTTATTAAATAACTACATTAAAAATGTAAATATATTTTTCAATGTTACAATGAGTACATCCAAATATCCTTTCATTAACTGAACTTCATTTGTGAGCACGTTAAAATATTATTTTAATCCATGCATGCATATCAACTTGGAGTTGGTTATCCATATCCAAAGACCTTGAGTTGGATGTTATATAATCTATTTCTTCCTTGCTTGGTATTTTTCAAAGAGTGGCTTACAATTTTTTGTAGCCTTGGGTGTTTTGACCTTCCATACATAAACTTAAGGGTATAGGGTTTGATAATAAGGTTTAGGATTTTAGGGCCATAAAAAGTGTACCAGAAGCTTATACTATTGCAATCATCTCACCGAGGAAAATTTAATTACTACTAATTTTCATAAGGGCGTAATTTTTTTATAAACTTTCTTTTTTATAAAATAAACTTAAATAAATATTGCAGTGATGGAAAATTTAAATTATTCTCAAATCATGAGTTATGTTTTTTTAATCCTCTAACTCACAAAGAAATCACAACACTAGATCTCAAAAAGAACAAAGTCAGGAAAATTTAAGAAATGATGATAAAAGGTATGTCTAAGTTATGGGATCACATTAAGACTTATCCCTTTCATAAATAATTTAAGCTCAAAGTTTTAGATCACTAACTGTGAAGGTTAACCATACCCTTAGTCAACTATCATGTATCTAAGATTGGCTGTGAGTATTTTCTCAGGACTAACTGGTTACTAATGCACCAAAATTAATAGATGGTTGAATGTTTTCTATGGCTGAGATTTAAAAACATTAAGGGGTATTCCTATATACCTAAAGATATGTATAACCATAATTCTATATACAACCTTTTATAATGTCATGTGTATTAGGAAATAAACCCTCAATCCATAGAATCAAGTAAAAATGATAACCACTTAACCCAAAATGACATCATTCTGTTAGTTTTAAAACTATTAGAACATAGTTTATAGCTTAAAAGGGAAAGATGAAAAAAATGGGTATATTTTGGAAATAAACATAGGTCCCTAGAGATATATCTTATACCACTTGTAATGAAATTAATTAGATATAGAATAAATCAATTTATAATAGTACATTTAAATGCATAGATCAACAACAATATATCACATAATAAGACTAGAATAAGTTGATCCACACCAATAATTGATAACAAATTAGAATAATTGATAGATAGAACTAAACCAATTTGAGGGGGAAACTTCCAAAAGAATGAAAATGAGAATAGAATTTGAAATATGATTGTCAATTTCTAACCACTACCTCCTATATATATCATAAATAGAATATATTAGTCTACAAGAATAAAAGGTGTTTGATGATCTGTTCACAAAATTTCCAAATATCATATAGATGCATGAAGAGTATCATATTCCTCATCCTCTAGCATATATATAGATCAATCACTATAATTGGTCAAAAAAATAATTGATGTCAACATTGGAGCATAAGATAACCTAGGATGACTAATCTTGGGGCCACCCTCACTTTCAAAGAATGAAATATCCTAACCGATCTTATAAAATAATTTATCAACATCTTTGCTTGGTCCTATATGGACATGCCAGGCCTGAATCCATAATTAGTTGTACATCACCTATTCAGGAGAAACTTTAAAAAATTATCCCGAAGGTGGCACTCTTAGTCAAAGAAGAGATACAAAAATTCCTAGATGTGAGATTTTTTTGCCCATTAATTATGTTGACTGGGTATGAAACATGTACACATCATCCAAAAATAAGGTGGTGTCCACATCTGTACCAATTTTAGGGGCAACAAGGGATGATTGAAAGATGACTTTACCCTACCAAACAATGATATGATAGTCTACTGGAGAATCGGCTATGGAATGTTTTCTCTCATGGATGGAAATTTAGGATATCAAATCCCTATTATATGAGAGAACCAACACAAGATAGATTCTATCACTTTGTGTGGAACTTTCTATTACCAATTCAAGCCCTTCAAACTAAATAACACCTTTGTAACATATCAATGAGCCATGACTATAATATTCTATGACATGATACATGATATCATTGTTGATTATGTTGATGACATTTTTGGCAAGTCAAGAACCCTAGTTGAACATCCTAAAGTTCTCAAGAGAATTTTTGAGAGACTAAGAAAATATGAAGTTCAGTTAAATCCTAAAAATGTGCCTTTGGTGTCACATCCAAATATTTTGTGGGATTCATTATTTATTGATGAGGAGTTAAAGTTTATCCAACTAAAGTTAAAGCCATTATTGATATGCTTCCACAAAAAAAATTCAAGAAAATTCAAAATCTCCATGGAAAGCTTCAAGGCATCCACTTATTCATATAATAAATGGTAGATAAATGTCAACTATTCACACATATTTTGGAGAAAGGGGTCAAATTTCACTAGAGTCCAAAATGTCAAAAAACCTTTAATGATTTGAACTAATAAATTTTACATCCTCTAGTCTTAGCACTGCCAAAGATAGGAAAAACATTGCTTCTTTATATATCAGTGACTTGATGTGCTTTAGGAGCCATCTTAGCACTACATGATGAGAATGGAAAATAACATGCCATATATTTATTTTTAGATAGATATCAGGTTTTTATGGGTTCCCTTCCCAAAAAACATAAAATATCATTAAAAAAATAACATGGCTTTATAGATTAACCATCAAGGCATCTGGCCAACTTAATGCAAAAAATCAAATATACTAAAAGTATTAAAAATACTTTAGCTTCAGATAAACAAAATTTATCTAAACAAAAATCTCAAAATTACTAATTCTCATCCTTCTTTGTTCTACAATGAATACTCAAAGTCCTGGGAGGGAAGCTAGGAATAAGATGACCTTTTTTTCCTATTTCTAACAACCTTCCATTATTATTTATTACCCAATTTATCTGAATCCAAACTTAACAAACAACTCACATCCATGGGGTTATCTCTATTTTCTTTATTCTTACTAACCAAATCTACTACATTATTTTCTAATAGACCCAACCAACCCAGAATTTTGAGGTGTAGAAATATAAAGTACTACACTTTTCAAATTATTTTTCAATATAAACTCTAAAATGGTTCCTAAAGGAAAAATAGGATTGTTGTCTACAAAATTTTTAATATGCTCCTCACTTACCTCCTTCCCTGAAGAAGACTCTATTTTTTGCTTCAATTTTTGACAGGAAGTAGAAAGATGACCAATTTGAAAATAATTTTGGCATTTGAAGGGGATCCCCTCAAAATCAATGGTTTGAGAATAACACCTATCATTAAATTTTAACTCGATACTTTTAGGAAGATCTTGAGTAATTTATAAACAAACCAAAATCTTGGAAAAAATTATCCAAGAATAATTTAATGAAGAAGCATCAATTTATAGAAAATCTCTTATTACACCTCCAATAACTAAAATACTAGATCCAATCCAAAATTAAAATGGAAGATATGGAAGCCTCACCTAGATGGGTCAGAGAGAAAGATTTTTTGTTAGATGATTAAAATTAAGAGACTAGGATTTCAACAGAAGAAGGTGGTTTTCACAACTCTAGGATTTTGCTTGAAAAATATTATTATGATCAGATAAATTATCAAAAACCACAATAAAAAAACCTTTGGCACATGGATAAATTTTCATATTGCCTTATGATAAAGAATTCCATGATTTTGAAAGCTACTGATGAAGAATAGGAAGGGAAGTCCAAAATCTATCAGAGTGGAAGACCATGCCTCTCTTTGCATACTAACCTTCACCTTCCATAACCTCCTCCAAAGATTTATATTAAAAATTGATAACTAGAGGTTTCTTTTCCACACTCAAAACCCTAGACTGATCAAATTAAGAGATCATAGAACCCAAGGATTCCTTAGCTACTCAAATTTCCAATATTGTTGGGGTAGACAAATGCCCTATTAGACCTCACACTCTCTCCTTCCATTCCCCCAATCCACCCATCTCTTTTCATACCTAAAGTAGAGGATACACCCCTCTTACCTCACCCTTCACTATCTTCACTAGACTCTATCCCTATCTCACCATAGGACTAACAAGATTCAAACTGTTTTTAATCATAGAAACATGAAAAATAGTCATTATGCTCAGTATCACATCTACAAAATAGTGTTTATCTTAATTCCATCTTCACTCACGTGATCCAAAATGTTAGAATAGGTCATATAATACCTTAGTAAAATATCAATGTCATATGAGCCTAACTATACCCCAATTGAAAAATCATGTTTAACAGTTGTCTTCATGTCCTAGAAACTCTATCATTGCATTTTTACACAACTAAGCTAAACTATTTACGAAGGTCAATCCTCTAAAGTATCTGCTATAAAAATTAGACCTTTTAAGATGAATGGCCAAATAGGTCATGCTTCTACATGAGTTTAACATTGAGTATGTCAATCATAAATTACTTAAAGGAAAAGTTTTGATAGATCAATTGGTAGGCACCCATTTATCTGATATATAACCATTGGCTATAGTATTTTTTGATGAATCCATTCTATCAATTGATGAGTCATACATGTGGAAGCTCTATTTTGATGACTCCTTCACTACTTATGGTTCAAGTACTGACATACTTATGTGATGTCCCTTACTTAGGGGCTCCTTTTGACTCTGCAAAAGCTCTGATACCACTGTGATGTCCCTTACTTAGGGGATCCTTTTTCTGTCAAAAAGCTCTGATACCACTGTGATGTCCCTTACTTAGGGGCTCCTTTTTCTTAGCAAAGCTATAATATATAGCAGTAAAAAGCTCTGATACCACTGTGATATCCCCTTTAAACAGGGAATATAGAAACACAAACAATTCTGAACAAAGATACAATCTTGCAGAATAAATTTAGATAAATAATAAATCATAGTAAATCTCTTATCTACCAATCAAATATCTTATAACTTGTTCAGATAATTACAATTACAGTCTTCTCTCATATAAATAAAAGAATATTAAAATCTGGTCTTAAACCCTGATCTCCTACAAATCTGGAAATGAAACCTAAATTCTATCTAGTCTTGGCCTGCTGTGTCGAACACACAGTCGCCGACGTCAATCAATATACTACCAACGTCGGTCCCTGTAGGTGCTTCTCTGTCAACATTGGTCCTCAGTCGGTCGATGTCGATCACTGAGAATCTCTGTCTGTCGAGGTCGATATCTACATGGATCTGTACGGACCTGTATGGACTTCGTACAGCCACCAATTAATTACAACCTGTCTATTTTCAACCCTTGATCTAAAGATATTTGGCTCTAAATACAAAAGAATCTCTATCTGTATAATTTATTGAATCAAAAACATAATAAAATAAATACCTGGAAAGCTCTGTGACAACTTCTATATGAGGTTACCTCTCAAATCTGTAAACCTCTGTGATAACTTTTGTATGAAGCTATCTCTCAATTTGGCAATAGATCAGCTGATATCTCATAGCCTCTAAATCACACACAATGAAGAGTTGACGTTCTCCACTGCAAATGGAATCCTGGAACCCTTGGCTCAGTCTTCACAGAAGAATTTATTTAATATCAAAATCAATAATCAATGCATAATCAATAATGGCCTCCATGAGAAACCCTTATACCCTCAAAAAGATATGCTTTCCCTAATTAGGGTTTCTTAAATTAGAATTAGGGTTTCCAATTAAAAATAGGCTAAGTAATTAATATTTGATTAAATCAATCAAATATTAATATCCCTTAATACATGTCGCATCCCCGGACCGTTCAAAGCTGGTGAACCATGGAGTGATTCCACACATGACCATACCAAAATAAAGGCACTCCGCTGCATGTCAAATATCCCTAAATAATAGGAGCTTAGGCTAAATGTGTCTGAAATAACCTGAATGAAAGCCAACTATAGGAATTTGGCAAATTGAAGCCAAGCCAATCTCCATCATGACCCTCTATCCATCCTATTAGCCTACGAAGGTCGCATAATAGGCTAATCGTCAAGTCTATCAATGTCCATGAAAAAGGGGACATGACAATCTGCCCCTCCAAAAATTGCTTGTCCCCAAGCAATCTCAGAATAATGTACCACTCGATCCACTTGGATCCCAAATGTAGTTATGCTCTACACTTCTGTAAATCAATGCAAGTTCCTGTGATATCATCAAAAGTAGATCAAAGATGAACTCGTAACCAAACTGGAGAATGCAACTCAACCAAACTCTAAAAGCACAACTGCCATAGTCAAACACGCATGAGAAACAAACTCTCGAAGTATCATAACCCAAATAGAATGGACAACTCCAACTGCCAATTCCATCTACAAAAGATGGTGCCAATCCATCCCATAACTGATCCCTCTGTAAAGGTGGCACAACGAACGGTACCACACTGTCATATGTGTGAGAAGAATCAATCTGGAGACTCGACTCCACTGGTATCTCAAACTCATCAGAATCAGGAACTCCCAAATCCTGAACATGTATGTCAGCATCAACAACATGCTCCTCAGTAACAACTGCAAGAATGTACTCACCACCAACCACCTATATACAAATGAACTGGGTCTGGGGCTGGTGAAGATTGTAAATGCTCTAACTCTATGGTCATCTCAGCCAAATGAAATTGTGACTCCTCATAAGCCAGCTGCGTACTCTCAAGAATCTCAGAAGTCACCTTGATCTACTGAGTAAGCTCACTCACCTTATCTTCCTTGACCAATAATGCATCATATGTTGTGCTGCCCCACTCCATAAGATAATCTCTGTCAGCTACCAACTACATATAATCCTGTCTCAAAATATGGATAGCCTCCCATAAAGAGTGGATCTCTGTCAAGGAAAAATAACTGCCTCCCTGCTCAATGCTAGTAGGAGAACCCCATCCATAAAATGCTAACAACTGATGAGCAGCATTAAAATGCTTGTAAGCGGTAGCAATGTCTCACTCACTAACTCTCAGCTGACTAGACACATGATGATGCTAGCTAGATTGTCTCCTACACTCCTCCTCTGATGCATGGTCCAAAAGAGTAGACTCAAAATCACTGATCTCTAGAGTACTACCATCCATACTCTGTGAATCAACTCCATAGCTCATATCAACATACAGAGTTTCAACAACTATAGCATCACTGTCTAACTCCTCCATAGCAAAAGAAACTACCAAGGAAACTAAGTCCTCAAAACTATCTACTACATCCTCCTGAGTGTCATGTGTAATAATCAGATCCTGGGACTCTTCTACAATCTTTGCCATAGCTGAGAGATCATCAACCCTCAGTGCACTAACATTTGAGCACACCTCCCCACTCTGAATGCAAGCATCGGACTCTTCCTCATCTTCACTATCTCCTATCTCATAATAATCAGGGGACATGCTATTGCCCCGTCTAAGTGATCTGTAGTGCTCTCTCCTCATCTTAACAAAGAGATCAAAAGACACCTTCTTTTGAGCCTCAAGTGGTATTAACTCGCACTCCTCATTCCCTGTCATATACCATGTGGATTTGTCTTTAAGTGAAGTGTATGAAAGAGCTTCATTCAACTTCTTCAAACTTAGTTTCAACTTCTTCATATCATAGTCCCACCGACTCTGAGTCCTTGAAGACATCATGGATACTTCGCTGATTCAACCTACCCAAACTACCCAATAGGATGGCAAGACATTGGCTCTGATTTGCCCAAACTATCCAACAGGATGGCAAGAATTTAGCTCTGATACCACTGTGATGTCCCTTACTTAGGGGCTCCTTTTGACTCTGCAAAAGCTTTGGTACCACTGTGATGTCCCTTACTTAGGGGCTCCTTTTTCCATCAAAAAGCTCTGATACCACTATGATGTCCCTTACTTAGGGGCTCCTTTTTCTAAGCAAAGCTCTGATATATAGCAATAAAAATCTCTAATACCACTGTGATATCCCCTTCAAATAAGGAATATAGAAACACAAACAGTTCCAAACAAAGATACAATCTTGCAGAATAAATTCAGATAAACAATAAATCACAGTAAATCTCTTATCTGCCAATCAAATATCTTATCACTTGTTCAGATAATTACAATTACAGTCTTCTCTCATACAAATAAAATAATATTAAAATCTAGTCTTAAACCCTGATCTCCTACAAATTTGGAAATGAAACCTGAATTCTGTCTAGTCTCAGCCTGCTGTGTCGAACACACAGTCGCTAGCATCAGTCGATAAACTACCGACGTCAGTCCCTATAGGTGCTTCTCTACCAATGTCGGTCCTCAATTAGCCGATGTCAGTCACTGGGAATCTCTATTTGCTAAGGTCAGTGTCTGCGTGGATGTGTACAGACCTATACAGACTTCATACAGCCGCCAATTAATTACAACCTGTCTATTTTCAACCCCTAATCTGAAGATATCTGGCTCTAAATATAGAAGAATCTCTATCTATATAATTTATTGAATCAAAAACATAATAAAATAAATACCTGGAAAGCTCTGTGACAACTTCTATATGAAGTAACCTCTCAAATATGTAAACCTCTGTGATAACTTTTGTATGAAGCTATCTCTCAATTCGGCAATAGATCACCTAATATCTCATAGCCTCTGAATCACACACAATGAAGAGTTGATGTTCTCCACTGCAAATGGAATCCTGGAACCCTTGGCTCAGTCTTCACAGAAGAATTTCTTCAATATCAAAATCAATAATCAATGCATAATCAATAATGGCCTCCATGAGAAACCCTTATACCCTTAAAAATATATGCTTGCCCTAATTAGGGTTTCTTAAATTAGAATTAGGTTTCTAATTAAAAATAGGCTAAATAATTAATATTTGATTAAATCAATCAAATATTAATATCTCCCTCAATACATGTCAGATCCCTAAACCGTTCGGAGTTGGTGAACCAAGGAGTGATTCCGCACATGACCATACCAAAATAAAGGTGCTCCGCTGCATGTCAAATATCCCTAAATAATAGGAGCTCAGGCCAAATGTGTCTAAAATAACTTGAATGAAAGCCAACTATAGGAATTCTGCAAATTGAAGCCAAGCCAGTCTCCATCATGACCCTCTATCCATCTTATTAGCCTATGAAGGTCGCATAATAGGCTAATCATCAGGTCTGTCAATGTCCACAAAAAAGGGGACATGACAACTTACTATCATGCTTTGAGGTGATATCATTCTAAAGGCCTATAAAATCTCCTTCCCTTGTGCCAAAAACATCTTAGAGTATGAGGCACTTAATACAGGGATTCAAATTACTCATAAATGGAATATATAACATCTTCAAGTCAATGGTGAATCTTAACTTATAATCAAACATGTCAATAATGATTTCTAGAAAAATGATGATAAGTTTCTCCCTTACAAGCACATGGTTGATAGTCTTAAAGCATAATTTCAGTATATCACATTTGAGAATGTTCTACGAGCGATAAAAAAATTCCAAAGATGCAATGGCTACCATTAGTTCTTTTTTTAATATGTCTTAAGACACAAACCAACATCAATTCATAGTTGAACAAATTTTAATTCTAGTCCATAAATCTCATGCATTATAACATGTATATGACATCGTTAGTCCAAATTCCTCATGGTATCAATATATATAAAATTACCTTTATGATAATATATTTCCCCAACCTTAACTAATACCATTGTCAAAACTCTCATTCAAAAATCCTCATGTTTCATTATTCTTAGTAGGATGCTCTATAGCTGAGAATATGATAAAACCCTATTTAAATGTTTGAACTTGGATGAGGCCTACTTAGTAGTCAAGAAGGTTCATGATGGCATCTGTGGGGAACATGTACCATTGGAAAGGTGCTATCCAAGAAAATCATGTATTATTTGCTAACCATGGATCATGAAACCTATCAATACATTAGAAAATGCATGTCATGTTAGAAACATGGATACCTAATGCATTATCCATCATAGGAACTATAACCCATAACCACTCCATGGCCCTTTTCCACATGGAAATTAGATCTCCTAGGTAATATTAATTCCCATCCTCATCAAATGGTCATAATCACACCATTATGGTGACTAAGTACTTCACCAAGTGGGTGGCAGCTATGCCACTCACTTATGTCACTGGTAAGTAGATTTATAAATTCATCCTTAATCATATGATATGATAATATGGTATCCCCTATGTAATTATTTTTTATAAGTTTAAATCATTCAAGAATAAATTTTCCAAGGTATTGT
>JARHVA010001110.1:3795000-3800000 GCA_037957365.1 Torreya grandis | reverse complement strand
TCACATCATCTATATAACATAGATAACATATCTATCATCCATCATCTTTATCAATATGATTTATCTCCTTGGGGATCCTAGGGGCATCATCATAATACCATCCTTCCTCATCTCAAAATTCTCCATTAGGAGAACTAAAATGGCCTAAGGTCTATACAAACTCTGTAGGCAATGCTTAGTCACATGAGGTGTTTAAGGTTATCTCAACCATAATTTTATCACCTTCTTTACATTTATGTCACTTTCTATCATCATAATCCTGCAATCATTCACCCATCATTCATCCAACCAATCAATCAAATATTTGAGCTATAATCAATCAATAAATAGATCGATTTATCATTCAATCAAATTTCACATCGCTCCTTAGCATACATCATTTCTTGGGATACATTCAAAGCTTGTGATATCAGTCTATCATTCCAATCAAAGATTGCATTTTTCCTTGACATGTGTCCTTGCATGGGATATATCTAAAACTTGCAACACCTCTCAATCAATCTTTCAATCCAAGTTCATATATCTCCTTAGCATGAGTCCTTACCAAGGATACATCCAATGATGATGGCTTCCTTTATTATCCTTCAATTACAGTTACTTCCCTCAACTTAGGCATATCCAAGGTTATCACATCATCCTCTTCACTCCTTCACATATGTTTTTTACAAGGGTATTATCAAACTTATATCTCTGATTATGTCAACAACTATTCTTCATCATCACTTTTCATATCCATCACCTTTACTGCCAACTGACCCTTTTTCATTTACCCATTTATCTAGGCATCCCCACCTCTTGTTTCTCTTTTGAGTGGCCATCTATCTCATTATTCCCTACATGACAGCTTGTGGGGGCATAACCTATCCTAAATTACTAATTCACATGACCATTTTATTCTTTTAAACACCATTACTTCTTCTAATTGCAATGCCCTTTCAAAGAGGGGGAAAATGTGTACATCTAAAATTCACCACTCATACTAATTTTGTTTATTAATTGATTTTATATCATTATCCATACTCTATTATAATACACTACTCTAATACTCCCTTCTTACATTTCCTACATCACACACTGACCTTATAACAATATCTCTCCCAATTAATTTTTTTTATTAACACTTTATTCATATTTAATCTCTTCTTACATAATTCTTAAGGAATTTAAATTTCATCACCACCTACCCTCACCTACCCCATTAACAATTCTCCAAATACTCCTCTTAATTACATCCTAAACATTATTAATTAATCTTAATGTATTCTAGAAAGCTCTAAGCTTCTTAGAGCCCCTCACCAAACTTCCTCTGAAATTATCTAAAAATAAATAATTCTTAGAAAATTACCCCACCCTAGATCTTCATCCTCCAAAGATAATATCCAACCCTCCATTCCTCCCAAGTGACTATATATTGAGATCTACATTCCCATGAATCCAAGAATGAATCTTTGAAATCCTTTGGAATAATGTTGCCACCTTTATCTATTATATTCAGTCAAGCATCCATCAATTCCATTGCTGCACTTCTTGAGCATCAAAGAAACAATCCAACATCCATGGTCAAGCATAAAACAACTCCAAGTCACTTGGGCCCATCTACAATCATCAAGAGAGAAATATTCAATTTTTATTGAGGTATAAACTTGTTTGTGTTTCAGTTCTATTTGCATGCCGATCCTTTCTTCCTTTACCCATTTTTGAGGTTTTGTGTAGATTGGATTAAATTAGGAAAAATGAGTTTGTTCATTATTCTTAGTACAAAAAATGTATATCCAATTTTATACACACATGTATTATATTATATATAATATAAAATTAGAAAACTATAAATCTACACTCTTTATATATATATATATATATATATATATATATATATATATATATATATATTAGAGAGAGAGAGAGAGAGAGAGAGAGAGAGAGAGAGAGAGAGAGAGAGAGAGAGAGAGAGAGAGAGAGAGAGAGAGAGAGAGAGAGAGAGAGAGAGTAAAGTTGTAGTTTTAACTCACTCGAAACCCATGATTGCTCACCTCATTTGACCTTTTGTGCATGGAGATATAAATACAATAATCTTATATTTATGGTGTAGGTGACATGGAAAATGAGGTTTTGTGTTCCTTCATATAGTGTGGCAATGAGCTATGTGGGGAGGAGACATTTTGTTTCATGGTGAGCTTGAGCAATGGCAAATTGGTGGGAAAGGGTAAGGCCATGTAAAATATAAAAGTGGTGAAATGTTTGAAGGTGATTTAGATAGTGATGGTGATGGAAAATGATAAGTTATTTCAGGTGATATCATATACCAGAGGGATTGTACCATACACCAAACCTCAGTTCATGGTAGTTGTTGGATTTACATGAAACTGCACCCATTACAAATGCGTCCACAACTTGGAGGGTGATGACATTTGTAATTAGTCATATCAAGTTTGTATGAATATGCCATGAGAACTGATTTGATTGTGGCATGGATCCATATCTGATGTGTAGCTCAAATCATGCGACAATGCCACTGACATGGAAATAAGACATTAAGGCCATGAAGTCTATTTTTTAGCTTTTGTACATCGATGCTAAAAATATATTAATACAGGGAGAAATTACGTTGGGCATAAGAACACATAAAAACACCATACTTAAAACCCTTGAAGAAAAGCTAGCCACAATTGGAGCCTATCTTCATAAGTATCTTATTTATCCCTACTTAAAAAAAAACATAAAATATAAGGAGGCATTGGTCATGGAAAATATGTTTTGGAAAGAATATTAAAATAAATATATATTTATTATTATTTCTTGATGAACATGCATAAAAGGTGAGATGGGGTTAGTGGTCATGGGTTTCGAGTGAGGCATGACTATTGATTTACTCTTTGTTGTTTTACCAAAATAGAAAATCACTTCCCTTTCGACATAACTTACATTCTTCAATATGGCAGTTGCAGCCTCCACAAAGGAATCTATAACATCTAGGGTGGTGCCTAATTTGAGATACATTAGATTGCCATAGTGCTTGGAGAGAGTATGTAGAGACTAGAGGAATTTGAGCCCAAGTTTAACAAACTATCCAAAATTGATAACATTGTTATTGGTATTATCAGTAGTATTACCTTCTGTCTATTTAACAAATAAAGAGAATTGAGCACTACTTTTATGATACAATGTCTATGTTAGTGTTATTGAGAATGAAAGTGGGAAAAAATTATAAATATATGTATCCATATCTATTTGCATACGACATCCTATATTTGCTGATTAAATTATATAAAAGGCATCTTTTATCAAAGAAGGCTTTTCTATTTTTTGTCTAATTAGCTTTAAGTCATTTAATAATGTATTAAATAGTTAAAGCAATAAGAAATTCCATCTAATTAGTTTTAGATTTATCAAAATTGACATGTTGTCTATATTTTTAGAGGAGTAATTGATATCTAACACTTATTTTTATAAAAATGACACCTTTTTCAATCATATATTAAGTAATTGAAATAGTTTGATGAATATTATTGATTACATTGACAAATATGATATGTCAATAAGCTTTACACATATAATAATAATTTAGGATTTGGTAAGTCGTTAATTATTTTCGACGACCAAATAACGTCAAATGAATACGTATCCTCCACGTCGCTGTCTCATGCAAAAAAAAATGGGGACTATGTCGATAGTATGTATGGAAGCCACTCGCTTCTTTCCATTTAGGCAGATTCCCATGAAAAGGCAGCCGACCCACTTATATAGAAATGATTTATTTTATTTATATAAATATAATTTTTTAATTTTAATTGACCCATTTTTTGAGCCTATATTTATTGAGGGTTATTTTTTTAAATTTTTTGTGAATTATATATTTTTTATTATATAAATTTCAATATTATGGGTGATTGTCTTTTTATATTTCTTATGTGTGTGTATGAACGAATATATAATTTAAAATATATTATTTTTAAATTTTTAAATATGAATATTTTATTTTTTTATAATTATATATAATTTAAAAATTAAAAAAATAGGTTATCTATCAATTCTTAAATTTGTATTCAATTAAAACTTTAGAAAATTCTTAAATTTGCATGACACTAAAATTTTAGAAAAGTTTAATAGTTTATTTAATTTTAAATTTGCTAATAAAATTTAAGATTAAATTTTTTCTCAATTTAATAGATTAATTAATTTTATTTTTTTTATGTTGATAAATTTTAAGTAAATTTTAAAAAAAATATTTTGTGTTAATAAAAAGTTCTTAAATTGGTAAGAAAAAATTTCAACCACTCCTCAATAATAATAACAACAAAAAATTCTATAGAGGGTCTTCCTTAAGGCTCCTAGATTTGGAATTTTCTTCTTGAATGCAAACCCATTATTGCTGAACATGTCTCATGGACTATCAATAATGGCAGGATTGCTAATTTCTAGGAGGACCCTTGGAATGGTCACAAACCTCTTACTGAGAGTTAGACATTGAGGGATGCCAAACACATTCTTACTTTGGCATGGGGTTCTTTTGTTGTGGATTATTTTGAACTTCAGGGCAATTCTGCCTGAGCATTTGGGCTTGGAAAGAGTTTGAGGGGTTGGGCATTACTGCTGACCAGGTGGTGTGTCTCACAGAGTGTTTAAAATTGAGGAAATTTTTTCCAAATGAGGAAGCCAATTCCCTCCATTGGATTAGGGCCAAAACATGTTGCTATAAATTAAATATTCGATACCAAATGGCTGAAACAACAAATGACTTGATGTCTTGGGCATATTTTCTATGCCGGGATAAATATGGACTATAAAAAGCAGGGGCCTTTGCTTGGCTTGTGGGACAAGATTAAATTTTAACCCAAGATAGACTCTTAAAGATGTGTGTTTATGGTCCATCAAGGTGCATCCTTTGCAAAGATAACAAGTAAATAGAAAATCATTTACTCTTTACATATCCTCTTGCAATATGTTATTGGCATTGGCTCTATAACAAACTGGATTGGCTAGGGCCTAGCCTCCATTGCTTC
>JARHVA010001110.1:3705000-3790000 GCA_037957365.1 Torreya grandis | reverse complement strand
ATTGACAAGTTGTTTTGTAAAAGGTATATCATTGTAAGGCTCTAAAACTAAGATTAAGATAAATATATATAAATCTTTATAGTGCATATATCCAAGGAGATGAGAGATATAAAGATAAAAATAGAGAGAGAGAGAGATTGGAAGGTGCATGATTCCAAATTAAGAGTAAAAGTGAGTTACTACATGGTAGTTGAGATTAGTTTAACCATATAACCCAATGATACTTATAACCTGGTGAGGCTCGATGATCAAGTTCAACCTAAAAATTTGATAAGATTGAGTGATTTGATCACCTCTACCATACCAAAAAGTGAACCAACTACTATAGTAGATTAGCTCAATATGGTCCATAAAAGTTCATAGGGTATAAATATGTGCAATGATCTTATAATATAAATATTTTTCAATATTAATCACATGTTACATAACATATGCAACTTAGATATGTCTCATGATGAGACTATGTATAACAATGGTACCAATATATAACATTTTGCCATAACTATGAATTTGAATCATATAACTGTGTCCTTTGGCTAATTCAGATAACTATATACATGTGGAGGATATGTTTCTAAAACATGCCCTCACCTATAAATTGGTAAATATGAAAACTGGTATAAGTATCAATATGGAATGATTCCAAAATATGCCCTCACTGTAAACTATAGATGCTAAATACTGAATAGGTGTGGAGAACATGCTTCAAAAACATACCCCCCATTGAATATGTGGACTATTATAAGTACCATACATTGAATAAATGTGAAGAACATATTTCCCAAGCATACCCCCACTAAATATGAAAACAATGCATGTGTGTAAACCATACCCATATGACATGCCCCCACTAAACCTATAAAATAATGTAAGTACTAAATAAAAAAATAAGCGTGAAGGACATGCTTCCAAAGCATACCCCCACTGAATCTGAGAACTGTGCTAAGTGTGGAGAACATGCTTTCCAAGCATGCCCCCTCTAATATGCCCCCCTTTGAGGTTAGGGAAAGATAGAAACTAGTAGTTACCTCACCTCAAAAGGGTAAGATAAATGTAAAATATGTGAATTTAATCATGTAGCATATAGAAGTAATATCTCTAGGTAAATGTATCATTGAATTACATAGAACTAATGTGATCAAATGTAGTCCTAATATGCATGATAAATATCATGATAATGTCTAAATAGTAACATTACAAGAGCAATAAGTACAGACATAAGATCACTCAAAAGTAAGTCAATAAACATTGGTACAAAGAGACTATAAATAAGGGGCATGTTAAAATTCTACACAATCGAAGGGACATGGCTTAGTCGAATGTTCATGAAAACAAGGATGACACATTCAAATTTCCATACAATAAGCAATGACATATGTAAATTTTAATGAAATCATACATAGGCATAATGTCTTCAAGCAAAAAATCATATTTAAATGATCTAATAATCAATACAAGACACTCAAGGAAGTGCATAAAGTAAAGCGTAAGAAACTAGCATAAACATGTCATAGTGGCCCGTGGATCTAATGTGTGAGAAAAGTATGTCAAATGTATAGCATATGAAGTACCTTATGTAAGATATAATAATGGATAATAGGCATGTGTAAGTACATATGTAATATAAAACATGATAATGCAGAGTGATCATCAAATCATATAACCTCTGTGTATCAAGATCGAAGAAGCAGATACCCCCAATGTCTATATGACATAAGTAGATGGAAGCCCAATGTCTAAAATAGGAGAGAGTGTATCATGTATATGTGTATGCATGTATCATATCCAATTTAGAAGTGTAACACATATGTATATGTAGGAATAATTGAACATGTGGTACATCAATATGGAAGTAACATATAGATGCCAAGTAGCCAATAGAATAGGTAAGTACTGATAGTGTTTTTGGTTTTTAAATGTTTTTGATTTTTTTGATATTTTTAGAAATTTTGGAGAGACTAAGATATGATCCTATCCAATGGATGACCATAGGTATCTCCCCTATTTAGTGCCTTGCAACCTTAATTTGGATATTTTTCATTGTTTGTATTATGATTGGATAGGTTTAAAAAGTACATAGCATGTTTCTCCTCACATTTTACATCTATAGTAGAAGAGCTAGTGTTATCATTTGAAATATAGATTAATGTGCCTTCATGAGGAAATGAAATACCTTATTATGTCATGGTCTGTAAAACATGTTGTGAATCCTTTAAAGAAGACTCCACATTGTTCACATGATGAATTTGCATTTGGCCCTTATAAGGTTGACTCAGTGCTTTTAACCAAGAGGGATATGTGGAATAACAAACATATACATGCTCATCTGTTAGTTTTGATATGCTCTTATTTGGATTCACTTCTATATTTTTTTTAAGTGGGTTTATATTATATGTGCCAGATCCCATAGGTTCAAATAGGTTATGTGAAAAGTGATCAAGTGGATCAAATTTTAAGTTTCACATTTTCTCGTCTATTATATCATAGGCAATAGCAACATCATTGTCATAATAATATGAAACATGGCCATCTTTTTCCTCAATATTGACCAATAAAAGAAGCTCAAATATTGTGGATTATTATAGTTTTTTTGGCTCTTTTGTTAACTCAGTGCTTTTCACATCAAGTTCACCAAATGTTTAACCCTAAAATGAAATATGTTGTATATTTTCAATTTAAGCTTAGGGTTAAGAATATAGAAATGAAATGTCACAAGGGTGATAAATAGATCTATAATAAGCCTATTAAATAATAAACTAAAAGCATACACTGAATTTATGATTTTGAGATAGTCTAAATATGGAAAGTATAACTAGGATAGAAATAGAAATGATAAAGAAGAGAATTACTTAGATTGTTCTGATATTAATGTAGCTTTGGATATAGAACAAGATGAAAAAAAGAGGGAAGATAGTTCTAGAATAGTTTTCAGATTTTAGAACTTGTGTCTCTAACTATTTGGATAATTACATTAGTCCTACATGGTTGCATCAATGCTATTATCTAAGTCTGATGATAGTGGCATGTACAAAATATTTGGTGAAATAGGATGTGACCACTTGGGGCTTCTAAGTTTTAATTCAACTTCACTTTGAGGCATTTAGATTTGGTTCATGGATAGTCACTCTTTGTGAAATGAAAAAAATCATAGCTTTCCATCTTCAATATGACCTTAAGGAAAAATGGGTTAGTGGGCTCATATTGTTGAGCTATCCCAATAACCCCATTGTCAAAGGGTGCTACCTACACAAACAAGATTGTAATGGAGTAGTATATATTTAGGTAATCTCAACCCTAATGACCTCGCTATCAAAGGGTGTTGACATACCATTTGACTGTTAACAATGAGCATAAGTAATCTTACAATAGAGTAGTATATATTTTAATTATGATTTTATGGAGGGGGCTTGCTAAAATAAGTGGTTTCCATTTTTATTAAAATTTAGAATTTTAAGGAATACATCATGTAATGTGTTATGTGCAACATTTTTTTCTGAATTGGTCAGATAAATTTTAATCCCATCTTTATTTAACAATACTTTAAAAGTTTGTAATTAAAAACATGGGTCTTTTATTTTAGAAAAAGGATTTATTTTATTTATATAATTAAAATTTTATAATTTTATCGGACTTATATTTCAAACCCATATTTGTTGAAGTTTTCTTTTTTAAAATCTTGTTAATTACAATTTTTTATACAAATTTTCATATTACAAATGATTTCTTCTCATATTTATTAATGTTCATTATATTTTTTATATATTTAAATGAACATATTTTTAAAAATATATGATCTACAAAATTTTAAATTTACTTTTACTTTTTATAATCTTAAAAAAACAATTATCTACCAATTCTATTCGTAATATTTTACTATTTTTAATTTCTAATAGTTAGATATGTAATCTCAAACTTGAAAAAAAGCATGTTATCTAGCTATTTTCAAATTTGCATGGCACTAAAAATTTAGGAAATTCCCAAACCTACATGGACTAGAACTTCTGGAATTTTTCTGATTTCAATGTTTATTTAATTTTAATTCTTTTGTCTTGATAAATTTTAAGGTTTGAGATTAAAACTTTAGAAAATTTAAATAGTTTAATTAATTTGAATTTTTTTGTGTTGATAAATTTTAAATAAATTTTTAAAAATTATCTCATGCTAATAAAAAAAAGTTCTTAAGAAAATTTCAATCATTCTTTTTTAAAAAAATAGTAAAAATATTATTATTTATAAAATATAAAACTCATAATTTAAGAAATTGATCTTATACATATATATTTGAATTAATTATTTGAAACCAATCTCAAATTAAAAATAGAATCCCAATCCATTTTCCAAGGGCCACATCATTGCATCTCTGATCATATCTTTTCCCCCAAAAAATCAAACCAAAAAAAAACCAAAATTTATATGAATATTTCAAGCACATTGAATTTATTTTGAAGTGTTTTATATATATGCATGTATAATATTTTATATTTTATTAAAGGTGTATGATATTTATGTTTAGAAAGTAATAAGATTGGAGTATATTTAAAATGATAAACATTTATTTAATAATTATATTAATATATTTGATAAACAAATTTTATTAGATAAATAAAAAATTAGTAACACATGCATAAAATCAAAATAATGGTGGTGTTAGGGTTTGAGGATTGTTGTTGCAAAATTGTACTTTATAATTAATAGTGATGAATTTTTGGTTTTATTCTTCTCTTTAGAAAACCTATTATATGGAGTATAATTTTCACCATAAATTGGGTCAATTTAGTGTCCTTTTCATTTAGTTTTCCATATGTGACATTAATATAGTGTATATTTTGGCTTAAAGTTGGTGTTAATTTAAGTGTCATATTTGTAACATCAGAAAAGAGTAAATTAAAAATAAGTGGTTTTCATATTTACATAATATAAAAATAGGGCATATTGCGAACTCACTTCACAATTTCTATAATCACTTTCAATTTTAATAGTAAATAAGAGTTTTGAAATTTGTAAGAAAAAATAAGTGAATTGGATTTTGAAATAATAAGGTAAGGAATTTATATTTGTCATATAAATTTTTAGAATTATTATTTTTTTTTCAAAACTTATAAATTTAGATAATTAAATAGAGATATATTTTTTATGTAAATTAATTATTTAAATAATTATCCTTTTGTATTATAGATAGTATTTCATCATCATGTAGCTATACATAATTATATATTTACAATAATATTTTTCTTTATTGAAATCTACTTCACAAAAATAAATCTATTCATCAACAAGTATAGCTTCAACATATGAGTTTGTATGTAATCTTAATGTTGCATAGAAAAAATTAATTTTGTGTTAATATCTATTTCCTTTTTTCATGTTACACACACACACACACACACACACACACACACACAGAACCAAAACTTATTTTTTTCAAAGCTTATAAATTTAGATAATTAAATAGAGATATAATTTTTGTGTAAATTAATTGTTTAAATAATTATTCTTTTGTCTTACAGATAGTATGTCATCATCACGTAGCTATACATAATTATATATTTACAATAATATTCTTCTTTATTGAGATCTACTTCACAAAAATAAATCTATTCATCAACAAGTATGCCTTCAACATATGAGTTTGTATGTAATCTTAATGTTGCATAGAAAAATTTAATTTTGTGTTAATATTTATTTCTTTTTTTCATGGTTATATATATATATATATATATATATATATATATATATATAGAGAGAGAGAGAGAGAGAGAGAGAGTAAAACCTCATCATCGAGGCAGAGGTCAAAATAGAGGAAACAAAAAAGGAGGGGGACACATTAGTAGAGCTCATCTTCCACCAAATAGTATTTTTTTTAGGTAAATAGATTTATTTTATGTTTTTTCAAATGAATTCATCATAATGTTGATGTGTATGGATATTATTCTACTATCAAGTTAATATATAAGTATATAAGATGTCATATTCAGATAATGACTTTGATATTCAACTTCGACCTCAACCAATAAAAAAGGCAACATATATATTCCCTTAGTGTCATCTTGAAAATGAAATCCATCTTAATAATATCAGAAGGAGTAATAAAAATCTTATTAAAATAATTATTAATTAGTTTTTAGAGTGCTTGAATAAATAAATACCTTTTCATATAAATTTTGTTTACGACATTTCAATAGTAGAAGGGAGCATTGGACTTGAAAATATTATGGATAATTTATTTTAAAATGATCATGATGATCATGCCATTATAATGATGATGCAAAAAATAATTTTGGTGATGTTTTTCATGAATATCAACCAAATATGAATGGTAATCCTAATGAAACTGAACAACAAAGTTTTTTTATTAAATGTTCAAACTCCTGTATGTACACCAACACAATCCAAAACATCATTTTTTGGAGTTATATTGTCATTTATGGGCTTAAAATAAAGTTTTAATTAGTAAAACATTAGTTTTAATACTGTATTGAGGTTGGATGATCATTCATTAACTATATATTAAATTTGATGTATATTCTATTTGTCTTATATTATGTCTGATATATTTTATTTTTTTAAATTATAGCCTATTAAAAACTAGTTTGAATCTTGGGAATTTTGAACAACTCCAAAAATATGGTATTTTTGAAATACCCACTCTTGGAATTTCGATGGCACCCATTTATTCAACAACTCCTACCACTAGTTTTTTTTGCTTTATGGATATCTAGGAAAAATGATAATGGTTGCAAGTTGAGGTGGGGGAGACCATGGAAAATGACAACCTGATCCACAGTCTCCAAGAAAAATGGAGAGGGATAAAAGGAAGGATACGGTGGGTGCTTCTAGATTGACAACCAAAGCAATGCGTATAGGGGGATCCCTGGTAGGGACATAAAGGGGATAAAGGTATAGGTAGTCTACTAAGACTTCGCTTGGGTTTTTAGGACACTATGAGAAGCTAAGTAGTTATCCAAAAAACCATCCCAATTTTAGTGAGAATTTTATGTGCTTGGTGGGATTGGGGAAGTTAGAGAAAGATGTGCAACTGGAAAATATTTTAATAAAGTGGTATTGCAACTAGAGAAAGTAGAAAAAATAGTAGTAAAGAAAGTAGGAGATGAAAATACTAATGTCATAGTGTCTTTTAGTGTCAAGGTACTAGAGGAGGTGCATAAAAATGAGGAGTAGTTTGAGGCTAGGGGTCTAATATGTAATTTTGACTACTTATGGCCAACTTTACCTACTATGCATAAATGGATCTCTAATTCATGGCAACCATTAAATGGAGGATGACTTAGAGCTATACGCTTGTGTGAGGGTTTTTTTCATCATAAATTTTGGGAACCTTGAAGACTAGAACATGGCTTTTCAGGCTAAGTTTTGGATTTGGTACCATCACCTTCTCTTTATGAAGCCTTTGTTCCCCTTGTTCAATCCTCTCCATGAAACCCTTACCACTAGGCCCATTTGGGTTCAACTATCACACCCTTCCCTTCAATTTTGGGCTATTTCTTGATTCATAGACATTAATGGTGCCCTAGGCTAGTTGTTTTAAGTGGATGCTTCCACTTCAAATTTTTCCCATGCGACCTTTGCACACATTCTCATTTCTTTGGATAATTCTTAATACATTCTAGTGTCCATTTAATTGAAGGTCAAGGACCACTATTGTATCTAAACTCTTGACTATGAAGGACTACCTTTTAGATGTTAGAGGTGTTTTGAGAATGATCACCTGGCCATGAATTACCATAATTCCAAGTGGAAAGTGGAATCATCTTAGTGGAAGGATACCTGACATGATCATATTACATTAGTTGTAGCCACCACTTTATATGTAACTGAGAGAGAAGTAACATAAAATACTATAGAGGCTGATTATAAGGTCATTATGACTCAAGAGATAATACTTGTTTCTTATTTAATTCATTTTAAGGTGAAATCACTAAGATGGTTAGACCTGAAGAGGTTTCTAGTGTAGTTTTTGCTGATAAGGAAACTGATTCTGGTCATTCCCCAATTGAAGTTTCACTTTTAGTGTTGACTCATGGAGCCCACATGATGCAAAGGACTAGATGATATTAAGGAAGAATAAAAATAAGAAGAAAGGGAGTATTGTCCCTAAACCATCCCCTATGATACTCCACTCTCATAGTGGGGATGGTGAGGGAGGGACATATTAATTTCATTAACTAATGATGGGGAATTTCATTACTAATGATGGGGCATGTCATTGATTGGGTAAATGGTTGTTTGAACTTATATGGGTAGGGGTTTAGTGTGTTTGGTCCATTGGGTTTGTTTCTTAAGAGTTGGCATTCAGTCTATGGGTCTATTTAGGTGTTGGGTGGGTTGAGGGCCTATTTGGGGAGGCTTAGGTTTATTTTAGGTGTGTAGGAGGGTTTCACTCTTGGGTATGTTATGGTTTCATTCTTATGTGGGCAAAGTTTCATGTAAATCTCATTTTTTTATATTTTAATTTTCTTTTAATAAAGGGTGAGGGACCCATTAACCCTCAATTACATAGTAAAATAATTTGTTTGTTTCCTAAAAATAACACACTTCCCTTGTCATATCAAGAGGCATAAAATATCTTAAATATAAGGGTTATTTATGGTAATTATGATGCATAAATAAATTATTACATTTTACTTAGGAAGGAATATGAGAATAATGCAATTTTCCCAAAGGTAGGGTACTATGATATTGACAAGGCATTATAAGTGATACCATTCCAAATAAGGTATTGCAACATTATTGAATAATTTATAGAATCAAACTTATTTTCCATTATAATTCAATTATAGAGTGAATGTTATGAAAATACAAGAATAGAAGTGGTGATGGAGTTTGGTTTCTTATAATACAAATGCAATGAAGCACATTGAGCAGTTGTGCCTTGAAAAATTTAAATAGGTCACACATTGTGGGTTTTGGTTTGGAAATGGGTACTATATACTAAGATTGATGTTACTTATAACCCCTTACTTAGTATGTCAACTAGATACTATATTTTACTAGTATTTTTGATAAAATTATAATATTACTACATGGTTAATGATTCATAAAGAGCATTTAATGTTTTCATTATCAGTTTCTGATAAGTAGTGTGAAAAAAATGTCTACCTTGGACATATAATTAATGATTTTTTAGCATCATGGGATGGAATTAAAATGTATGACCTTTCAAAACCTATTTATCAAAGTTAGTTCACTTATTATGTTATCTTATATCGAGATTGAGTCTAAGGTCTAAATAAGTTGATTGCATGAGTAGAATTAACACAAAAGACAAAAAAGTACAAAACACAAATTAGTTGAAATTAAATGAAATACACAATGTGATAGTATTGCACAAATATATTGGATCCAAAACTAAACTTGCATTAAATAAATATAAAAATGTGAGAATTACAAATAGAAAAGTGTTTAGTAACTCCTCGATAAAAGGTGGTAAAAAAACCCTCAAAATAGAATAATAAATCCTTCACAAAATGTGGTTAATAGAGCCAAGAATAGAGGAGTAACTCCCATACCTATAATAGTTAGTCAATGAAGTTACTTCCTAGTAATCTAGTCAACCTGTACACCTAAGTAAACTTCTCCATGAAAGTAGGAAAACTCAAGGTGAGGTAATAAATCCCATAATAAATAAATATGGGAAAATAATAAACCCCTACTATAACACACCACCCAAACCCCCTGCCCCCTCCCCCACAGTTTGATAAGCACAAATTAGATGGGTAATGTAAAAAAATGAGTACCGAAAATTGGGCTTGATGAGGTACCCATTTACAAAGCAATCTATCACAAATTAGAGAAAAGGAGAAAAATCAAAGGAAAAAAATCCCCCCAAAAAGAGAGACATAAAAAGAAGAGGCTTGAAGACACTTTAGCTTCATGAAAGGTTTGGTGAAGATATTTTTTATCTGCTTTGTCATCTAGAAATATCTCAGATCAATGATGTCCCCATGAATGAGCTCTATGATGAAGTGCATATGAATATCTATATGTTTGGTTCATTAATGATGGACTAAATTCTTGAAAATATGAATAGTAATCTTGTTGTCATAATAGATGAGTATAGGTCATCTAAACTAGATGTTGAACTCTATGCAAATCCCATAGAGCTAGATGGCCTTTGTGGTATCATTAGAAACCCCACTATATTCTGCCTCAGTAGATGATAAATAAATAACATTTTACTTTTTTATTGACCAACTAATTAGACCTAAACCAATGGAGAAATAGTAACCTGAAGTGGACTTATGATTCTTAATATTACCAGCCCAATCTAAGTTAATATAGATAATCAAATCAATGTCAATGCTAGCTCTATATTGAACCCTGAATCTATGTGTGCACTGAATGTTGTGTAGGATCCTTTTAGCTACTTTTCAATGTAGCTCATGGGTTTCTTATATGAATTTAGAGACTAGGCCCATTGCATATGATATGTTAGGTCTAGTATGTGTTAAATAAATAAAGATGCCCACAAGTTATTGATACAAGGTAGCATCGACCAAAGGTGAAGTACAATATCCATTAAGATTGACTTTGGATAGAAAGAGAGTCATATATGGCTTAAACTTAGCCATGTAAAATTGATTAAGTAGATTGAGATCATACTTAGGCCATGAAAGAGTGATCCTTGAGTCAAAATGAAAATTCTAAATCCCAAGGAAGTAATGTAACAATCCTAAGTCTACCATGTAAAATATATCCCAAAGTTCTTATTTCACCATTGTAATAGATGAGGAGGAGATCCTAGTGATCAAAAGATCACCAACATAAAGAAATATAATCAAAATCAAATTATCTTGTTTATATGAATGACATCTAGTAAATCCTTCTATGAGAATGAAGGAATGCATCCTAGCTTGCCAAGCCCAAGAGGCCTATTTGAGGCCATAGATGGATATTTTAGAGTTTACATACAAGGGAAGAATCCTCAACAAATCCCAATGGTTGATATATGTAAGTATCCCCCTCAAGATCACCATGAAAAAAGTCACTCTTCATGTCCATTTAATGACTATCGTAATGATTGGATGGGAAATAGAAAGTGTGAGTATGAAGAGTTCATTTGGGAGATTGGTGCAAAGGTCTCTATGTAGTTGATTCTGGGCACCTATGAGAAACCCTTTGTGAGAAATCATGACTTGAACTTGTCAATAGACCCATCTATTGCATACTTGGTCCAATATATCATTCTGCATTGAACCTTATTTCTTCCCTTAGGAATAAGTGTCAAATCCCATGTATGATTCTTGATTAAGGAGTTATACTCTTCATGTACAGTAGAATCTAACTCAAGAATACTCAATGCCTCCCTAAAAGTTGATGGATCTGAGGCATATGCATAAAAATAATGTGGTCCAATCTAAAACTCTAAATGTTTCTACCTATCATCTAAAGGATCTCTAACCCATGTACCTATGCTCTATAGTGTCTGCCTAACCCAAAGAGGACCAAAAGTGTATGAGTCAAGTAGATAAAAACCATCCTCTGAAGTGTGGCTAGATATGGATGGAGATGAGTCCCCATCACTAATATCATAATTAGAACTGGAAGAAGTATCCTCAACCTATATAATGTGTTTAGGTTGATTTGAATCATATAAATTGAATCCAAGTGAGTTTAATGAAGTGGGAAAAGTGTCAAGTGTTGAGTCTATAGGACTCTCCTAAAAGTGAACACTTATTTAGAGGAATAACTCATGTGTGGTCAAATGAAGAAGTTAGTACCCCTTGACACCATTAGGATAACTTAAGAAGGTGAAAGGCTTAATTTAAGGTTCCGTAGATTTGTGTTTCTTCTTTAGTATGCGTGTTGTAACTCAAGATATAAAAACTCTAAAGTGTTCAACTATGAGTTTCCTATTGTGTCAAGCTTCAAAGGGAGATATACTAATTAAATTTTCATGAGGAACCCATTTCTAAATGTAGTAGGCATAATTAATGGCTTTGACCTAATACCGAGGTCCCAATGACTTAGAGTGAATCGTATAGTTTGCCACCTCTTTCAAGGACATGTTCTTGCACTCTAAATCTCTATTATAGTGAGGATTGTATGGGGTATGTGCATGGAATTAGGGGATAATTCCATGGACATTTCCCATAATTTGATCATGATATTCAATAATGTGATTGTGTTATTGAAATAATGCAATCACATTATTTAAATTATGGCTTGATAATTATCGATCCATAACATGATCATGTTATTAAATAATGTGATCAAATTATTTAAAATAATAACATAATCATGTTAATTAAAAATAATGTGATAATTTAAATAATGTGATTGCATTCCCTATGTCACTAAAAAAAACTGAACTCGAATGCAAAATTTCCTCATTTTGTATTCGAGTGTTCTTTCCTTACCCACTCTCCTCCACTCTACGATTGCATTTTACATTAGTGAGGCTAAAAATTTCCACAATTCATCTTTGGAAGACACTAATTGATGATGCCACCATGTAGAAGAGGTAAGTGCTAAAAATCTACACTTGTTAACCCTAAATTTTAGTATTTTTTTTGTTATTTTCATTATTTAATTGATAATTTTTTTTTGAATAGCCCATCTTGCTAACCCTCATGTTCCTCTGCATAACCCTCCTAACCATCCACTTAAACCTATTTTTCATCCTTCTAACCCTCCACCTAACCCTCTTGCTCCTCACTAGAACCCTCTTTTTAACCCTCCACCTAACCCTCCTCTTAACCCTCCTACAATTCCATAAAATCCCCCAAGCAGTGAGGAGAGTCTAGTTGACCACATTATGGAAAAAAAATTGAAATTAAAGAATTAATTTCGAGAATTAGGGATCCCACTTCCACCAACACCCATCTCACCTATCTAGCCATTTCCCTAGAGACATTATTAGGTCAAATTGACTTTATAATGAGTCAAATTGATAGATGGACTTCAAATCAGGATAGTTATAGGTCTTATTATGCTAAAAAATAGTTAACACATGAGGTTAATAACAAATACATATAAAAATAATCCATTTGTGCCTTATTCATTGACCCAACCACTAATACACCATTTCTAGTACTTTTAAATGTTTTCCAATCCATCATTGCTAACATAATTTAATCACAACCCATTTTTGGGGACCACTTGTGGATGGTGTTTGATAATTTAAAGTGTAATAACCATGAGATCCCATTGTATTTTTTGAGGAAACTCTACAATGAGTTTGTACTCAATAAGATTCTAAACTATTTTGATTATAGTGAGTTTTAAGGTTGAGGGAAAGGATCTACACAGGATCAACCAGGTGCATGTCATGTGCCTAATCAACCTATAAGGATATGTATCCAAAATACACTTAAAAATGAGATCCCCTATGTAGTTTAGTAGGTCATGGATATTGACACTGTACATGCACTTAATTCTCTCACTGATACACTCATTTAGTGTATGAGTAGACTCTCACAGACCAATGCTAAAGGTACACCACCTAGTGTGCATACTTGACCCCACCTTTGCAGATATTATGGAGCTATATGCACTGAACCTTCTGATGATGATGGTACTAGTGGTTTAAAGGGATTGGATAATATAATTATGACTGATGTGTTTTTATCACACACATTTGGTATGTAGACATAAGCCACTACACATATGTAGGTATATTTTATATAAATGTCATGTTAAATGTTGGGTTTTATTTTTTTATTATAGATCTAGTACTAAAGTCTATCCCAAAAAGCTAGTATCCCGGCCCTATAATGTGAGAGTTAGGTCTCGCATGCTCACCCAAAGCACATAATAAAAGATCAGTTCCCAAAGGTTTTGTAACACATTAGTGTATGTTTATTCATATTTCATTATGCAGCTCTAAATAATTATTTAATAACACAAATATACTATTACTTCCTTCTTGTCCCAGATGTGATTATTACTAATATAAAGATCACCATTATTATCTAATAGTAGTGACTTAGAAAAGAAAAATATACCAATAATAAGAAAAAGAACTAAACCATGTCCATCTCCAACACTTCGTGTATTTCATCATTCATAACATAATTTGGTAAAAACTGATATCTCTCATTATATGCTTAGTGAATTACAAGGCCAGGATCTATTATCTATTCTCTAAAGGACCATCCATGTAAATGATTGAAATAAGGGTATTTATACTTGTTTATCCCTGACCAAGTTTCATAATTATAAATGTCATGAATATAAGACACAGATTCAACAAACTGAGAGTCAAGGATCTTACAATAAGTTCTTCCTATAGACTCAGGTCCCTATGCCCCCTAGATCCTTACTCTATGATATACTATAGAATCCATGTGTTTTATTCATTATGTTCTTGTACAAAACCTCCAATTAATAAGGTTGTAGTGTCTCATATAAATAGTTCTTCTAACGGCTCCTACTTCTCATGTGTTATGCTTTCCATGCATTCCCCTAGTCTTCTACTTCTATTATGAGCCCTATGTTCTCAGGTTCCTCATGACTTGTTTTTTTCTTAATGGGTCCTCTCACACTGGTTCTCTTACACCATTATCCTCTCGCACCCAAAAATTTCATTTTATGATGTTTTTGTGCTTTTCATATATGCACCATGGTATTTCCATGTTGTGTTGATCTTGCACCAAAATGGGACAATGATCCTTCGACATCATATTAGTCCCATGTGCTAGAAATGGGATAGTAATTAGTCAAAATTTAGGGGCCAACATCACCCCACATTATTCCCTTAGTCTGTCCTAGACTAAGATGTTCTAGCATCTTCCAAAAATTTGGGCCCCTTCTACTTAAGTTCCTTCTTTAGACCATCCCAATAGGACAATTCATCAAGGAATTTATAATTTATTCCCTTGATGAACTCTTTTTATTATTTAAACTCATTAAGTTGGGTTAGAGTCTTGATCTTTTTCACTTATTCATCTAGATTTACACTAGCTTCCTTCTAGATGTCTTCTAGTACGAAGACCTCCTTATCAACCTATCTTGAGAGGGTGGTAAAATTCACATTTAGATACTAACAATGATTATTAATATCATATTCCATCATATCTACATATTTAAATGATTTCATGTGCCCAACATGGTATTTTATTAGAAGGGCAACATTAGCCGCTTATTGCCTTAAATCCTCTTCATTATGGAGTTGAGCCTCCAAGACTTTATTTGGGCATGTCAGGTGAAAAAAAATGCCTTCAAAAATGGGGATAAATTACCCAAATATCTCTAATGTGATCTTTAAAAAATCAACTTCTATGGTGAGCTATCTAATTTCCTACCCCTCATCGCTTGGCATAGGTCATTCTTTGCATTTCTTGAGCAACAATTCAACCATGTTCTCTAATTTTTTGATTGCATCCCCATATAGTGGTAAACCATCTTCAAGCACTATATATTCCTTAAAATTTTATTTACAAAGGGTTAAAACCCTTACTTTTGCCTTTGTTTCCTCTTGGATCTTTTATTTCATAGAGGCCACTTCCTCGATGAGTGCTTGCTTCTCTATAAGCACTTTATTATATATGTCCACTACCCTGACATGTTTCCACTCCATTGTGTACACATTATAATCTAATAAATGTTCTAGTGTGTTATTTCCATGCACAATTTCAAAAAATTATCACTTTCCATTAGTGGGGTGAGCCTTTGTGGATCAACCCTCATTAGGTCTAGTAGTCCTAGAGCATCTGACTTAGAAAAATGCTATCTAATAGGAGGTCAAACTTGGGATCCTCACTATACATATCTAGAAGGAAGGATAATTGATTCATAATGTTTGAAGTCATGTACATGGGGTAGATGTATGGCCAAAGATAAATGTTATTATCTTCTATGCTAAACTGGTAATGTTCACGTGAAGTGGTCGATTCTCTCTATTCCTACTCTTCTTCTTTGGTTGGCCCCTTTCCCTTATTCAATTCCCATTTGATCTCAACCTCTTGATGGATTCCTATGGCCATCTCACTAGCTTCCACTCCATCAATATCAATTTTGGGATCATCAGATGGGGCCTCTTATACTAGGGATGGAATCTTTTTAAAGTCCATTTTTGAACTATGGATTTGTACCTAAGGGGACTCCTATTAGGGCACTTGCCTTGGAATCCATTATGGGGTGGACGCTATGGTAGTCCTCAGAGATGATAGGGGTGATGGTGTAATTGGAGGTGGAGAAGGTGGTGGAGAAGGTGTGGGATTGGGATGAGGAGATAAAGGGTCAGGGATAGGTGAGTGAGGGGAGTGGAATAAGTAGGGGATGGTAAGGTAGGAGGAGATGAAGTGTGATGAGGGGATGGAGATGGATGAGGTGGTGAAGGTGAAGGGTGAGGTAAATGTGGATGAGGTTTGGATAGGTGAGAATTAATGGTTTTGGATGGTTGCACCTCTACCATCCTTTACTACTTTTGTGGGGCTAACTTCCCATTTGAACTTGAACTCTACTCCAGCCACTTCCTTTGTAGCTATGGTGCCTAGGGGATCCTTTATTTGAGGTCTCGATCATGAGGGTATTGGTGGGGGTGTAACATATAGAGCAATTTATGAACTTGCTCCTCAAACAAAATATCCTTAACCTTGATGTTGGTTAGGTTTATCTTTAATCTCTCTACATAGGCATTCTTACCTAAATATGCATACATTTTTTAGCGGGTGTGATGCTCTACATCGATCTTTTCTACCTACAAAATGATCAAATTCATGTCATATATCTAATTTATATATTCTATGAAGTATTGTATAGAGAAGGCATATGGTAGCTTGAACCATGCTAAAATCTCTCCTAATGGATTCATGTAGATCCATGCAAGGGAGTAATGTTTATTTACAACAAATTGTGTTTGATTTACAACCAAAGGGGTAAGTCATTTAGAATCCACCACTATTTCCCAAATGTTTCCTTCATCCCATCAAACCAATACCTCATCTTTACCTTGTATGAGGGGGTGATATGCTGGGGATAAGTGAATGCTTTGATGCACTTGATAGGGGACTTGTGAGTGGGAGGGTACGCCCATGTTAATGAATCCAAACTATAATTTGGTACCTCAATTTCATCAAAGACCATTAGCAAGAGGATTTATCCCTAGGAAAACTTGTACTTGGGCATCTTATGAGACCTCTTTTCATCTTTGGTTATTTTATGGACAAAGTGTAATTCTCAGTTGTACTTTACTCCCTATGAGACTTGGTGAACAATGTATAGGTGGGCCATGTATATCTATTTCCAATCATCATTCCCTCTAATCTTGGTATAAATTATCTATACCATAACTTTAAGGGTGTGATATTACAATTTTTTGATATGCATCACATGCCCCTACTTCTGGTACATTAGTGCCATTGCAGTCCTCTGAATCTCCTCTATATCAACTAAGTCATCCATCACATTCATCACCAAGCACTATAGTCCCATGAATTTTTGTATCCTTTCAAGGGTGATCTTCATGTTATTCCAAATGAATTAAATGTATTCCTCATGGATGCATGAAAAGAAGAATTGTACTGCCTCTATAGGTTTACCAAAATATGGCAACTCAAAGAGTTAGAAGAAGCCTGCTTGGTCCAACTAGTTTTTATTGGATAGTCATAATTCAATAGATTTCTTGTATTGGTCATCTTGACATAGTAATAATTTTGGAGCTCCACTTCATTCCCCAGTTGGTAGTGGTTATAGTCAAATATGGTGGTAGTTAATACTTTGGAGACCCAGTTCTCCCTGCACAAGACTGAATCTAGGTATTACATCTCATCTATCAATAAAAATAGAGGTAGATGATGAGTGTCCTTTAACTCTTCATTTAATCAATGTTTAATTGATGTATTATCAACTAGGGCTGGTGTCCAAAGCTATTTTCAGTAAGGTGTAGGATGGTAGATCTATAAGTCTGCATGTGGGGGGTTTTAATGGTCTTATTCTAACTTTGACTAATAAAAGAAATGTGTCCTAAACTACTTGATTCACTCTTTTTCTAAAAATAAAAAGATGTAATTATTTAATCAAATAAATCCACTTTTTTTCTTGAAAGTAAAATCACACTCCTATTTATGCTTGCATGGAAAGTAAAATCACACTCCTAACTTAAAAAGGAAATTTTATTCACACGTTTGTTGTAAAAGGAAACACACTTTGCTTAGAAAGGAAATGACTTTGGAATAAGGAAATGACTTTTAAACTATGAATTTGTTTTGATGTTTTATAAATGAATGCAAACATTAAAAAGATTATGATTAGTTATATCAGAGAGTTAATATAACATAATATAAATACTATACATAGTTTCTAGTTCTAAGGAGAGTGGGCTTGTGCTCCTCTCAGACTCAGGAACAAAGATTAATCAATGCTAAAAATTGAAGTGATAATTCATAAAATTAAAATGATTACATCTAGATAAAACCTATAATATGCTTGTACGTATCTTTCCTCTATTCTCTATTAATTTTCAATGACAAAAGTCTTACCTTTTATACTAATACAATCAACTCAAAATAAAATGCAAAGAAATAGGATTCCTTGGTCGATCCACTCATCTAAAGATAGGAGATTGGATTACTAAGAGATCCAATTATTATGATGAAATAGATATACTATCCTATAATAGTCCTAAGATCTAGATATATAATAGTTGGGTATTTTCCTCATTTGAATCTAGCTAGAATAATTCTCTCTCATCTTATCTAGCTACTAGCTTCTCCATTTGTAGCTTAATCTTCACAGAATCCATGGAATTGACCTTGTAAAGTCGGTAGGAATGAGCCTGCGAACTCCATAGAAACAAGCCTATAGAGTTTGTACAGACAAACCTACAAAGTCCATAGAAAAATTCCTACAAAGTCCGTAGAGATAAGCCTACAGAGTCCATAGAAACAAGCCTATAGAGTCTATAGAAACAAGCCTATGTGAGTTCATAGTTCTTCTAGATGGAGATCAAAATTAAACTTTCACTATACATCACCTGTGTGTTCTTCTTGAGCATTCTTCACAACAAAAATTATTAAAACATGCTATGTATTAGACATTCATAATAAAGTAAAGGTTAGTCTTTGGTTCAATATAAATAAGACAAATATCTACTTTCCATGTAATAACTATCTAATAATCTATGATTTGCATAAGATAATATCCTTAGAGAGATGAATTGAGGGAAATAAGATGTCAATAATGGGCCATATTCTAAGCTCATCATCTTCCCCAGGATTTACCTTTTGTAAGTCTCATTGTAAACATTCATTGGCTTTCATAGCTCTGGCATCTACTTTCCACACTTTAACTCAAATCATAGTCATCCAATTCATTTGTTATATGCTTGTCTAAATTGCTTATAAATCCATGATGTTCTTGAATCCTTTATTTCCATATATTGAATTGCTCCTTTGATTGTGGAGCCTAACTCTACCATCGAAGAATAATTATGATCAATAATGGGGGTTTATATCTCATGCCAATTCATTTTTTTTCTCCCCTAGAGTTTATTACCTCTATTAAGATTTCCAAAATTGAGGAATCTCCCCTCATACTCCATCTTAAGTTATTTGGAGGCATGACCTCTCATATTTTAAGAGACACTGAAAGTTGGTCCCACCTTTTCACACTTGCAGTCACTATTGAATCAAAACTCTATCTTGAAAACAAGTCAAAAGAAACAACACAATCATATAAACCTTAGAAATAATGATTTTTAACTTCATCACTTAGACAAGCATAATTAAAATTCTGTCTAATCAATCTAGAGATAGGAAAGGCTAGTTTGATACACAATCTTGTAGTCTTTACATGATTTATATACTCCTCAAATCTACTTTGCCATGATAGTTGATTTTTGAATGTAGAATACAATGCCCTCAATTGAATTTCTCTTACCTGAAGGTTTATCATGAACTTATTGTTTTTATGGTCCCCTATGATCAAATCATGCAAATAAAACTCACAAAGCAAATCTTTCTAATCAACTTCAATACTATAGAAAATTTCTAGAAATGTTGTTGGCTGTGAAATCTTGTAAGGAAGATGACAAGAGATCCTTAGAAGTTACCATCTATAAAATTTTTCAAATAAAAACAAACTATATGTAGGAGAAGGATTCTTACATGTCAAAAGAGATTCCCCTAATTTGCATGCATCTTGTAAATTTTCTTCTAAATATTGGACCTTATCTTCTAGTTCTTTCTTTTCATTTTCCAATATTTTGTTTGAAGAAGTTAAAACTTTATTTTTCTGTTTATGTATGAAATATTCTTCTTCTATTTGATTTAGAATTTGCAAGGTAGGAATATTTGGACAACGAGTTTGACAAATTTGATGAACAAATACCTTGGGAGGAGAAGGTGCAACATTAGAAGGTACTTTGGAAGAGTTTACCAGATTCTACAACCTCCTATTCTCCTTCTTCAAATTTTCTACATATGCCTAGAGGTATATTATTCACTTTCATTTTTCTTTATTGTTTCTTCTAATCTATGAAATTCTACGACATGATTGGTAGATATTGTGTCTAATTTTTACACCAACAATAAGTTGAGATGATCCTTATTCTATAATTGACTAATCAAGTTAACAATGTCAGTTGTTTGTTGTTTCTCTAGAGCTTGAGCTTGAGAAAGCTTCAAGGTTAACTGCATAACATGATCATTTAGATTAGAGGACTCACCTTTTTCATTTGTCCATATAATTTTTCCTTTATTCATTGTAGTTTCAACTAAAACATGTGGTTGTCTACCATACTTGATTCCTCTACCATGATTGGCTCTTCTTCTAAAATTGGGTCCTCCATTATGATTAGAGATTTCCTTTCAAAAAGAATTTCTTCAACATCTACAGTTGCAAGGATATGTTAATGTATGGGGGAATGAGATGCCTTTTTAAGACTATCTAGAATGTCTGTAGTCTCTTGTTCATCTTCATCTATCAGAATTAAACTTCTTCTTTTGGTTACTTTTTAAGCTACACTCAGTTGTCTTTCCTTTTCAACCATCAAACCCTCGATCTTCTCCAGTTCTATATTAACCTTTGGTTTTAATTTTCTTCTTCCAGATAAGGGTATTGGCTACACTATAGATTACTAAGGTTATTATGGGGACCTTGAAACTATAGAGATTTGAGAGCTTGTGATTCTTCTTGAATAAGAAGGGATTTCTATTGAGACTATAGTCTGTGATTTCTTCTATGGAGTTATTTTCTCAACTGATGCAATAGTTGGAGATAAATGTTCTTATGTTAAATTTGGGGTTTCTTGTGTAGGCAAATTTAGAATTTTTTGTGTTACACTATTCTAAAATTCCTCCCAGATCTCTTGTCCTTGTTGAAGGAAGTGATGTTGGATATTTACGTGAATAGAGCCATGATGCCTAAGAGAAAAATTAGGATTTATAGTCATAATTTGAAGGACACCATATAAGAAGGATGGGAGGTTAATCTTGTAATGAGGGTTTTGTCTCCCATGCTTAAGGTGTATTAATATTTTCATGGCGTCTCCTCATAAAAGACTGTATTGCCCCTCACAAATGATATATTTGAGTACCCACTTGGATACAAATTTCCAAGGTTCATAAAATGAATTTCTACTAATCCATTTTGATTTTCCTTTGGAATCTATTAGACATGAATTCTTAGTCTACTCATTACCATTAAACTGAATAATTAAATCACTAAATGGAATTTTACCTGTAGCTCTCATTCCCTCTTCTAGAACTTGTATGATTTGACTTATAATTTGAGTTGAAATAGGAATAATAATACATTTAACAACTAAAAACTCAAGGGTAAGATTAGTCATGAATTCTCTTACCATTTTTTTGTTGAAACCCTAAAAAGTTTCAATGAAAGGTAGCCAGCCATTTGCTCTAAACACTGCTACATAAGCTTTGTCTTTGTGAAACTTTGCTACATTATTTGGCTCTAATCTCATTTTTTGTCTCATTTATTCTTATATTTTCAGAAAAATCTATTTCTTTAACTGAGATTAGGGTTTAGACTAGCTTCTATTGAAATCTTTAGGTAAGAATTAATGAGGATTTGTAGGCAATAATCACTGAGGATTTGTAGACCAGCTTTTGTTGAAATCGGTAGGAATGAAATGGTTTGTGTGAAACTCTATAACTGCATGAGTCTGTATTTTAATATTAATATGATTACTTGATATAGTTTAGCACCACATATTTTTATAGAGTGTGCCAGCCATTTTATCAAATTATTACAAATTGGGTGAAATGATGACATGGCACTTTGACGGTGACAATGATTTATCACTTCATTTAAAACCCCTTTTATGACATCCCATCATTATCATTATTGATGATGCAATTGATTATACCAAAGCTACACACTTATCCATACACCTTTGATAGCCTGTTTGCATGTTTCTTCATTATGGTATGTGTCATGTCATTCTATTTTGAAAGGCTCAAGTTTGGGTCATCTTCGTAGAATAAGTCTTAATTAAATAGAATATAATTAGTTAGCTAAACATAGATAAATATAATATATGTCTCACTTAATTTTGACCTTAGATTTATCCTTTGCTCACCATTTGTTCTACACAAATAAGTTTGTATGGATCAGTCAACAGTGGTTAAAAGAACAAATTTTATTACATGAAGAAGACTAATCTTAGTGACATGATGAGATTATTATTTTTTTGTTTTTATATATTTTGTTTTTTTCCCTTTGGCTAGCCATTGCTGGTTTTCTAGCCAAAGCCCTTTTTGCAATGCATATCTAGCCAGCAAGCTAATTTTTTGGACATGCATTGTCAATAGTGTCCCTAGAAAGGCTACTTGATCTTTTATTTTTTGAACCAATTCTTCTTTATTAAGAGATTTCTAATAAAGCTTCAATCTATGTTTATTGACTAGCAGAGCTCTTTTGCTGTCATCAATAGGTATTAGCTTAACATAACCATTTTTAAAGACCTCCTCAATCTGATAAGGTCCTAACCACCTCATTTTTAGTTTTCCTTTAAATTGTTGAAATTTAGAATCAAACAATAGTGCTCAATCCCCTTTCTAAAACTTTCGTTGCTTGATCTGTGAATCATGCCAAACTTTTCTTTAATGTTTTACTAATTCAGTTCTTTGTAGTGCTTCCATCTTCATCTCATCAAGTTGATTAAGCTATAAGAGTCTTTCTTTTTGTATTTCTTCTAATTCCATTCCTACTTCTACAACTGTTTTCAAAGTTTTTAATTTAAATTCAATAGAGAATAAGGGCTTCTTACCATAAACCAATTCATAAGGTGAAAATCTAGTTATTATTTTCCAAGTCATATTATAGTCCCAAATAGCTTATGGTACTTTGTCTACCCAATCCTTTTTGCTAGAATTAAGAACCTTCACTAAAATGGTTTCTAGTTCTCTGTTGGTGACTTCAACTTGTCCATTAGCATGTGTATGGTATGGAGATGTTTTTCTATTTTGAGTTTGATATACTTATATGAAGTGCTTTATCATGTTTGATATGAACTATGGTCCTTAATCTCAGACTATCTCCCTTTGAGCACCAAATCTTTCCATGATTTTGAAATATAAAAAATCAGCTACCATCTCTTCTCTTACATGAGTTAATACTTCTACTTCTACCCACTTGGTCACATAGTCTGTACATACTAGGAGATATTCTTTTCCTCTGGAAGGAGGATCCATATGACCTATAAAATCAATTCCCCATTTCTCAAATGGTTTTAGAACTAATTGAGGATGATGGTGTAGAGGCATCTATGTTGAAAGAGTAGGTTGTCCAATTCTTTGATAAGCATCATAGTGTCTGACATATCTTTTTACTTGCTGACGAAGGTGAGGCCAATACTATCCTACTCCTAGGATTTTGTGTATAGTTGTTTGAGCTGAGTAATGACCTGCTTCTCATTCATCATGACAAGCTTTGATGATATCATAAGCTTCAACATTTATCACACACCTATTAAACACATGGTCAGGTCTAAGTTTTAATAGCATTCTGCTAATCCATTTAAAAGAACTTTCTTTTATTAAATGTTTCTTTTCTTTTTGTGAAAATTGTAGAGAAAACTTTCCTGTGGTGAGATAATTGGCTATATCAGCAAACCATGAAGATTTTGATGAAACAGAAAATAGTTGTTCATCTAAAAAGTCATCTTCTACTAGTTCTTCCTCACCTGTAGTGTTCATTCTTGACCAGAAATTGGCAACCACATTAGAATTCTCTAGTTTATTTATAATAGTAACATCAAATTCTTGTAAGAGCAATAATTATCTAATAATCCTACCTCCCACAATTGGTTTTTTGATAATATATCTAATAGTTGAATGGTATGTATAGATAAATAGCTTGTAGCCTATTATGTAGCATCTGAAATTATTAATTACATAGACTACAACTAAGAATTCCCTCTTAGTTGTGGTGTATCTTTTTAGCATGTGTCATGTTTTTTCTAATATAATATATAGAATACATGTTATCCTCTTCATCCTTTTGTCCAAAGACTACTCTTATTGTTGTATTGGAAGCATATATGTATATATGGAATGGCTGAGTCTAATCTGGTCCTCTCAATACTGGAGTAGTAATGAGTTTAGCTTTGATGGTCTCAAAGGCCTGCTAGCAACTATCACTCCATTCGAATTTACCATCTTTTGTAAGGCAAACATAGGGGTATCTATTTGGCTAAAATTATCTATGAAGCATTTGTAGTAACTAGCATGTTCCAAAAAACTCTTAATGTTAGTTTGTGTTTGTGGGATGGGTAAGTTGGAGATTATTTCAACCTTCCTTGGATCTACTTGAATGCCTTTTGCATAAATATGGTGTCTCAACACTGTTCCTTCTTCCATCATCAACAAACATTTATCATAGCTCAAAGATAATTGATGTTCTTCACATCTGATCAATACTCTTTCCAATTTGGTAATATCCTCTTCATAATTTCCACCATGAATGGTGAAATCATCCATATATACTTCAAAACAATCATTTGTAAGGTCAGAGAATATTGTCAGAACTACTCTTTGGAAGGTTGTTGGAGCACTACAGAGTCCAAATGGGAGTACTCGATAAGAAAAAGTTCTCTAACAATAGATAAATTTGGTTTTATCTTGATCTTTAGCTGCCACTATTATCTGGTTATACCCACTAAACCCATCTAGGAAAGAAAAATATCTCTTTCCTACCAAGTTGTCAAGAACTTGATCAATGAAAGGTAGAGGAAAATAATCTATTAGTGTTTCTTTATTTAGTTCTCTATAATCTACACATACCCTTAATTTTCCATTTTTCTTAGGCATAATTACCAGGGGTAAAACCCACTGACTATCTGAGATGGGGTAAATAAACCCAACTTCTAACAAATTTTTTATCTCTGTTTTGACTGTCTCCTTTAATGTTGGGTTTATTCTTCTTTATGGGTGTCTGATTGATTTGACAGATTCTATGTAAATGTGATGATTACATATGTTAGGGTGAATACCCTTCATGTTGGAATAATCCCAAGAAAAAGCCTTGGTATATCTTTTCAATACTGTAAAGAGTTGATCTTCCTTTTCATTTGTTAACCAACTATTGATGTTTAAAATATTTTCAGGTAATACCATGATTGGTTTTGTGCCAGGGTAGTTGGATTCTATTTTCTTGAATTCACTAATAAATAAGTTTAGAGGACATAGATGAGGAAGTAGATTATGAAACATGGTTACATTATCAAAAAACTCTTTTCTAGGAGGAATCAGTCTTGCTAAAAAATAATGGAATGCATCTAAGAAATGAGTTTATTATTATTCTACCAATTTCCACACACTTTCATGAATCAATCCATGATCATATAGTGAATAAAAAATAGAATAAGTAGAAGTGGAGGTTTCATAATATTTTGTCTAACCCAATAACCATAAACTGAGGTAGTCCATAGTTTTTGGACTGGTAGAGTCTATAGCTTTTGGACTGGTAGAGTCCATAGATTCAGGGTATATGTCTCCATTCAATTCTTCCAAGTGTTTTTTTAACTATGATCATGGCTAGGGAGGAAATAGCGTTTGATGTGTTGTCTGATTTAACCACCCAAAGTTATTGTATGTGATTTGTTGATGATTTTGTAGGAGGATACAAAGAGATGCATTTAGATTTTAACCCATTAGAAATGGTCATGTCTCTTGACCTGCAATCAATTAATGCTCCTACAGTAGCTAATCATGGTCTACCTCGAATTATGGGATATCCTAAATTCTTTGTTTTAGGTTGCAAGACCATGAATCTACTAGATATTCCCAAGACTCTATTAGTACTTCAACATTTTCTATAGTCCCTTCTAGTTTAGTTACAGATTGGTCAGCCATTTGAAGAATGGTAGTTATGGGTTGCATTCTCATAAGAGATAATGTATGGAGAGTATTAGTTGTTGTAACATTAATTGATGCTCTCAAATATACCAAGATGTTAGTAATTTATTTACCTCCAATTGTGACTGTGATCACTGGGCTTCTTTGATCTACATATTTTGGAACTAATAGTTTTCTTAGTAATAAATCAGAAACTTTTCCATCAACATGAATGGTCCTTGGATATTTTGCTTTCCTCCCAGGTGTCTGGATACAATTTTTTTTGATGATCTTGTTTAATTCAGGTATATCCCTAATAGCTTGTAGTAGGTGTATCTCAATATTGATCTTGTACAACTCATGGACCAAGATTGATTCTGGTTTAATAACAATTTTTTTTAATCTTTCAGGAAAAGGAACTACTAGTGTAGTAGTGTTTTCTTTGTTTGCTTCAAATTTTATTTTGATTTTAGCTTCTCTAGTGTTTGATTGAGATGATTCTATTTTTTTATTTTTCATTAGGTATCTCAGAAATGAGAATTAGAGGTTTTTTTTATAGTTTTTCTTGATCTTAAATGTATGTCTGAACACTTAATAGCTCCAACATTCATTATCTCTTCCTATTCATTAACATAAATAGGTGCTATTTGTTTATTTTTAAAATTTTCTATTGGTTGTGCAGGCATTGAGGGTTGATTGATTTAACTTTATTACTGAATAATTGGGGGTGGCATAATAGTTTATTGTTGAAGTGGTCTTCTTGGTTGGGTGAATTATTGCTATGGGTTCCACTATGGATTCCATTGTTGATATTGCTATGGAATCCATTGGTGTTATGGTACCCATCGTTGTTGTGGCACCATCCATGGATGTGTTGGCATCCAATCTTATTCTACCCATGGATTTTAGATTGAGGGAATTTGAGTTTGATTCCAAAAAGGTGAAGGAACTAAAACATTCCATGGTGCCATCCATGGATTAACTAGGTTTCTTACATTAAATTATCCTTGAGCCTAGTTTTGTGGGGCAAAGTTTTGTCTCTAGATATAATTTACTTCTTCATTGGACTAGACTTGTGTTTTCATTTGATTTTTTAAAATAGACAAAAAGGTGCAATGTTTGGTATCATGATCTATTGCATCACAGATCCCACATGATGAAACATTGGTTTTATCTAAGGAGAAGTCTCTAAGGGCATGTTTATGTCTGCACTTATTACAATAAATTGCTAAAGGTTTTGTTACATTTGCCTTAGCTTGAAGGCCATCCAAATTACTATTTAGTGTAACTAGAATATCCATCTTTAGATTGGGAAATTCTTCTATTAGCTTACCCACTTCATTAAATTTCCCAAACCTTCCTCTCCTCATTATTATTTTTGTTTAAGAGTAGTTGGTACAAAGCTCAAAAATTTGATCGAAAGCCAACTTATTTATATCTCCACCTCCTATCAAATTTAAGGAATCTCTAGTATCTTCATACAATATTTTTAAGAAAACCAATCTCTGAACTTCTTCAGTGAGTGGATAATTGCTTCTTTTATGAGTGAACATGAATCTATCCAAATAATCCTGTAAATATTCATCCTCATTCTATTTTATTTTAAAGAAATCCTCTTTTCTTTCTCACACTTGGCAATAATATTGATACTTGTTTAAGAATTATGTCTCCATGTCATCCCATGTTCTAATAGAATCACTAGGTAAACCCATGAACCATCTCATAGCTTCATCTTTAAGTGTAGAGGGAAATATTTTTAATTTGTGGCTATCTATTGTGTAATAATAGGTTTGACATAGCACCTTAAACTCAAACAAGAATTAATCAGGATCTTTTGTAGATCTTCCCTACAAATTTGGTAGGTTAGCTGGTGAAATATTTTTCATAGGGGTTTGACCATTAGGATCTGAAACAATAGGAAAGGAAAAAGTCCTTCCTAGTTGTGAAAGTTGTTGATTTGGTTGGAGAGCCATATTTTATTCTGATGATGATGTTTCAAAGCTAGGATGATCTTCCCACTAAATATTTGTGGTATCAGTTATGGGTTGTTCAAAGTTCTCAAAATTTTATTCAGCTATGGATCTTTGAAATGCTTCTTTTAAGTCCTTGGCAATTTCTAAATAATGTCTTCCTACAAGATATTGTTCCTAATAAATTTGTCTTATGGGGCTTGCTTATGGTAATGGCCTAGTTTCTATCCAAGTTTTTGAAGATTCTTGCAGATAGGTTTCACTCGTAACTTCAGGTTCACTACTCAGAGATGTTGAAGGAGTTTCAACTTGTGTTCTTAATAGAAATTTTGGGATGAATCATCCTTTAGAGTCTCTAGGATGGTACATTAATTTATTGAATTATTTTTGGGATTTTATGGTTTTTCACAATTTTTTTTGTTTTCTACTCTAGACCATTAATTACTACCTTACTAACACCTTGTTTCCCTAACAACGACACCAAAAATGATGAGTTTTGTTTAAATCTTCATTTAATCAATGTTTAATTAATGTTTAATCAATGGAATTGACCTTGCAGATTCGGTAGGAATGAGCCTATGGAGTTTGTAGAAAAAAGCATGTGGAGTCCATAGAGACAAGCCTACAAAGTCTATAGAAATAAGCCTATAGAGTCCATAGAGACAAGCCTGTGGAGTCCGTAGAAACAAGCCTATAGACTCCATAGAAACAAGCCTATAGACTCCATAGAAACAAGCCTATGTGAGTTCGTAGTTCTGCTGGATGGAGATCAAAATTGAACTTTCACTATACATTGCCTGTGTCTTCTTCTTGAGCATTCTTCAAAACAAAAATCACTAAAAAATGATATGTATTAGACATTCATGAAAAAGTAAAGGTTTAGTATTTGGTTCAATATAAATAAGACAAATATCTACTTTCCATGTAATAGCTATCTAATAATCTATGATTTGCATAAGATAATATCCTTAGAGAGATGAATTAATGGAAATAACATGTCAATAATGATCCATATTCTGAGCTCATCAGTAGAGATTTTGGGGTGTTCTACATTGACGATGTCTACACCTAATATACTTAATTTACCATCTTTCCCCTTTCTTCTTTCATGCATTCTCTCATTTCTCCTTCCACATGATTTACTTGTTCTGGTCTCTGCTCTTGGTTCTCTAGAGCCTCCTCTCTAATGGGAACCTAATCTCTTTCACTCACCTCTTCTTCCTCCAATATAGTTTCTAGCTTCTCGAGTCTTTTGTCCTTTTTCTTAGGTTGCATTACCCTTCATGGAGCTTGAAGGTTAATGCATGGCCATCCCACATTCCCAAAAGAATATGTAATTATAGGAAATTTTACTTCAGCTTTTCAAGCTTCAATAGTTCGTTAATGACAAACCTATAATTCTACAACTCCAAATACTTTCATGTCTTTCCACCAATTTAGACTTAAAAATCTCTCTTCTCACCTAGATAATAACTTTCGTGACTTTGCCAATGATGGACCCACTCTGATCTACTTAAGAATTGATTGATTTGATTTTGGTGTGATCTCTAGTTCTCTGGTTCATTACTTGTTCTTTACACTAGGACTTCAAAAATTAATGCAAGGTAAAGAATGAAATGGATTTAACATTCTTATTTATAGGATCTTTGTGGGGGGGGGGGGTTACCTTCATTAATTCTTTCCCTCTTCCCATCACTTTGTAATCATAAATGCAAATATTTTCATGACCACTAAATTTTAAACCTTACCTTACATAATTAATGCCTTAATAGTTTATCCAATCTCATCCTTGGCATGCTTTTCACCATAACTAATCTCATTACATTAATATCATGTCCCTTCTTGTGTTTTTCTTTGAAATGGGTGACAATTGGATCCTGCCCTTTTGAGGTGGTGGAAGACACTTGTCCCTTTTTAAATTTAGAGCATGTGGTGGGAACCTTACTCATTAGTGCATTCAATGGCTCTCGTGCCCTTAATAACTCACACACCTATACAACTTGTGTGCCCAAATATCTTATGCACCCATTTACTTGCACACTTTTTATTTTTAAATTTACATGTAACTTCTTACCCTACACTAAAATGGTTCATGGTCCTTCATAAAAATAACAACATAGAAACACAAATTATCCAGAAAAAAAGTTACATGTAATAGAGGTAACACTTTTATTAAAATTAGGAAATCCTAATCTACTAGCATAATCCTTATTGATTATAAAATTTAGTTATTATAATGTGAAATATGGTTGAAGTCAACTCCCATTATAGTGCCCTGGGAGGAACTAGCCATCCATGCATTGTAACTGACAGGCGCTTATAGGTCAAATACTATGTATTAAAAATGGACCATCCCAATGGATACGGAGATTTCCAGGGTGGCACACAAAATTAGAGTCATATAATAAGACCTTCATGCCTAGAGAAAAAATCTTGTTTTTGAAATGATGATCATGCCATGCCATCTGCTTTCATTTTTCTACATACTGACTTTGGTGAATGAGGAAACATGTCTCATCTAATTACATTAATACGTCCAAATTCACTTTCAAGGATGCCTCATTATCCAAGTTTCCTACAGGAAACAAATGTAGAGAGATGACACCAAGAACTCTATTGGCAACACTTCGTACTTGCCATATAGCAAGTTGAATGGCGTGCTTTTGTTTAGGCATTTATAGGTAGTTTAGTATACCCAAAGTACTGTAGACATCCTATCATCCTAGTCAGTCTGGCCAACATTATAGATTTTTGTTAAAGTGGTACCAAGGATCTTATTGAAAGCTTAATCAATTCTATTGGCTTGTGGGTGGTATGGTGGTCTTGTGGTTCATTATCATGAACTTAGCTAGCAAGATGTGAATGACTTCATTTAAAAAGTGGGTTCCTCGATCATTAGTGAAACTTATGGGACACACAAACCATGTTATAAAATTATCCTAGATGAATCACATGGTAGTTTCTATGGTACAGTCCTTTGTTAGGGTCACTTTATCCTAATGTGTGAAGTAGTTAGTTGATACAATGATGTATTGAGAACCTATTTGTCATCCTACTGGATTGATGGGCCCCACAAAATCAATAGCCCATTTTTCAAATGGTTTGTAAAAAGAGATGGGTTACAAAGGCATAAAACCTTGTATATTAGGTTTACCTACGGACTACCATAAATCACATTGCCTAACATACACCTTAGCATCTTTGAATATAGGTAGCCACCAAAGTCCAGCTAGCAACACCTTGTGTGTGGTATCTTCTCTAGCATAGTGTTCTCAATTAATGCTTTCATGAACTTTTTGTAGTACTTTAGGGTGCTCATGTTGCATTACATAATGGTGAATTACCTCATCTTGATCCATATTACAAAAGTCTCATGCTATGAGATGATAATATGTAGCACAAACCATGAGTTTCTTTTTCTCTGGCATGGTGAGAGAGTCAAAAATGGAACTAGTGTTTAAAAATGTTGTAATATCTTCTACTTATTTAAGTACTTGTGCAACTAAAAATAAATATACATTAGGAAGATCATATTATATGCCAGATGGGGATTCTCCAATCTTAATCTGGGATAGGTGGTTAGGTCTATAGTTAGCCTTTCTTGGTTTTACCATTACAAAAAATTAGAATTCTCAAAATAAGACAATCTAGTGACAAATTCTTCCATGTAACATTGGTTTGTTGCCAAGGTATTTCAAGGCCTCATGATCTGTATAGAATGTAAAAGGAGTGGCTAGAAGATACTACCTAAAATTTATTAAATCATAGACCATATACAAAGCTTCATGCTCCATGGTGGTATAATTTATTTTAGCTGGTGTCAACTTCCTACTAGCAAATTAAATGGGGTGATCTAGGTGACCATCACCAGGTTGTGTAAGGATTACACTAACAACCGTATGAGATGCATCAACATAGACATGAAAAGGCTTTGTCTAATCAAAAAATTCTAGGATAGGAGTAGTAACCAACTTTTACTTAAGTGTTTCAAAAGTTGCCTTACAATAATTGGTCCATATGAACTACTCATTGTGCTTTAAAATTTCTTCCAGAGGCACGACAATCTTGGCATAACCATGAATGAACGTTATGTAATAACCCATGTGCCCTATGAAGGCATGTATGTCATGCTAAGTCTTGGGTGATAACAGATGAAGAATCACAAATACCTTTGTTGGGTCCACTAGGAGTCCTTCATTATAAATAATATGCCCAATAAGTATGCCAAAAGGTGTTGTGAATAGGTACCTCTTAAAATTTAACAAAATTTATAATATCTGATAGTGCTCAAGCATGAGTCTAAGATTAACACAATGTTCCTTGACCAACCTATATTCCATTTAGTCATCAAAGTAGACTTGGAGGAATTTGTGAGTGAAATATTTAAAACCTTCAACTGCTATCCATGAAAACACTACTGGGGCATTTTTTAATCTGAAAGGCTTAATGGTATAGGCAAAAGATCCCCATTCTGTAGCAAAATTTGTTTTAGATTGGTCTTCCTCAATGATTTGGACTTAATAGTACCTTGAGAATATATTTGTAAAAGAGTACACTTCAAAACCAGTAACACCTTCTAGGATTTCCTCCATGAAAGGCATCGAAAAGGGATCAGTCACACAGGATGCATTGAGCACTATGTAGTCCAGATAGATATAGATACATCCATCATTTTTGAAACTACTTATTATTAGACTGACCTAATCAGATTTGGCCATAGGAATGATTACTTTGATGTAGATCATACTATCGATCTCTTCCTTAACACATCCCCATAGGTTAGGATTCATTTTGTAGGGTCATTTTTTCACTGATCGAGCACCATCAACTAGATTAATGTGCATCTTCCCTAAGATAGATGGAATCCCTTTATTTTTCTATAGCTCTTCAGGAAACCATCTTGGTATTCTTTCAATAACTTAAATATTTGTGACATTTCTATTTAATTTCAATAGTTTTTAACTATCACCATTTTTAGTTCTTGTTCCATACCAATGTTACATTATATAGTTTGAATAGGTCTATGACAAGAGTTATTTATTTAGAGACTTGTATCTTGAATATTTCATGTACCAATGCTTGTAGGAAATATTAGTGTAGGTTTTTATTTTTCCCTATTTATTAATCAGGGAATATTATATATTTGTGCATACATGGAGTTTTCCTACATTCGTGGGATAGGCTAGATTATGTAGAGATTGTGTGTCATATTTGTGTCATAAGGTGTCATAAGAATGTCATAAGTGACTCCTTTGACTGGCTATTCTGGGTATGGGAATTACTTCTCTATTATTAGCACCTTGTCACCACCTTTTTTGGAGTCTATTCTTAGGGTGCTTTGACCACCTTTTGTGGAGGAGTCTATTCTTGGGGTGCTTTGACCACCATTTGTGAAGGAGTTACTTACTAGCTCTCCTATATGTATTATTCATTTTGGCCATTTCATGTTAATCAAATTTTGGTTTTCTCTATTTTGTCTTGTGCAATTTATCTTCTTATTTTCAAATTGCTTTCGCATCTTGTGGTGTGCACTTGTTCATCTTGTGTGATCACGTCTCCATTGCACTCGCTTTACCTAGATTCTGGCAACAACTTTGATATGGTATTAGAGCTTTCTCGGTAATCTTGTGTATGATCATGCTTTTAGCTTATTTTGAAATCAAGAGGAGTGGAGTTTTTTATTTTTAGATTTGATCAAAAATAAAAAATAAATATATCATTTCTGGGATCTTTGGCCTTTGGGTGTCTTGATTGGTCTATAGTAGCTTTAGTAAGGTGGAGGAATTATTTTTGTTTTGCAAAAAATTGCTTTCTATTTGTTGATCTGGTAGAAAGGGTGAAGATTTCCAACCCATATCAGGCACTGCCCACTCAAAATAAAATAAAAATAGCTCCTGCCCAGTCTTCTGCCATGCCAACTTCAACTCCAGCTAGGTGCAGCAAATAGAAGCAAAAAGAGGCACACTTCTGCAGTCTGTACAGTGCACTTTTGCAGTCTGTATGATGCACTTCTCAGTGGTATGGTGCGCCAACTTCCTTCAACTTTTGCAAGCATTCAGCCTGGTTCCTTCCAGCTTCTATGCCTAGTCTTTTGAACTTCAATTCTGCCCTCCATCAGGCCGTACGAAGCCTTAGACAGTCCAGCAATAGGTCCACTTTTATTTTTTGTCTTTTTTGAAGATAAAATCTGAGTTGCACTCTGTTCCCTAAAATTGATGCTTTTCCTCTTTGGCTTCCAACACCTTCTTTAGTGGGCCCACTCTCCCACTCTCTTTTTTTTGTAAATCTACCTTTTAATTATTTTGATATTCTTAAAATCAGTAATTTGAATGTTTGATTTAAAATCAAATTTGAATTTAGCATTCAAAAAGGCAATTTAGAGGTTTAATTTAAAACTTGTATCTTCGACCTACGAAGACGAAGGGTGAGGCCCGGGTTGGTAGGAGGCCAATTCCCCCTCACACAAACCTCATTTGGATTCCTCATTCTGTGTCAAATCTAGTGAGTGGTTGGAAGGCCACTTTCTCTCTTTATAACAAGCATTTTTTTTAATGTTTTAGTGCTTTTTTTGCAAAAACACTAGTTTACGGGAAAATTGTAACTTTAAAATGTTGCAAATGGTAGCTCGGTTTTGGGTACCATTTTTTGCAAAAGTGATTTTAATTCAATTTTCTATAGTGTAGACTTATTAATTGTCAAAAATGCACTAGTTTATAAAGTGCCAGAAAATTTGGGTCTCTCGGGAGGCATTTTCGACTGAGTCTGACGTCCTGTTTGCTCTAAGTCTTGCATTTTCGGCTGAGTCTGATGTCTTTTGAACATGAACATACATATTTGGGGGGGGGGCTCAAAATTTTTGGGGGGGGGTGTGATTTCTTTTCACAACTTGCTTTCATTCTCCTTTTTGCATAAATTCACAACTTGCAATCAACTCAACTTCACCTAAATTCAGCTAAAAATGGATTCTTTTCAACTTAAACCCCTAACACCCTTCAACTATCATTAATGGAAAGTCAAAATGTCAATCATTATTAGAATCAAAGGGTGGTATAGGATCACCATGGTTATAGAAGTAGAAGCCAACACAGATGCTGAAAAGGTTAAGTGGTACAACCGTAGTGATGAAGCCTTTGGGTTATTGAGCTTGTCTGTGTCTCCAAAAATTCTCTTCCACTTAGAATCCTCCCAAACTCCTAATAACATATGGGACACCTTAGAAAATTTGTTTGGGATGCTTGATGAGATGAGAGGTCATGAGCTTGAAAATGAACTCATAAGTCTAAGTCATAGCAACTTTGACACCCTATAGGACTTCTTCACTAAGTTTAAGGCCCTTAAATTGCATTGAAATAATGTGGGATATATATGAAAGATGATCAACTAATACTTTCTATTCTTGTAAAGCTAGGTCCAAGCTATTCAGTCTTTGTCTCCACTTTCCATGCCACTAAAAGTGCCCTTGGCACTACATGGAAAATGCCTTCTTTGGATTCATTCATTATCGACTTGACTAGGGAGCAAGATAAGCTAATTCAAATGGGCACAATGAAGTCTACTCAACCCCAAGCTTTGATAGCTGGAAATGGTAAGGATAAGACTTCAATGAAGGAGAAGAAGAAAAAGAATAAGGACCAGGAGAACAAGAAAGAAAACACCAATCCTGCCAAAAACAATATTGAGACTTCTTCTTCCAATGCTAAACCTAAGAAGGAGAAGGTTAAGTGTGCCTATTGTAAAAAGACAGGCCATGATGAACACAAGTGCATGAAGAAACAAATAGATCACCTAACTCATCTTATAGAGAATAACAACATAGGTGTTCCTATGTCCATCAAGCATAATTCATCAACCCAAGATTCTACTAAGGCAAAAGGCAAGGTTAAGGAGAAAGAAAAGGGCAAGGCCCTTGTAGCAATTGTAGCTTCTACATCTTCATAGGTCATAGACTCAGGTGCTTCTCACCACATGGGCTCTTCACTAGTTGAGTTTTCATCTTTAGAGCCTTATAGCATGACTTCAATTAGTTTGGGTGATGACACATCAGTTTCTGTTTCAGGGAGAGGGTCAGTTGAAATGGAAGGAGGAACATTCATTAATGTTCTAAGTGTTCCTTCTCTTTCAACCAATCTCCTATCAGTGTCTATCAGGGAGTTGCATAGTGATACTATAGTGGCAGTGGGTAGGGCAAATCACCAAGCTAGGTTATACACCTTCTCACATTTTGCATCAGATTCTTCTCTGACAACATTGTTGACTCATTCAGATGGAGTTATAAAATTGTGGCATGAGTGGTTTGGCCACGTTAACTACCTCTATCTTGAACAACTTTGCAAAAATGACATGGTCATTGGCTTGCCTCATGTCTAATTCTCAAAAGGACTTTGCGAGGGGTACTCCCTTGGGAAGCATCCCGAAGCAAAATTTGACAAAGGCAAAGCTTGGAGAGCTTCACAACCTTTGGAGTTAGTCCACAGTGATGTATCAAGACCCTTTCCCAAACCATCTTTCACAAGGGCCAAGTACATCCTCACTTTCATTGATGATTTCTCTAGGTACACTTGGATATATTTTCTCAAACAAAAGTCTGAAGTGTATGAAAAATTTCTAGACTTCAAGGCTCTTGTTGAGAAACAGAGTGATAAATCCATCAAGGTTCTTTGAACTGATAATAGAGGGGAGTATGTCAGCATTAGGTTTGAGCAGTTTTACACCACAGAGGGGATTGATTTGTAGTGCATAGTCACTTACAGTCCTTCACAAAATGGGGTTGCAAAATGCAAAAATAGGTTCTTGAAAGAGATGGGTAGCTATATGACTCACTCGAAATCCTTAGCACCACATTACTGGGCCAAAGCCATCAATTTTCCTTGCTATATTCAAAATAGGGTTCCTCACAAATCTTTGAAAGGGATAACACCCTTTGAAGCTTAGCATAAAAGGAAACCTGATGTTGAGCACCTTAGAGTTTTTAGATCCCCAGCCATGGCCCGCATTACAAAGAAGAAACACAAAGCTATGGAACGTCAGTCCAAGCCTTGAATCTTTGTAGGATATTTGGATGGTATAAAGGGATATCAACTTATAGATCTTGTCACTCATGAGTTGTTCATCGAGAGAAGTGTCCATTTTCAGGAGAGTCCTAGAGACTCAACACTTGACACTTCTTCTTCGTCATCGGATCTACTTCTTCATGATGATTCCTCATCAGATTTAGATCAGCCACAATAGGTTGTCAAGCCAGAGACATCTTCTTCTTCTTCAAGTTCAAACAATGAGGACAGTGATGCAGAGTCATCCTCCTCTAGTCAGTTAGAGGATGAAGAATTAGCACCTAATTTGCCCACTTTTGGACCACTTTGGGCTAGACAGACACTTGAGAGTGCTGGCACTTGGGCAGGAGATCTCACAGATGACAGATGTAGTAGGGGGGATTTTTAGAGAGATCCACATGCCTTCATTGCTACAGTTTTGGATCCACAGTCTTTTTGAGAGGCATCAGGGGTACTTGAGTGGGATAGTGCTATGGAGGAAGAATATTCTTCCTTAATAAAAAATCACACTTGGGATTTGACTTCACTTCCTAAGGGAATAAAGATGGTTCGATGTAGGTGGATATATCGAACCAAGTTTGCAGCAGATGGTTCAGTTGATAAGTATAAGGCATGATTGGTCGCCAAGGGTTTCTCACAAGTGGCAGGTATTGACTACTCAAAGACCTTTGCACCCATTGCAAAGATGACTTCTATCCAACTCACCTTGGCTATTGTTGCATCACATGGTTGGGATGTGCATCAGATGGATGTGAAGAGTGCTTTTCTTCACAGAGACCTAGAGGAGGAGATCTACATGGAGCAGCTGCCAGGATTTGTTTAGGATTCTTCCTTAGTATGTAGACTTAAGAAATCTATCTATGGCCTCAAACAAGCCCCTCAGGCTTGGTATGCCAAGATGGATTCCTTCCTTCTCATAGCGGGTTTCACTAGGTGCCATTCTAATCCCAATGTATACTTCTTGCAGCAGGCTGATTCACTCTTGATTTTTGTTCTATATGTTGATGACCTTTTGATCATCAGGAGTTCTTCATCAGCTATTGCAGTGGTGAAGGCATCTCTCCAGGATAGATTTGACATGATAGACTTAGTTTTGTTGCACTACTTCCTTGGCATCAAGATCTCATAGTCAGATTCAGGGATTTCTCTTGCACAGCCTAAGTATGGTCTTAACTTATTGGCTCAATTTCACATGGCTGATTGTAAGCCATCTCTGACTCCCTTTCGATCAGGAGTCAAGCTTGAGGCTGATTATTCTTCACCATTGGTTGATGCCACTCAGTATAGACAACTTGTTGGAAGTCTCATCTACTTGACTCACACCAGGCCCGACATATCATATGCAGTGGAACTTGTCTCCAAATTCATGCAGGAACCCCATGAGCTGCATTGGAAAGTAGCTAAGAGGATCTTGCATTACATACAGGGTTCACATAGATATGGGATTCATTACAGATTTGGCACAGAGGTTGACTTGGTTGGATATACAGATTTAGACTGGGCTGGCGATTCATAGACTCGCAAGTCCACTTCTGGTTATAATTTCTCTCTAAGTTTTGGTCCTATCAGTTGGTCTAGCAAGAAGCAAAATGCTATTGCTATATCATCCATAGAGGCAGAGTACATGGGAGTTATTAATGCAGCTACTGAGGCTATTTGGCTTCAGGGGATTCTTTCTGAGTTTGGCATTCCTATCAGGCGGCCCACCATCATTTATTTTGACAACTAGAGTACCATTCAAATTTGTAGGAATCTAGTTTAGCACCAACGGACCAAGCACATAGAGATTCACATGAATTTCATTTGGGAGCTTACTCATAGTCAGGTCATTGACGTAATATTTTGCCAGTCTTTGGAGCAGGTTGCAGACATCTTCACCAAATCTTTCACTGAGAGCAAGTTCATTCATCTATGAGCTCTTCTTGGGGTGCGACCTACATCTGCAACAACATCATCTTTAGGGGGGCCTTCTAGCCTCTTATTTTCTTTTATGTCTCTCTTTTGGGGGGGGGGAGTTTTTTCCTATGGTTTTTCTCCTTTTCTCTATCTTATGGGAGATTACATTTGTACATGGATACCTCATCAGGCCTAGTTGTTGGGACCCATTTTTTATTTCCACATTGTCCACCTAAGCTGTGCTTATCGGGGGGTATTAGTGTAGGTTTTTATTTTTTCATATTTATTAATTAGGGAATATTATATATTTGTGCATACATGGAGTTTTCTTACATTCGTGGGATAGGCTAGCTTATGTGGAGATTGTGTGTCATATTTGTGTCATAAGGTGTCATAAGAATGTCATAAGTGACTCCTTTGATCAGCTATTCCACGTATGGGAGTTACTTCTCTATTCTTAGCACCTTGTCACCACCTTTTCTGGAGGAGTCTATTCTTGGGGTGATTTGATCACCTTTTGTGGAGGATTCTATTCTTGGGGTGCTTTGACCACCATTTATGGAGGAGTTACTTACTAGCTCTCCTAAATGTATTCTTCATTTTGGCCATTTCATGTTAATTGGATTTTGGTTTTCTCCATTTTGTCTTGTGCAATTTATCTTCTTATTTTCAAATTGCTTTAGCATCTTGTGGTGTAAACTTGTTCATCTTGTGTGATCATGTCTCCATTGCGCTCGCGTTATCCAGATTTTGGAAACAACTTCAATAGGAACATCTAAATGGTTGGTTATGGGGTCAAGTGAATTAGATCCCTCACCTTAATCAACTTGAAAGATGAGTTTTTGCTTTCCTAAGATAATTTATTTATGTCATGCTTCATTAGGAAATGGAGTACGTGCACGAGGTGGAGATGTTTAAGGTTCATTGCAAAAGTGTAAAGGTTCTTTATGTTCTTGATGGATGTTATGTAGGTGGTGTTTAGAAGACTTGGGTCTCTGAGTACCAATTCATATATAACTTGGAGAGTAAGGTGCAAGTCCATCCTTGGTGAGGAATAGGAAAGTGTCGATGTCATGGTTTCCTTTAGTAATTACTAGAACTTGGTTCACATGTGTCACTCTTCATGAATATAACAGGCTGGTGCCTATGTGCATAAGGTTTCATAGAATGCATGTACTCATAGGCAATCTGGTAGGTATGTTTCCTCATTTTTCCATATTATCTCACAAGCTTCAATGTGAGGTTTTAGTGCTTACATGCTACTATACCTAAGTGTTCCCCTAACCTTATTATCATGATGAAATCTATGGTGTAGAGTAGATCACAATTGATCCTAGTACAAGAGGCACTTTTTATGAGTATGCCACCATCTAGCGGTGGTGCCATACAAAATGTGATCTAGTGACCTCATTTAGTCATTCTTTGTATTATAGAACTCTTTGAGACATTGGAAAAAGTCATGTACCTCCATTTGTCCTTGTAAATATGGGGATTCATCAAGTCTTTCTAGTGGTGGTCCTATCAATGGCCTTCTCATTGATAAACCCATGAGGTAAACAAACTTGTGATGTTTATGGAGTGGGTTCAGGAGGTTATCTCAATTGTTGATGGTGCTACATACTCTTCCAGTGAGATCATAATCACCATGGGCTCAAAATTTACATGCATTACTTGTAGTATCAAAAATTGACTATGTATTCATCCAACATAGAATTCCATCTAGGGTTGGATCATGTTGCTCATCATTTTGGGCAATGACATTTTATAAATGGTTGATGTCTTCATCCACATTGATAGGTTCTATATAAAGGGGTCCTTGTGCTTGATCTAATGGTATTACAATGTGATAATTAGTGTTCTCAAAGATAATATAGTGATTTTTAAATCTCATTTCAACATTATTCTCATAGAACCATGGCTTTCCTAGTAGGGTTGGGTAATCATCAAATTTGGCTAACACTAGAACCTCAAAATCTACTTTGAATGGTACTCCAAGTCTATCAACTATGGTGTTCTTGAGGACCCCAATCAGATGATCATGAGTCTTATTATCCATGAATAAGACATAAGGTGATGGTTGTAGCATTAGACTAGACATTTTACACCATGTGTCCTTAGTGAGGACATTAACTTCTATGCTAGTATCCACTAAAATGTCCCTGATTACCCATCTATCGATGGTAGTGTTAACCAAGATTTCTCTATCTTTCAAGGGAGTAGATGAACTAGGAGTGTCCTAACACTGAGTATGATTTAAATATATATCCTCACTTTGTCAAATGATATGAGGGTGAACCTCATTTGGTATTCAAGCATGACTCTTAAGCTAAGTACTGAGTTATGGGATGATATCTGCATCCAGCATCCACTTACATAGTTCTTGGAAGTTTTCCCAGGCCATAGTTTGGAGATCAACTTCTCTTTACATAGTAACATACTATGTTACATTATTATCTTTGATGTATTGAATATTTCTTTGGATCTCTCATGTGAGTGCCATTGTATCCTAAAGGACATCTTTTTGATGTTGAGATTTAGGGTACTTTCTAGCTTGTAGTTCTTCTCATTGTACCTTTTCCACCAGATTAGCTAATTGGGTCTATCCCTCGCTATAGGTGGTACTATTTACTTGTTGAGCAATGGGGATGGTTGGGAATGCATGCCATTTTGGTTTATTAATTCAAATCATACCAACTCAATTTTCATTCTACTCCTTGGTGATAGCCACATAAAGATTAGGACATTCTTCCAATCGATGATCCTTTTTGAAAAACACACATGTTAGGTATTTTAGGCAATCCCTCTAATAGTGGTTTGGTGACCCACATTTATAGTAAGTACTGGGTGTAAATCATCCACATCCTCTCCCTCACCCATGGTATCCACATTTGTCTTGGGTATTAGTGACTGAGGTTTGGTGCATGCCATGTGTTTGAGCTTCATGGATATCACTGATCAATCAATAAACATTGGTGTCATGAGTGTAGGCATCACAAATTTCACAATACTCAGACACCTTAGTATGTGTAGCCCATTATAGAAGAGGACACAAATGAACATCATGTTCCTCATGGAAAATTTCACATGTTTGTTTCAATACTACATAGATGTTCTTTCATGAGTAGTTGCTCCTCGTATGCCTTACATTTTCACAATCAATACACCAGACACCACTACATGTTTCATGTGTATTTTTGGCTATTAAAATTTCTAGGTATGATGACATTGAGTCTCTCTAGGCCTCCATGAATAAACTAATCCTGATGTCAATGATTCTAACTTATTAAGCACAGAGAGCAACTTATATGGCCTCATGTGGGCTAGTGAAGGTTCATTATGATAGGGTCCATTGAAAAGGTAGCAACAGTCCTCCCAAAAACCATTATGCATGTTGAATAACATTTGTTTAAAATGATGATTTAGAAATTAGGGCTTTGAATTGTTTATCATACTCATATACACTCTTTGTAAGTCCTTGTTTTATATCCTTTAGTGTTACTATACTTTGTTGTTCAAACTCAAGAATATCAAATTATTGCATAAAAATTGCTTTGAGCTAATCATAATTTACCACCATTTATTAAGGGTATAACTTTTGGTACCACTTGTGTGCACACTCTAGGAGCTTAGTTGTAAACTATGTAGCCATACGTTCATAAGACATAATTCTTCATGCTCTCCAAATCAATTCGCATGTGTGGACATGTTCAACTACATTCTCTACCCCTTGGTATTCAGGTAAGTGCAATGTCATCTCATAGTAGACTATAGTAGGTTGTGTTGGTTGAATGGGTGGTTTCTAGGAAGATCCATCCCCTATTCCTTAAGGAAGGGGTCTAATTACTATTGTGCTTCTTCCTACTCCTCCTGCACCTCCAGTAGTAGTGATCATGGGAAGAGGCATGGTAGTGGGTTGGTTTCCCAAGTTTGGGCCTATACTCTAGCTTTGAGGACCAATACTACCAAAAATCCCAAGCTGTGCCATAAAATTCACTTAAAGAGGGAAAAATAATATTAAATATGAATGAATGTCTAATGGCCTAGTTTTAATCTCCCTTGCCAGTTCCTTTTCTAACTTTGAAGTGTTTGTATCCCAGTTTCATATATGTATTTTATCCAACTCAAGGGCATGAGTATGCACTATGGTGGGGGAACCTAGTTGATTTAGGCTTGGTTCCTCGACTCTTACAATCTATCTCATTTCTCTTTTGTAGGATAGAAGTGGAAAATAATGTTGTTGGAAAGTGATGGTTTCTTTGTGCATGTCCTCTTCCTTGTGACTCTTCACAACACTCTTAGAGGTTTCTTGATCTCTTCCCGTGCTACTAACTCCCATGATCCTCTGTCAAGATTCATCATAATTCCATTTCCTTAGTGCTCACTGACTTGCTACCATGTTAGACCCATAATCTTCAATCAACCCCTAGTCTCCCCTTCCAAATGTGTGTCTCATGGACAAAAGAATTTATCCCTCCATGGGTATTGTTTCCATCCTAATATCAACAAACAAATTTTTTATCTCAAAAGCGTAAGATAGTAACCCTTTGACTCTTGAGGAAATTGGAATTTGGCTTCTTTAAGACATGAATACGTAATAAAAACATACCCCAAAATATAGCTATTTTAAAATACTCTCCACTAAATGTTAATTGCTTGCATCCACATAACTCCATGTCATGCTAAAAGGATTCATCATTCAAGCATCTAAGGCTTCCTCCTTCCAATATTTGTAGATAATTCTTGAGCATAGGCTATTATCCAAGCATGTAAAAGAATAAGGACCTAAAAAAATGAGGTCTCATATAAGGAACTGCAGAGATTCTATTCTACCCATTGTTATAAAGAGATGCTTGGTTCAAGACACAAAATTGTAAAGTTGTCTTTGACATTGATAACCCATTCTTCTATATTTTCTATCATAATACACTCAAACATTTTCCCATGACTATGATTCAAGTGTTTCATGTCCTATCAATGGAATTAAAATGTTGGGTTTTGTTTGTTGATTCTAGCTTTGGTAATAAAGTCTATCCTAACAAGTTAACACACTAGCCCTATCATGCGAGAGTTAGGTCTTGCACACTCATCTGAAGCATGCAGTAAAAGATCAACTCCAATTTTTTTTGTAACATAGTAGTGTATGTTTGTTCATATTCCATTATGAATCTCTAAATAATTATTTAATAACACAAATATACTACTACTATCCTTCTTGTCACAGATGTAACTATCACTAATACAAGGATCACCATTATTATCTAATAGTAGTGAATTAGAAAAGAAAAATATACCAATAACAAGATAGAGAATTAAATTATGTCCATCTCCAACACTTAGTGTATTTCATCATTCATAACATAATTTGTTAAAAACTGATATCTCCCATTATATGCTTAGTGAATTACAAGGCCAAGCTCTATTATCTATTCTTTAAAAGACCATCCATGTAAATGATTACAATAGGGGTATTTATACTTATTTATCCCTAACCAAGTGTCATAATTATAAATTTCATGAATAGATATCACATGTAATCTCAATAAATTGAGAGTTGTTGCTCTTACAATAAGTTCTTCCTATAGACTCGAGTCCCTACGCCCCTTAGATCCTTGCTTTATGTTATATTCTAGACGTAATATGTTCCATTTCTTATGAGTTGGTATAAAACCTCTGATTAATAAGGTTGAAATGTCTCATATGAATAGTTAGTCTAACTACTCCCACTTCCCATGCACTGCTTCCCATGCGCTCTCCTAGTCTTCTAATCCTATTCTAAGTTCTATGTTCTCAGGTTCCTCATGACTTGTTCTCTTTTAAATGGGTCCTCTCATGCTAGTTCATATGTGCCATTGTCCTCTCACACCCAACAAGTTCTACACCATGATGCTTCTGTGCTTGTTAGCTATGTGCCATGGTCCTTCTGTGTGTGACAGTCTTGCACCAAAATGGGACAATGATCCTTCTACACCGTGTTAGTCTTGCATGCCAAAAAATGGGATAGTACTTAGTCAAAATTTAGGGGCCAACATTAATTGTAAATTTAATTTATATAACAATGAATTCACATAGAAATTGAATAAAATATATGTCATTTTTATGTCTCAAAAGGTGGCAGTGCCTTCATCATCATAGTAAACATTTATAGCATTTGATTTGACACAGTGATTATTTACATTTTTGGATATAGCTACTGGCCCATCCACTACTACATCAGTCTCCATTAGGATGACACTTTTTACTTATACATAGGTAAAAGTTTGAGTTAATCTTATGCTCTATGTACATTTAGTCTATGTATATTTTCCTTGTAAGTTTACATTAAATTTATCTATCAAGAATCTTAAAATTCAAGTACAATACTATTAAATACATTCTTGGTTTAATAAAAGAGAAAAACCTGTCATATATATCTTTGATACTTTATATAAAAGTGAGACCTTGTTTAATTCAGTTGATGTCTCAAGTAGACACTCTTCCATCACTATAAGCTGAGATAGACATAGGCATTACTTCTACAATGTCATCTACATAGGAACTGAAAAAGGCATATATTAACTTGTAATATTTAATTGTAAAAATAGACTTGTTTTAATAATTTTACTACATACTTGGGGTAAATATAACTTATGTGAATGTATTATGCATGTAAGGTTGTCCCATGACATTTGATAGTCCTTGTCAGATGATTACTAGGGTAAAATCTCATGTTTCTTCCCTATTTTAGATGCCTATTTTAATAGCTGAGCCTACCTTTGACTTGTTTGAGCATCAAAAATAGATTGAGCAAGACCGTGAGATTTTAGTAAGTGCATATTTAAATTATTTTTTATTCAGTTTAAAAAAAATTATTAGCAATTCATTTAATGTATTTTATGTTAATTTTGTAATAGTAATTTTAATTGAACAAGTTCAACTGCAAGTGAGTTATGAGCATAGGACCCATAGTTGGAACTTGGAGCAATCCAAGGCATTAGAGGGATCTCCATCTACTAACAGGGCATCCTAGGAAAAATCTTCTTTGAGGAAGGAAAAGAGAGGGAGGCTATTTTATGATTAGGATGTATTACATGAGATATGATTTTTTGTATGCCTATATGGCAATGCACACATTTTTGACATTGTATATGTGTATATGGCATTCATCTAACATTAGATACTATGTTGGTAGATGTAATTTTTTGTATGCTTATCATTACAATCTATGCATTATTGACATTATACATGTGCCTATATGAAATTTTTAGAGTTTTCATCTAAATTATGTTAATATATCTAATTTATATTCAATTTTAATTTAAAATGTTATTATATAGTGTTGTTTTAATCTTCCAAATTATTATATATCAGATCTCCTATTTACTATTGTACACAAATGAGGATTAAAAATAATTCTTTTCAATTCTATAAATCTCTAATCTCCCATATTTTTAAAAATTAAAGTTTATATTTGATTATGTGTAGTGGAAATGACTAATGACACTCTTATCTATTTTTCATTTGTCATCACCCATTTTTCAATACCTCTTCTGCACTCAACTCCTTTTGGTGACCATGTACATGGTCTACTTATTCATCTTTGTAGCTTTATATTTGATAAATTTAAAATATGAACTTCTAACTAAACTTGACTATAATTTATTTATTTTGATAAAAATTAACCTTACTGACTTGAAACAAAATATTCACTCATGAGACAATGATCCATCTTTGGCCAAAACCCTTTATCATCCCCTAATACCACCTAATACACATTTTGCTCTTCTATGTTTAAGAAGGATATGAAAGTACTATTACTATGATATAAGATCATGAAGAATTAAAATCTCACTTATCCACTCTTTTTCTCAACTTGATTCAAAATCCACTCTCAAACAATCTCCTTTTAAACTAGTCAATTACTCATTAGATCAACTCTTAACTAGTTACCAATCTCTCATATCTACTCTCCTTCATTTGAACAATTATTATTTAATACACTTTTTATAGGTCTTAATAATAGTAAAAGATTTATGTAGGTGTCAAAACTTATAAAAAATCAATCAAATATAGTTTTTTAATAGATTGAGCTCTCATTCTCAAATTATATTTTTTTAAGTTTCTAGGTCTCTAGACCTAGTTGTTGCTCCAATAGGTCAATTTATCAAAATAGAGTTTTTAGCTCTTAAAAATTATATTTATAGTATTATTTTAGAAATTAAAACATGTTATAACCCTTACCAAAGTTTATAAAACTCAAATCAACCAAAAACTCATCTCACTTTATGCATAAATTTCTCAAAAATGGTCTTCTATAGGTGTACATAAAAAAATCCTTTGTACATGCAATTTCAAACCTCTTATCAACCAAATGATACTTGGAATAAAATATAATATCCATTATCAATCTGATCATAAATTTTAAAACCTTATCATTTAATCATTTATGTTTTAGAGGTGTTTTACTCATGAAACCCTTACTTCAGATTTACTCAAAAAATTTGTAGGTCAAGAGCTTAGCTAAGACTATTATCAACATATATTATAAATTTATTTAGTGATGTTCCTGAATTTCATTTACTATCCTCCAACCCACCCCTTTTTCCATTCAATCTTCATACTCTCTCACTATAAACTCCCTAGGCTTAGCTATGCCTAGATGCCTTCCTCATATTTAATACTTTCAAGAACACTTCCTCTATCTCTTATATCCACTTATCAAACCTTAATTCAACCCACTCAATCTAATTATAAAGGCATCTACACTCCTTTAGACTTTATCTCAATTTTTACCTTCAAAGTTTACTTTCCTAATAGGCTTAATGCACATTCTTGAGACTGGTGTTTGAACCTTAAACACCGCACTCATTCAACAACTTCAACACCTCAATCCTAACATTCTTTTACTTTCTAGGCCTATCCCTTAAGGGTCTAAGGCCTCCTAAAACTGATATTTGACAACTAATATTTGAAAATATGTTAAACCTAGTCTATTTTCCAAATCACCTTGAACACTTAAAATACACTTTCATGCAAAAGTGGATGAGAAAAGGGAGAGAGGAGTCGGGAAACATTGACAATAAATGTTGTCAACATTTAAGTTGTGGTTGTAGACCTATGGTTCTAATGCTTCTTGACCAAAAATTGGCACTTCCAACATGTCGAGGGGGGATTGGATAATGTCTAAGACTAGGTTCTTGGCCTCCCATAAAGGCTGATTGATAAACCCATCACCCATTCTAGCCTCAAGAATGCCTTTCCCAACATAAAAAAAATGTAGTTTTTAAGCCTAAGTTCAAACATGCATAAAATAAAACCTGTAAGTCAATTATGTGAACCATTGTATCCCTCCCCTACCTATTTAATCCATCTAATCACACTCTAGATCACTCAAGTAGAACCTTCTTATCCAATATGTTGGACAAGTTGCAGTGATGGGTCTAAAAATGAAACATTTTGGCATTGAATAAGCAACTTATTGAGATCCAAGTGCCATTTCTACCTTAAGGTCCTCCACTTGAGAATATTTCAATTTTATCACATCTAGATAGGTAAATTACATGTTATCACACTACCATGATGTTTAAATCCACCTAGAAGAACATTTTCACTACACACTGATACAAGTAGTAATCAATGCCCTCTTCATTGTCTTCTTCTACAATAACTACAAAAACATGCATTGTATCATAAAAAATAATTTTTAGTGACACTATAAAGATATATAATGAGATTAAATTATACACAATGAAAAATATTTTACCTAGTTGCAATAGATTAGATACATGGTCAAATTCATTTGATGATATCATATTTATAAGTTGCAATGTTGTTGGAACCTGATATGTGTTGATTGAAGTTAGAGGTTTGGAACTCCATTCATCCACCCACTCTCATTACTCACACTCACTCCAAATAGAGTCTATGAATGAATAATAAAAAACATGCCAAGTGTCTCATATGAATATTCCAAGAGCTTACATTTGGGCTATGGAATGAGTGGAGGTCACTTGCACCCATTAGAGTCATAAAATACTCATACTTTGCCATGTGTTTTTCCTCTATTAATAAGAAATGGATATGAATATTAGAATTTGGTTGAACACCATAACACATGGTATCATTACACCATTAAACCATGGTTTTTTCATTTGTCAAATCAATAACCTCTTCAAAATCAACTCCTCCATTGCAATAGCTCTTTTTACACATGCTCCAACAGCGTCATGCTCCCATTTTTCATGGCTAGCCTTGGTGAAACTCCAAATGTGTTCTAGAATAGTGATAATGTGTATCCTTCTCAACTATTAAAAAATCTATGCATTTTTGAATTGTGATGTGTAATTTTTTGACCAAATGTAATGTTGATTAAAAGTAATGTTATTATGACTCAACTATTCATATAAATTCTAAAACCAACCTTGCACATACTCTAAACAATGTGATCGGTCATTGATGATATATAAATGAAACTCCCTTAATATTTTCCATTATTGCTTTGTACTATCAAGTGTATGCATGAATGTTATAAGCATGGATATGGTAACTTATGATGAGTTGTAATACTACAATTCAACTTTCATTTAGGGTTTTAATGTCTAATTTTCAGCAAATTCAACTATTAAAACAATTGAACCAAGTGAGAAACCATAATTTCTTATCTTGAAATGTTCATCCAACTATCTAGCCTTGTGTGTGTGCCTTGTATAATCATAAATATTTTTCTTCCTAAATTTGACCAAAAATTTGGAAACATGTATCTTTTTTGTAATAAGCTAACATCTTTTAAATTATTTTCCATACTTTACTTGATAAGTCATTGATTTATATTTGATTAAACCATCTAATTCCTATCCAATTGTGTTTGTACTCTCCTCATGGATACAATTTTTTTAATTTTGGCAATCCACCACAAATACTGCAATTTCCATTTAAACATGATTTGTTATAAAATAATTGTCCATCTAATATTTTTCAAAAAATAGTTGGAATAAATTCCCTAGATGATTTTGGAGGAAATTCAATGCCACACTCTTACAAAAGATTTTTAGTATGCAAAGTACAATGAATATGGTGAAAACATCATAGTGCATTGAAAATTCAACATATTACCTACAACAAGTGGTGCATGTGTGATTTATTTTTACATAAAAAGGTTTGGCCATCTTAAAATAGCTTTGTCAAATAGAAAGTTGTGGATGTTTTTCCAAAAAATTAGAGTAAAATTGTGTTTTATTCATATCCAATAAATGTTTTGGATGTGGTTCACTACTATGAGAACCAACTCTTATTTTCACTACATCTCTTGCATTGGGTGAAACTCTTGCGTTTTCTTTCTAAAATTGAGAAAGTAACTCTTTGAGAGTATCCTCTATGGCCTTGTCCTTTCATGGAAGTCTACCAGAGAATGCCCAAAACTCATTGGTATTAAGTTCATTAAGTCTTTCACATCTTACAATTGCTTTCATTAATGTTTTTAATTTATATTAAGTGTTTGACTTGTTTATGAAATCATTCATTCTTTCCCTACTTGGTCACTTACTGCACAAGTTATAAGTATATGTTGGGTAGCATTACAATCTTGGGTGTATGATTTTAGCCTTATAGTATGATATGCATCATGTATATTTTCAACATTTTCATTATTTTCATCATCCATGTTAGATGTTCTTAGTCCTAATGTGTACATTATAGGTCTCATCTTAATCAATTTTATCAATGAAATAAATAATTGACATCTTTGACTATCGTAATCCAATTTATGAAATAAATTATCCTAAATTTGTTGATCCAATCTTCTTGAATGATGATTAGACATTTTTTTATGCATTGGATCTAAAATATTTTCATTGACTTTAATTAAGTACTTATATTTTCTATGCACAATTCTTGGAGGTGTTTTTAATGGTGGAATTTGTTGAGAGGGTGTTTCAAAATCATTATTACTTTCATTGTTTAGAGGTGGGATAACTTTTTATTCATTATTCATTACTTCATTATATGTTTCCATGAAATTTTATTGATTATTAGTTTCAGCGTTATTTGTTTCCATCAAATTTTCTTCATTCATAGGGGGTGAAGCATCATACATAGACTCATCATCAACAAAATAAAAAACTTGGAACTTTGAATGTAAACTTCCAACATTATCTAATTCATTATTTTCAATTTCATTATTATTCATTTAATTATGGTCAATTTCATCATTATTCAATTCATTATGGTCAATTTCATCATTGTTTAATTCATTATTGCCAATTAGCTCATTATTTATGGCATTTGATTCATCAAGATTAGGGTTTGTACCTTGTCTACCACAAAGTTTTTCCAAAATCATAAATAGGTTTAGGGATTAAGGCTTAGGGTATAGGTTTTAATTAACATTAGGGATTAGGGCTTAGGTTATAGGTTTTAGGGTATATAAGGTACAATCATGAAGGTGATTAGGGAAAATTTGAGCTCCTTAAACCTATATCTGTGAGTAAAGAATGTGGTTTTGGTCTCAATTAGCTCCCACATAATCACAAATTGAGCCAATTAAGTCAATTTTGGTAACGAGTAATGTAATTTTGACCAATTTCATCCCTATAAACCTAATTCTTACTATATAAAGGATGTTAATTAGGGCTAAATTTATTACTTTAGGGTTTAGGGTCTATAATTTAAATGGTTTAGGGTTTAGGGCTTATGGCTTAGGGTTTAAGGTAAATGGTACAAGGTTTATGGTTTAAGTTAAATGGTATAGGGTTTAAGGTTCAAGATATCATATATATGGTCCAATCACTAAGGTAATTGAAGAAAATTTAAGTTGCTTATTCACCTATTTGTGATAATTACCTTCATGTTTGCATTTTTGATAAAATTAGGGCTAGTTAAGCCATACATGTTACATACATTATACAATTGATTGAGCCATAAATTTGGTTTAGGGGCTCAATTTTACCCAAACCATGCTCCTAATTATAAAAATTAAATAATTGGATCAATTCATGATATAATCAAACTTAATTTTATCCCAAATCATATCTTGCTCTTGAAGGGGTTTAAATTAGCCTCAAATGCCTCCTTGATTAAATGAATCGACTCTTTGGTTAATTATATATGACATGACATCAAGGTTAATTTTACTCCAAATCACATCATATATAATTTAAAATAGGTTCATATGACTCATTTTGATCTTAATTACATCCACAATTGAACTAATCAATATTTGCATTTATTAGCTGATGACTTCAAGTTTATTGAGCTCAAAATCACATTCTATACATGTATAACTTGTATATAAATAAATAATGTTTATTTGCTTGAATCCAGATAATGAAATTACAGTTGATCAACCACCAAATCACATTTTATAGTCATGCAATTAGGTTGAAGGGGCTCAAAATAACCCCAATTTACTTTAGATTCACAGTTAGATTGTTACTCCAAAGGTTAAGTTTTGGTTATAGGTTTTGAAAAATAATTTTATGACATCTCATGATAAAGTCAGTTATATCGTACAATGTATAATGAGTTACACCTTAATTCACTATCCAAGGTTAGGGACCTTTCTTGTATCACATGAAATAACACCACTATTAATGAGCTCAAGAACATATAAGAACATATATAAAATTTGAGCTCAAGAGAAAATTTGGGGTTTTGGGTGTTATGAATATATAACATGACCATTTTATTAACTAACATGATCACATTACTAAAATGGTTAATAACACTATCACATTATTAAAACAATCACACCATTTGAATTTGAATTCAAACACCAAGACTTTTAGCTTGAGAATGTCTTGGATTCTTGAGCCAAAGGCCTAGATCTATCAGTTTATAGCTGAGTCTAAGAGTATTGATAAAAAATAACAAAATTGAACTTTGATCACCAAATACACTATGAATTTCAATGGTAAAATTCAAAAACATAATAACAACGCCATGAGTACACTCTTCTCTTTCCAAAAATATGATTTTTATAAATTTTGGACTAATTTAATGTTTCAAACTATGTTGATTTATAACTATGCCTTTTTTAGGCCACTACATGCCACAAGCATACATGCATATACATGTTCATGTAATTTATCTTTCATTGATCCAAGTGAAAAATAAGTTATATGGTCACAACCTAGGCCTAATTCTACACACATTCAAAATAAAACTAATTTTCATTTTTTTTTGAGGTAGTTAAGCATGCCGCACAAGTGACTATCTATTTTTTTGTCAGTTTTTAAGATCTATTTACTTGAAAAATTCATTAAAAAAATTATTCATTTAAAAACTATAAAAAAATATGGGTCACAAACTAGAAGATATTATCTAAATTTTCACCTAAATGTTTCAAAGAATATTAAATGTTTCTCAAAAACTGGTGTGCCACATGACCATCTATCTAATCTATATTTTTAAAAAATGGGAATTCCTATAAAATTTTTAGATTTTTGACCTAGTTATGCTTAACCATTTAATTTTTTTTTTTTTTTTTTGGAAACTAGACTCAAAGTTATACATTTCATGTTCTTACACCATATTAAAATTTGGAGTGTAGATATCTCAAATTATCTACAAAAGCTCAGATCTCTAAAATTTTAAAAAAATCATGTCCATGGATAGGCCCCTTTTTATCCCCCAAATTTTTCTACTTACCCATGGAACTATCAACTGTAAATCAATACCCTCTATTGTGAAAAATTTATCAAACCTTTTGTTTGCATACTCACCCCCATTATCAGTTCTAATAAACTTGATGCATTTATTAGATTATTTAGTTGAAATAACTTTGATGTCTTGAAACTTGTCAAAAACTTTAGATTTATACCTAAGCAAGTGGACCCATGCGTATCTTGATAAATCATCAATGAAGGTAAGGACATACTTAGCCATTTTGAAATATATATTGGGAAAATACCTAGATACATCATTGTGTACTAACTCCAATCCCTGTGAATCCCTATAAGCTTTTCCTTTATCAAATTTCTCTTTTTTATGCTTCCCAAGGGTGAAACCATCACAAAAACTATTAAAGGAAATATAATCAATGCAAACCTATGACTATATCATTTTTTATCAATTATTCTAGGTAGTAGTAGTTGGGGTGGCCAAACTGCTCGTGCCAAAGGCTGCTAACTCCATCTAAATGAGGTAGTAATGCATTTAGAGAATAATATAGTGTAAAATTTTAGAAGGTATATAACCTATCTTGGTTATCTACCCTACCCATTGCCACTATAGAATCATTATGCAACTCTATGATTCTGACTAAAATTGATGAAAACTCTACCCTTATGCCCTTATTGATATGAGTGATTCAGTACACTGATAGGAGATTAGTTGAAAGTGATGGAAAGCTTAGAATTTTTTTGAAAATTATTCAATCCATTTCAAAAAACCTTCTCCTTAAAAATGATACATTAGTGTCACCACCCAAAGTGATTGAAGATATACTACAAGGCTCTAAGGAAGAAAACATAACCTGTGAAGAATCAATGTGGTGGGAATTACCCAATTCAATAACCCATGAAGATGTTAGAGATAAAATTGATACAATAGCCTTACCATTTTATTTCTCTTTACCCTTTAATTTTGCCTTACAATGATCTTGAGTTTATGAATTCTATTTGATAGACTCAAGAATACCTATGTTCTTTTCTAGAAGATGAGTTAGGTGATCAATTTATTTCTTCATGCACTTGTGTTTATCGTGCCCATTTTTCTTTAAATATGCACAATTAACCTTCTTTTTATTATGTTTATTCATCATTCCCATTTTTTAGGAAATTATTTGTGTCAAATTATTCTCTATTGATTATCAATGATGTTAAATCGAGAAGAACTAAATAATGGAAACTCTATTCAATATATTCTCCATGGCATTCATTAATTTTTAGGATATTTATTTCTCCCATATCTTTCATGAGACTCACTCTCTAGTTGATTTATTGTGTAACTTTAGAGCTCTTCACCTTCTTCCTAATTAATATTGGCACTGTGAATGTCCCCATACTTAGGAATAATGAAGATAATTAATTAGAAAATACTTTATCTACTCACAACATCCAATTTAAAGTTTTTGTGTTTTTGGATTCTCTTGGATTTCCTTCTTCAAACTATTGTTGATAAAATAGGTGATCTAAATTGTGGAGAGTTTGTTGTAGTGTTAGGTCCCTTACTACATGGGTTTTATGGTTCTTTGGATTTTGGCACTGGGTTTGAAGAGATAGATTAGCCTTGGTTGTAGAGTTGGGTTAAATAATTTTGAAGAAATGAAGGTTTTCATCCCTATTTTGGATACATGGATCAATTATGTTTGAGTATCTTTGAGAAGCCATGGAGTTTGTCTTTGGTTCTAATTCCATTGAATGTTTTTAAGTAGTAGTCATGGTTTTGTGCTTGGAGGACATTTTGGTATGTGGAGACCAAAGCTTCTAGGGATGGCATTTTCATGGATTCCCTAAGTTGTTTCATGGTGATGATTATTTCATATAGTCATACACTACTATGGGATGTGATTACTTTTATTAGTTTATAGATTTATTCCTAAAGCTTTTGGGCTTCTTTTATTTGGTCTTCTCTCTGGTATCTAGCTAGTTAGCTTTGTGGGTCAATACACAAAGTTGGGGGATAAAAAAGGTGACCTCCTTTAGCATTACAATTTTTTTACAAAGGGCTTATGCCATTTTTTTATAATTTCCAATGTTTGGACTTTTGCCTAAACCTAAAGGTTGTACACCATTTGAAAATCTAAAAGGGCACATGCTTTTTCTATTTTTTTCATTTTTATTGTACCATTTCTAAAACCCACAGTAAATTTTGCAAGTTTGGAGTTTTTTTTAGTGAATCTTTCTCTTTGTTTTCCCATAAACCATGTGTTTACTTTGGATTTTTATCCTTCCAAGGAGATTTGACATTTAAGTTACTATCTCAAGTATATTTATATTTAAATTTTATTTTTTTCATTTGTATTTATATTTATTTATGCATGTAGGGTTTTGAAATAAAATTTGCAGTAGATTATCTTTCATTGCCTAAAAAACACCTATATTTCTATAATTCTAGATACACAATTTAATGATGGATCCATTGTGTGAATAAAATGTAGAACCACACCATGAATAATTATATTTTGCACAAGAATAGGTTTAATTATATGGACTATATAATGAAAAATGTTAATAATTATAAATAATTATTAATAGTTTGTGTCACTCCTCAACTGATACTTCACATAATTCACTTGCCAATACATTAGAGAGAGTGTTTTTAATGAAGTGAGAAATGTAACTTCGTAACTTGATGCAATGTTGCATCAAAGAGAGGCCTTAATTTTTTTTATTCTTATACATTATCATATGAAGATGTTAAGACAAAAAAATAATAATAGAATATGAGTGTGCTTTGTTTGTTACTACTGAAACAAACCAACCACCACTGATGAATTGTAAACATATTACTATTGATTGGTGCATTCATGAGGGGATAAAAACCAATTTTGGGATAGGTGGTGGATGGTGTTTGATGAGCCTCCATGAAAAAATAATGAGGTTCTGTTATACTTTTTTATAAAACTCTATCATGGGTTTGTGTTGCTATAAATTCTAAATTATTTTGATATGAAGGCCTCCCAAGTTTGGGGAGGTGGGTCTTCATTTGATAGACTTGGTACTAGGTGAGACCAAAATTGTCCTAACTAAGTTCAAAGAAATAAAAGGATGATAACACATGCTTCTATCCCCAAAATTTTGCATCATATTATACAAATAGACACCCTTGAAGCATTAAAATTTTGACACAAGTTATGATTTACCATGACATGCATACATTTAAGACTTCTATTTAGCCTACATGTGGTGAGACGTCTAGTAGTGGTATTGGTGCTAGTGGTAGTGGTGGTGGTGGTAGTGGCGCTAGTGATTTTGGTGGTATTAGTATTAGTGATAGTGTCCTTCCCCCTTTTACACATGATACAGTTATTTTACATCATTGCACATCATGTGGGAGGAAGTGTATAGGACCTCCATTTTAGGTTTAAATACACATATTTCATTTATGGAGACTAGACCTACCTTTGTGCAACATACTAATACCCAACCAGAGCATTTAGGACTTTAGGAGACTAGCATGCCATAACATATGTCACCTGTAGATGCTTCAATAAAAAATGTGAGTAGCATAATAGACACTATGTCAGTTGTAGTAGCTTCACCCACTCCTCTCAAGACACGTCAACCTATTATGGAAGAGTCATCTACTATACCATCTGTATTTAATACATAGGTTTAATTTTAATTATAGTTTGTTTATGTTTGTTAAATAATATTAAGTTTATTTTTAGTATGTGTATTTTTAATTGAATAATTTATTTGACTAAACTTTTTATTTGATACTTGTATAGATTATGAGTGATATTTAGGGTAGCTCAACATGCCTCAATTCTATTGTAGAGACCACAATTAACACTAGTGTACCCTATATTCAGGTTTGGAAACTTTCAAATTACATATTTATTGTCTCTTGAATTTAAAAACTATGATTTAACACACACACACACACACACACACACACACACACACAATCATGTTCATTGGATTCACACATTATTCATTTATTGGTTTTATAGATGATGAGAGATGATATGGGCACCTCTCATGGATAACAAAAAATTTTAATAGATGCTAGGGTTACATCTAAGGATCCACTTTCTCCACAACAAGTCATGATTCAGGGATGGAGACTATAGAGAACACATTGTAAAATTATTTTTTTATCTTCAAATAATGATATTCTATGTCATATTTATATAAATATATGCACATCTAGATCTAATGATATATGTATGATCCATAGGATTATCCATAACGGGTGTATATGAATTATTGTATCCTTAGATAACCATTTATATGGAATATAATGAGTTTAAAATCATTTTGAGAATTTTTATTCTTGAAAAAATTATCATTTTCAATATATAATTTTAATGCATTAAATATTATATTCCATATGTTATGCAAACATGACAATTATCAAAAGTTGTGGATCAAATATTTGATGAATCACATGTTGAGAGGAGACTTTCTCCTTGTATTAAGGAATCCAACACCCCTAGATCCACATGTATGATAACAAAGCACAATTTATTTAGAGGCAATGAGGAGCAAAAGAGTTAGTTTTGTGCTAGGGTTCTAGTTGTAGGCATTATTGATTTGGTATACCAATATGGCCCATATTATATGTCTATATGGACCACATTATATGCATATATGGTGCATTTTATATATGTACATGTTATGGTCTACATTTTTTCTTAATACATGTCCTATTTTTTATGTTGAATTATGACATAGAACTTTGCATATACACATATATACTATTTAACAAATAAGCTTCTTTTATCTGTGTATTTTCTATTTTGATAATTTAATTTGTTCACACATATTATTGGTTAGTGATCATTATAAATTTATATGGAGCTTTAAAAAATATACATTTTCCCCTAAGGTACGTGATTCATCATTATGTATATTTTACATTTAAATGCATGATATGCAATCTAATACAACTTTTCCACAACTCTTTCTATGTCAAATCTAGCCCAAAAATGTTGCTTCTAAGGTTAAAAGTCTTATAAGGATTCTTAGCTTAACTATCATTCTTATAATATGAACAAACATCTTTATAAACTTCTTTGATCCTTACTAAACCATATTAAGTGATAGAAATCAGCTTCTAAAAGTAAATGTCCTTGAATCTTACTTAAAAAAAAAGATCAAAGAAACATCATAAACATTGTAAATAATATAAAAACATATATTCACAAAGGAAAATTAAATTATGTAATAACTAAAAATCCATTCATATCTTTATTCACAATGCATATAGAACTTCTTAAGGCCATACAAAACCTAATTTCCTTGAGACCACACAAGGTCTACACTGTGGGATGTTTTGAGGTGTTAGGTACTAACTAAAGATTGACTAATGTTTGTAATGGTTCTAAGTTTTCCTAAAGAGTGTGTTATAATGTCTTAGATGTTCAAGTCATCAAAAATACAATGTAATCTAAGAATATAAAATTTGTAACTACCCTTCATGCATAGAGATGGCCTTGTGAGAAGTTATTTTGCATGTTTTTGTATGTTTAAAAGATAAAAATGCATGTGAGTGAGAAGGATTATTATGTAAAATGGTAGGAGGTTTGGATAAAAGAGAAGAAAACTTAGGTAGAAAAAAAATATAATAATATGAGAACTTCTACCATGATGGAGATGGATTGTGTGTCCAAAAGCTGTGAAAATTAATAAATGATGTTTTGTGTTTTTTTCTATGTTGGATCATGCACTATAATGATTAGGAATGTTAGGAAATGGTTTATAAATAGTGCATAAGGTGGAAATATCCCAATAATAGATATTAAGATCCCAATAATTTCTAATTTGTATGCCTCAGGTCTTGAAAGTCAAATACAATCCTATGGTCTAGATGTAATTTGGTAAGTGGGTAAGTGCACAAATTTTAGGGACAAAAAAGGGCCTTCCCATGGACATGATTTTTATGAAATTTCATAAATTTGAAATTTTGTAGATAATTTGAGATGGCTACACTCAAAATTTTAAGATGGTATAAAAATATGAATTATAGAATTTCGAGTCTAGTTTCCAAAAAACCATTCTTTTTGAAAAATGGTTAAGTATAAGTAGGTCAAACATATAAAATTTGAAGAGGGAATCATGTTTTTTTTAAAAAGAAAACATAGTAGATAGATGGCCGTGTGGCCCACCATTTTTTGAGCATCATTAAATTTTATTTGAAACCCTTTGGTAAATATTTAGATAAGATCATCTAGTGTGCTACAATTTTTTTTATACCTTTTCAATGAATTTTTTTTATTAATTTTACGATTAAGAATATTTTGAAAACTAATAAAAAATGGATATCTAGCTGTGCGGCCCACCCTAACTACCTCAAAAAAAATACAAAATGGTTTTTTTAAATATGTGTATAATTAGGACTAGTTTATTATCATATAATTTATTTTACAATTGGATCAACAAAAAACAACTTAGATAAATATGAATAGGCATGTATAGGGGTGGATTTTAGTGGCCTAAAAAAGGTGTAATTAGAAATAAATATAGTTTGAACCCTTAAAATATCCCAAACATTATAAAAATCATATATTTAGAAAGAGGACAATGTGTTCGTCATGGTGATAATACTTTTTTGAATTTTGATATTGAAATCCATAGCTTATTTGGTGATTGAAGTTAAAATTTGTTGGTTTTTCTAAAATTTCTTTGTCTCAGCTATAGATGTATAGTCACAAGCCTTTGGCTCAAAAATCCAAGCAATTTCTGAGCCTAAAGGCTTGATTTTCAATTCAAATTCAAATAACACATGCATTATATAATATATTATATAATGAGTATGCATTATATAACATGTACAAGTGATTTTTTTATAATACCAAAACCATCTCCACAAGCATGTAGGAGTTGCATGTGAAGGCAACTTTGGCCATATGCTTATATTTACTACTCTAAATATTAATTATAAGAAATTATTTTCTTATACTTTAAATTTATTTTAATAAATATAAGAAATTAAGGTCACTCAACATCTAATAGAGTTGGGCTCATAGTTGCACACCTTAAGATTCAGAAAAGAGTTTTTCAAAATCTAGTTAGATCAGTACTTAGGCATTTTTAGGGTCTAAGTATTAAACCTAGGTATTTCAAGATAGATTTTACAATTGATATCCATTTTTGGTAAACATATAGTCATTTTTTAGGTTTTTATGCCTTTTAGATTGATTCCTAACATTTATAAGAGTCTTAGGTTTTTAAAAATTGAAAATTTCAAACCATTCACTTTAAATTGATGTAAAGTGGTGTTATTGGGGTAGCATAGGTCACATTGATGACCTACACACATCAAACAACCACTTTACATGTTAATTTAACTTGATTATCATCCCTCTCTCATACTTGATCACTTACTACTCATCCCTCATTATTCTTAATCGCTCTCTCATCATTCCTCACTATCCCTAATCACTCCCTCATTAACCCTCACTATCCCTAACCATCTCTAATCACTCCCTTATCATCCATAATCACTCCTCCATTGACCCCAACTATCCCTCATCATCCCTAATCACTCCCTCCCCATCCTTCATCATCCCTAATCACTCTTTCCTCATCCCTCATCATACCTAATCCCTTCCTCATCTCTATTCGCTCCCTCCTTATCCCTCCTCATCCCTAATCACTCCTTCATTGACCATAATTATCTCTCATTGATCCGTAATCGATAAAAATCAAGTGTTGTAATAGTAAAAAACACACTTGAATAAAGGATCAAAACATTAAATTCATGATTTAATAAAAAATAATATTTTAAATGATTACAGGGTTTAAAAAAATTCACATTGATAGAAAATTTAAGAGTGCAAATATAAAAGAGATAAAAATCGATAGATAATACAAAAATAATTTGATAATAGAGTTCAGATTTAAAGTTTGCATCTTTGGATCCACTCGAATGGGGATCAATCCTTATTAATTATAGCAAAATGAATTTACAATTTCTTCAAAAGTATTAAAAATCATCTTTCCACACTTTACTTTATCAAAGAGATACCCTTGAAATAATATTATACTATTTGAGGTCTTTAAAATTCTCTAAGTCTCTCAATACTCCTTTACATGCCTTGAAATAACATTCTCCACATCCAAACTTTCCTTCAAATGTCACCTTGAGCACTTTATATAGTGCTTGCTCTCACAGGTGTAATGGTTAAGAGCTTATCTTTTACCCAAAGTGGCTTGGTTCGAATCCCATACCAATGCTTTTATCTCCATCAAAATCCATAATCCCACATTTGGGAGGTGGGTAGTTGTTTGATTGTTTATTTACCTTGAAATTCATGGTAATTAATGCCTATACATAGGCATAGTCCATGAAGTGGATGTTGGTAAGACATGAGTCTCGAGCTATGGTAATGAGTGTGGGTTCTTGGTTTGGCTCATGGAAATTATGTGGAAGTTTGGGGATGTTGGGATGTGGGTATGATTCGGTCATGGCATGGTGATTAGGACCCTCATTGTAAACTTAGTATAGAACATGGTTGGTTTGTGGAAAACTTGTGGTAAACATGTGGCTTGGATTTGGTACGTAGCAAGTGGTAAGATTAGAATGTTTATTTGGAACATTAGATGGCATGATAATTAATTATTTACATAATTTATAAAATTAGAGTATGGAATAAGTGGTGGCAAGCCATGTGGTGGCTTGAGGACCCACCACATGGACCACTCTCCATCAACCACTTGTCAACATCCAACTAGATGTTCCATCCAAACCAAAAAAAATTATTTGCCTTTTTTGAGCTTCAATGCATGATATCTTGCACATACATGATCAAAATTGACCCATTAAAATTGAACCATAAATCTCTCAATGAACTCTTCATCATGAAAATGATCAAACTATAATTTGATGACTTCATTTTTAGAGCATATATGGATCCACCTGGATCAATCCTCTCCATTATGAGCTTTTGGACCTCCAAAAGTTTATTAGTTGGTAAAAAGGTGATGGTATTTCTCCCTCACACTTCTAACCTCCATCCATTTAGCCTTGTTTGGGTGTATCCATTTGAGACCAACATGAAGATACTCAACATCTTCCCTTCACGAAGTTTGAACCTTCCTATCAAGAATTGTATCTTCCTATAATTTTGTTAGATACCCAGGAGCAAATTCATCAACAAAAGGAATAGATACACTCTCATCATGATCTATGATCATCGAAGGATCATATAATTTTATATTTTCCACACTCAAAACTAAATAAATCTATATATAAGATGGAAAATCTAATGAAAAAGCATTTATACCAATCTTTTCCATAATTTGGAAAGGACCATACTTGATTGGTTTCAACTTTTTACCTTCACCAGTCAACCTTTCCTTATTGATGTGAAGCCATAAAAAATCACCTACAACAAATTGGTGATCAACATGATGTTTCTCATGTCTTGCTTTATACTTAACTTAACTTTTCTCTAATTGATCTTGGATAGTCTGGTGTACCTGTTATATATTTTCAATAAACTTGTTGGATTTAATAGCATCATTACATTCATTGACAGTTGAACCCTGTCCATAAAAAACATCTAGAGGATATTTAGGCAAATATCCATAACAAATTTCAAACGGAGATTTAATAATATAAAAATTAATTTCATGGTTTTAAGCATGTTGTATATAGTGTAAATGCTCATCCCACAACTTGGGATGTTTACTACAATAAGCCCTAAGCAAATGTACCACATTGCAGTTTACAACCTCTATCTAACCATTAGTCTGTGGATGAAATTTAGTGCTCTTATTCAACTTAGTGTCCATCAATTTCCATAGTGTTGACCAAAATTCCCCAAGAAACTAAGAATATTGATCAGAAACAATAGAAGTGGGCAAACCAAAATGAACCCATACATGCTGAAAGAATAACTGTGTCATACCTTCCACCATAATTTGCTTAGTGTAAGGAATCAAAACACACATATTGATAAATATATCCAATACCACATATAATTAATCATGTGTCCTTCATGACATAGGAATACCCCTTACAAAATCCATGGAAATGCTTTCCCAGTGATGGGTAGGAACAGGGAAGGGAGTGTAAAGTCTTAGTTTCCTGTTACTAAGCTTGCTTATGGCAGAAAGAACACACCCCTTGATATATTTGGCCTCATTTTCCTTCATATGAGGATAATAACAATACATTTTAAAATGTTCAACCATTTTACCAACTATAAAATGAACAAAAATAAGAGAAGTGTGTGCTTCCCTAATCATGTGCACCCTTTCATTTTTAGGAATGTAAATTTTACCCAAATGATAAAAGAGTCTATTATGCACATGATAACCTGATTCTTCTACCTATTTTCCACTCATCAAGTCTTTATAAACATACTTAAAATTAGCATCATGATCATATTATTCTTTATAACTTTTATGAGTCAAATAACTATGTTGTAAAAGAATAGATACAACTACCATAGGAGGCCTAGAAAGCATGTCATCAAATTTATTCTAAATACCATTCTTATCCCTGATCATAAGATGAAATTTTTGTAAGAAAATCATCAAACATAAATGCCTAGATTGTTATAGCTTATCATGTGACTAGAGATACTTAAGGGGCTAATGAACTGTATGTATCACTATTTCCTTACCCATCAAGTAATGTTTCCATTTCTTAACACTCTAAACCAATGCATACAATTCTTTATCATAAGTCAGATAGTTTCTTATTGCACCTATGAAGTTCTCAGAATGATAGCATACTGGCTTCTTTCCTTGCATCACAACAACTCCCATAGCATAATCACTTGCATTCATCTCAATCTCAAATGGCTGTTGCAAATCAAGAAGTGCCAAGATATGATTAGTACAAATATTTGTCTTCAAAGTGTCGAAGACCCTTTGTTGTTTGCCTCTCCATTGAAAAACCTATTTTATACTATTCAAAGAATGCAAGGGTGATGCAATAAATGAGAAATTAAAAATGAATTTCCTCTAATATTGTACTGCACCACGAAAACATCAAACCTATGTTACATTATTGGGTTTAGGCTATTTAACTATAACTTCCAATTTTGCAGGATCAATTTTCAATTCAACATGGCCTACAATATAACCCAAGTAGACTAAAGAGGTCTTTCCAAATTCACATTTAGAAATTTTCAAATAAAGTTTCTCCCTTCTCAATACATCCATAAATTTCCTAATATGAATCACATGATCTTTCCAAGACTGATTGAAGATCAAAATATCATCTATGTAGACTATAAAAAACCCATCAAGGAATGGCCTAAAAACATCATTCATCAAATGCATGAATGTAGCCAGTGTATTACAAAACCCAAAAGGCATGAAAAACCATATAAAAAATCCCTATTTTGTCTTAAAAGTAGTTTTCCAAATATCACCATCATTAATCCTAACTTGATGATAACCACATTTCAAGTCTAACTTAATGAAATATATAATAATTCTTAACTGATCTAGCAAATCATCAATACAAAGAAGAGGGTGATGATTCTTAATAGTAATTTTGTTTAAAGTACAAAAATCAACACACATTCACCATATGCCATCTTTCTTTGGCACCAAAATGATAGGCAAAACAACAGGAGATGTACTAGGATGAATAACACCCTTTTCTAAAAGTTCCATTACCTGCTTTTTGATTTCCTCATTTTCCACCACTAATAACCTATACATGCCAATGTTAGGGAGAGGAGAATCCTATAACAATTGAATTACATGTTGAAATCCCCTTTTAGGGGGCAACCCTTTGGGATCCTAAAACACATCATCATAACTAGAAATTATTTCAACCAATTCTTTATTATGTTTAGGATCACAATTTTCCATAGCCTAGGAATATTATTTTCCCTTAGAATTAATCAACATGAGATAAAAAGTCTTGCTTGAATTGACTAGTCTTTTCATTTTCCTTGTTGTAACCAAAGAAAAACTCATCTTAACATGATGTGCTCTGACTATATATTTAATTCCATCCTTAACAAGAAAGTACTTACTCTCCTTCATATATAAGATTGCTTTTCTATCATAAAGATAAGGGATTTCTAAAACAATCCCACATATGTCCAAAGGAATCACATATAGATCAACCTCATCCATTAATTTGGATTCAATGGAAAATTTTAATCTGCAATTTTTTGTTACTTGCATTTTTGTATCATCACATAGCCAACTAAGTAGATAGGTTTTCAGATGGGGATTTGTTTGTAGGCCTAACTTTTTAACAATATCTTATGAAATCAAGTTTGCTTGTGATCCACTATAAAATAGAGTGTCAATCTCAGTATGTTTTGAAACAACCCTAATGTTAAATAACTCATTTATTTTCTTATCATCATGTACATATTTCTATTTTGAAGAGGAAGCAACATTAGATGACTTAGTGCTATAAATAGAAAGAGAAGAATAATTTTGCATACTCATATCTATGATCTTAGTTTCATCCCCTAAGTCTAAAGCTATATCCTAAACCATAATATTAGTTTTCTCATCCTTCTTCTTAAACTTGTTAAAAGGTCTTAACTCAGGATGTAATTTCCAACACTTAGACTCATCATGATTTTTCTTACAATGATTGTAAAATGGCTTACCCTCTTCTTTATGAATAGTAACAGTGGATTTTTGTTTACCCTTTCTAGAAATTTTTCCTTTAGAATGCTTAACATCAGATTGCTTAATTTTAAATTTAGGAAAAGATTCTTTTGTCTATTTTCCTATAGCCTATAAATGAATGGCTTTAACACACACTTCATCTAAACTAGTGGAATTGAGAACCAAAATCATGTGTATCAAGTAACTATGCAACCCACCTATATACTAAGTAGTTTTTCCTATGTATAAAGAGAAATATTCAAAAGTAAAGCCTTTTTCCTAAATTCCTGTGTATACTCTTAAACACTTTGGCCTTTAGTTTGTCTGAAAGATTGCCAATCCATCATGGCTTACTGTATATAGCCTAAAGGATAAAATTAATTTATGAGTGCATCAACAAATTCATTCCAAGTGGAAATTGAGTTACCTGTGTTAATCTCAATTTCTTTCAACTTAATCTCCCACCAGATGATATTTGTGCCTCCCATTTGAAGAGTATTTAGGTGAATTTTAGCCTCATCATCTACAATCTTCTAGACTATGTAATATACTTTAATTTGCTTTATTTAGCTATCCATATTTTGTACATTAATCTCACCATTAAAAATTGGCAATTAAAACTTAATATCTAGCTTTAGTGAAGGGATAGATTCAATAGCTTTTTTGTATTTACCATCATTCAAAGAGGAGGAAGGTTTCTAAAAAAATTTACCACCTTCATCATGCTCCATTTTCCTTCATCTTTCATGGTAAAGCTCATTGACCATATCCTTCATTTCTAAGAAGAGCTCTCAAATATATTTTTCAAACTCGAAGTCATCTCCCATTTTCATAGTATGTCTTGATCCAACCTCTAGATTTTACTTGGCCAATTCTCCTTCACCCCATATAGATCTCAACCTTGTCAACATACACTAGCAATCAACATTGTTAAATACCAAATTATGATCTAATAACAAAATATAATTGGTAATATATAACAATAAATTGTCATAACAGTAGAAAACACACTTGAATAATGAATCAAAACCTTAAATTCATGATTTAATAAAAATTGATATTTTGAATGATTAGAGGTTTTTAGAAAATTCACCTTGATAGAAAATTTAAGAGTATAAATATAAATGAAATAAAAATTGATAGATAATACCAACATGATTTGATAATGGAGTTCCACTTTAAAGCCTACATCTCTGGATCCACACCAATGGGGATATCTCCTTATTAATTGTAGAAAAATTACTTTACAATTTCTTCAAAAGTCTTCAAAAGTGTCTTTCTAGACCTTACTTTGTCGAAGAGATACTCTAGAAACAATATTATATTAGTCGAGGTCTTTAAAATTCTCTAAGTATCTCAATACTCATTTACATGCCTTGGAATAACATTCTCCACATCCAAACTTGCCTTCAAATGTCACCTCGAACACTTTATATAGTGCTTACTCTCATGGGTACAATGGTTAAGAGCTTATATTTTTACTCAAAGTGGCTTGGTTTGAATCCCATGCCAATGATTTTGTATCCTTTGAAATAAATAATCCCACATTTGGGAGGTGGGTAATTGTTTGATTGTTTATTTACCACAAAATTCATGGTAAGTAATGCCTATACGTAGGCAATGTCTACGAAGTGGACATTGGTAAGACATGAGTCTCAAGCTATGGCAAAGAGTGTGGGTTATTGGTTTGGCTCATGTAAATTATGTATAAGTTTGGGGACATTGGGATGTGGGTATGATTCAGTCATGGCATGGTGATTGGGACCCTTATGGTAGACTTAGTATAGAATGTGGTTGGTTTATGGCATACTTGTGGTAAACATGTGGCTTGGATTTGGTACTTGGCAAGTGGTAAGATTAGAATGTTTGTTTAAAATATTCAATGGCATGATAATTAATTAATTCCATAATATATAAAATTAGAGTATGGAATAAGTGGTGGAAATCCACCTTATGGATTTTGGACCCACCATGTGGACCACTCTCCATCTGCCACTTGTCGACGTCCAACTAGATGTTCCATCCAAACCAATTTTTTTTAATTTTCCCTATTTGATCTTTAATGAATGATATCTTACACATACGAGTTCAAAATAAATCCATTTAAATTATTCCAAAAATATCTTGATGATCTCTTTGCCATGACAATGATCAGCTTGCAATTTTATGACTTCATTTTTGAAGCATATATAGATCCACTTGGATCACTCATCACCTCTAATCAATCAATCTTATCATCCCTAATCACTCGTTCATTAATTATCACCATTATTCATCATACATACTCACTAAATTCTCATACCTCATATTCCCTAATCAATATTTTTGTATCCCTCATCATCACTAATCACTCCCTCATTGACCCTCGCCATCCCTCACCATCCTTCATCACTCCATCATTGATCCTCACCATCCCTTACCATCCCTAATCGCTCCCTCATCATCTAGCATAAGTATATACTCTATAGATATCTTTGATTCTAATAATATGTTTTTTAATCCATTATAATAGAAATTAACTCTTTTTAGGACTTGTGTTGTCAACACCTAATTGTGATAGTCAATTTTATTACTGAATGAATTGGATGATATTCCAAATTTATAGTCAAGTAACATAAGTATTAACACAAAATAGAGTCTAAAATTTAGTTTATATAATTATATTTTTTATGTAACTAACTAAATTAAAATTGTTTTGGTTGTAACTTTGGTAGTTTGGTTTAAAACATAAAAATTAAACACAAATATCTTGTATAATTTTCTAATTCTGAGAAGATTTGAATCAGATGCAAAGTTATTTAGTGTTTCTCATTCATGTATGTCTTGAATCTTGGTTAGGTTGACACATAAACTCCTTGTGTGTGTAATGCATCCTAAATATTTTATCTCTTTCATGAAAAATGAACATTTATTTATGTTATCACAAAAATATGTTTCTACAAAATGTGAAACACTAGTTCAGCATGGTGTAGATGTTCATCGCATGTTTTCTAAAGATTAAGATGTCATCAAGGTAGATTTTTAAAATGACATAGGTAAAGGGCCTAAGGATTTCGTTCAACATCTTTAAATTAATTAATTCATTATATGAGTTAACCTAAAAGGCATAACCAACTAGTCAATCAATCTTTCCTTTATTTTAAATAATTTATATAAAATGTCTAGAGGTTTAACATGAATATGATTATACCCAAAATTAAGATCAATTTTGAAAATGACTTCTACACCATGGATATGGTATAAAAATTATTTAATATTTAAATGAGATAATAGTTCTTCACTTTAATTTTTTTAATATTTTTTTAATTTGATTGATAAATTTTGCACAAAGACAATTGGGCTTCTCTAAGGCAATGATTTGGGCATGATGTGTCCATTATCAATGATTTCATGGATCTACCACTTGATATATTAATTCTATATAAATGATATGTTGTATAAAGAGGTTTGAGTTAGAGGTAGTTAATAGATCAAATCAATATTATTCTTTAGTGTATAGTATGCAGGAGCTTATTTAGGTGACTGAAAGATATCTTTGTATTCATATAGATTATGGTTCAATTATTTTGTCTTTGTTATTTTTGGATAAACCACACTATGATATGGTGACATAAGGATGTCATTAAATTTACTTATTACCATTAAGAGTATACTTCTTACTATAACTAAAAATATTCTTGCACTTTCTGGCAGTAGTGACTAAAAGCTTATGAACTAACTATGATATATGGTATTTCAGATCATAATAGTCTATCACAACATTTAAAGGATTTACTTCATAGAATACATGTCAATGGTAAACACATGGTTGACCATATGTAAAACATCACACACCTATAGTGGTGAGATGTCACAAAGGATTGCATCTTTAAAATTTTTAATTTTGTACACCAAGTGACACTACTAGGTGATCCATTTCTCAAGGCCTACACTAGACCATACACTAGCATATGGTTATTGATGATGGATAAATTTCAAGTTCAATTTTTGAAAATATGATTTAGGAGACATTAAATTCTTCTGAATTCCATTAGAAATGATGAAGTGCATTGTCTCACCATTGATCTACTTTTTCTTAATGAAACAATATTTTTAATTCATATAATTTATTGTTGGGGAAGTAGAGATATTTTTAGTACCGACCATATAATTGGGTTCATAATCTATTATCTACTTAAATTTTTATAGTTCTAAATAACTTTTACCCAATTTTCAATATGTGCAAGTAGAGAGCTCATAGTGTGACACTCTTTATTGGATTGAATATCGAAGTTATGAATTAAGTACCACTTTCCAATCTTAAACCACTTTTTCTAATCATTTGAAAATTATTTTCCACTCTCTCATATGATGACTCAATCAATAGACATATAGATATAAGGACTTCAATGTAATTATTCAGATCATAAAATGTCCTCCTATGGAAAGTAAATGATTAGTTTAAAGAAATCGTGTAGCTTGGTGATCCTCATGTATTTAGTAACCATTTTTGGTGCTATGGTGGTTTTACTTTCTTCTCTTTTTTTGGAAAATTTTAAATTGTGAATTACATCATTTTTAATTGCCTCATATTTTTTCATAGGTGTTAAATATTTATGTTTCAAATTTGCCTCCAAATCATTTCGATCACTATGTCTTAATTTTATGATAGCACTCAACTCTCCACTTGTAGCTCCTAACCTTTTTAAACCCTAAAAAAATAACACCATCAAGTTATTGGATGGAGTGATTAAGGATGAGGAGAAATTGTGTAAAGATGATGAGGGAGTCAATAGGGATGATGAGGGATGGTGAGGGTCAATGAGAGAGTGATTAGGGAGGATGAGGGAGTGATTAGGGATGATGAGTGATGGTGAGTATTAATGAGGGAGTGATTAGGGGAGATGAGTGATGAGGATTGAGTGATTAGAGATGATGAGGTATGATGAAGCAGTGATTAGGGATGATGAGGTGATGTAGGAGAATCATTACCCAATATAAATAGTGATCTAGTTTACATGTTTTGAGTCTCTAGAAGGTAGTTAATGTCATAAGAAGGCTGTAGGAGTCTTTCTATGTTTCTAGTTTTATTTCAATTTTGAATTAGAGTTATATTGGAATTTTTCACCAAATATTTCATTTGAATTATTTAACTTTTATAAATACTCAAATCTTGTTTCAATAAGTCCAACATTGAATTTGGTATGGTTAGAATTTAGTGAGGATTTTAGGATGTTACAACACATATACCTAAAATCATATTTGAGAAATATGTTAGTAGTTGAGCTAGTTGAGGACACTCTCAACATACAAAAGAAGATAGAATTAAGTTGATGGTTATTTGGTAATAAAATTCTTGTCCATGTATTATTTTGTATTTAGAGTCAGAATCAAGAGAGTTGGAAGGGGTAGGATTTGAAAGGATGAATGTAAAGAGCCCTAAACAAGTGAATAAAGACAATTTTTTATTATTTTCATACAAGAAATAAAACAAACCCTTCATCTTATTGAATATTTGAAAAGATAATTGACAGTGTGATCGTGATTATAGCATTTGTCATTTGAGTTTCAAATCTTTTGAATATTCAAATTACAAACTGTGTACCCTATGCTTTTACAAACTTTGCCTTGAAATATGAGTGAAGGTTAGAGTCTTATAGAAGAAGAGATTATATTTAGTGGGATTTTATAATATATGAGTAATTAATAAATTGACATAATAATTCCTTAATAGTCTTTAAACATTCTATGTTGAACAACATAACGCTATCTTCCATGAGCAAAAGTTTTGACTATACATTTATGTGAAAAGGTATATGCATGTATCAGAGTGAACATTAAAATTTATATGTTGATGATTTTATTATAATATTATAATGAAGTCTTTTATTCTTTGAAGTAGCTTTCATATATTTTGATGAGCATAATGAAAACTAACACATTCTAGCAGTTATCAAGAAACTTAACATAGTCAAAGTGGTATCTTGTGGAAATTGGAAAATTGAGTGTTATAGATGGAAGGAATTGATTTTTTAAAGTGTAATTTTTTTTAGAGTTTCAACCTTCATGTTGATTTATAACCCTCTTTGGAATGAATTAGAACAAACAACCTGTTCTCGAATTACTACATACCTATGACTAAGTACATAGTCTATTCAAATTTGGTTAAGTCAATCTATTGTAGCCTAAAAAGGGAAATATAATACTTTAAAAATGTGCATATGGTTAAATAAGACCTAATCCAATAGTCAAAGTCATTGAAAACAGTTTTTGAATATTTAAATCTCATTTTGACCCTTCTCAGGTCTGTAAAACTAGTCCAAACCCTGTATTAGGGTTTCTACTTTCAAAGTGAGTTTAGGAGTTGTAACTATCAATAATTCATGAAAATCGGTGAAAATTTTGAGTTCAACATGCGCAAAGATAATATAGTGTTTTTAAGTTGTGTAATTATGGATAAGTATAGATGGGGGTGGACTATGTGGTAGATGGGGTAGAAGGAAACGTAAAGACCTAATCCAAGATTAGAAAGAGCCAAAATAAGTTATCAAATAATTGAACCAAAGATTGGAACTTTTTGAAGAGATGGGATATGTTACAAGGTATCCATAAATGAGGTTTATTTGATAATTTGATTATGTACAAGAAGATTCTATGATAGAGTAAGAGGTAATATATGATATGAGGATTGTGTTGAGAAGTTAAGTAGGGTTGAGAAGAAGTTAAAGATAAATAAAAGGAGTGGAAGGAATTTTTTTAGATCCCTATTAAATCCTAAGGAACCAGAGATAAGATTTGATCCAAGTTTTTATAATTCATAAATACTAATAAGGGCGATAGTCTCAAAGTAAGAGAGATTGAATGCATTGAGTAAGGAGAATATAATGAAGAGTTTAGTAAAACCATATGAAGAATGGTGGAGAATAAATTAAATTAATAAAATGAAGATGTGAATTTGAAATATATGTAGGGTCCAAAGACAAAGATTAAGCAAGAAAGAAAAAGTGAAAGCTAGGTGGATATTAACACAGAGCTTAGACAAGCAGAGTATGCAATAGGGTTTTACATCATGAGGGATGGTGAGGGGAAATGAGGGAGTGATTATAAATGATAATGAATGGTGAGGGTAAATAATAGAGTGATTAAAGATGATGAGGAATGAAGAGGGAGTGATTAAGGATGATGAAGTGGTGATTAGGGATGGTAGAGCCAATGAGGGAGTGATTAAGGATGATGAGGGATAGCGAGAGCCAATGAGGGAGTGATTAGGGATGATGAGGGAGTGATTAAAGATGATGAGGGATGGTGAGGGTCAATTAGGAAGTAATGAGGGGTGAAGAGGGACAAGGAGTGAGTTATGAGGGATGATGAGGCATAGTGAGGGTCAAGGAGAGAGTAATTAGGGATCATGAGGGAGTGATTAGAGATGATTAGGGATAGTGAGTGTCAATGAGGGAGTAATTGGGTATAATTAATAATGATGAGAGATTTATTAGGGGTGATGAGGCATGTGTAGGAAGTGATCAAGGATGAGGGAGGGATGATGACCAAGTGAAATTAACACAACGTGGTTATTTGATGTGTGTAGGTCAATAATGTGACCTATGCTACCCCAATCACACCACTTTGCATCAATTTAAAAGTCAGTGGTTTTAAAAATTCAATTTTGATAAACTTAAGACTCCTAGAAATTTTAGGAGTCAATTTGGAAGGCGCACAAACCTAAAAAATGATGATATGTTTACCAAAAATGGATATCGATTACAAAAGTTTTGTCCTAAAATCCCTAGATTTAATACTTAAACCCTATAAATTCCTAATTAATAAGCTAATTGGATTTTTAAAAGCTATTTTACACATTTTAAGGTGTGAAACTATGAAACCAACTCTATCAGATGTTGAGTGACCCTAATTTCTTATATTTACTAAAATAAATTTAAATTATAAGAAAATAAATGTAAATGTAAACTTATACTTAAGAGTAGTAAATATAAGCTTATGGAAAATGTTGCATTAAAGTGAAGCTCCCACATGCTTTTGGAGATGTTTTTGGTCTTATAACAAAACAACATGTATGTGCTATACAATGCGTATGTGTAATACAATGCAGACACGTTATATAACATGTATGCATTATATAACAATGTGTATGCATTGTACAATGTGTATATGTTGTATAATTCACATTAATTATAAAATTAATAAACATTATATAACATGTATGAATTATATAATACATTATATAATGTGTACGTGTTATATAAATTTGCACTAATGCATACACATTATTATTTTCTCAATAATGTGATCGCATTATGGATTGGTAATTAGGAAGCAATAATTTAAATAACATAATCACATTAGTTTAATAACATGATCAGATTAATTAAATAATGTGATTGCATTATTTAATAATGTGATCGTGTTACCTAAAATATCCATAGAATTGTCCCCTAACTCCATGCACATACCCAAGTTTCATCTTTATTAAGATTGTTTACTGAGAAATATTGTTGAAATAGATGGAGGGTGATTATAGCCTTTTCCAATTGTAATTAGGTATTTAATATGATATAAAGATAAGATAATAGATTCTTAAAGCTCTCAGCCTATACAATTCTGTGTTACCAGTCCAAAGTTTAACAAGACTAAAAGTTTTCTAAGTGGAGTTTTATCTAGTCAAGTGAGCCAAAAAAATTTAACGATTTTATAAAGAGTGTTTTTAAGGTGATATATTTGGTTTTGAATTAAAATATAAATGAAAATAAACAAGTTACATGTTTTCATTGAATAAAGAAACCTAGTCAATAACCTCGAACTCTATGTATTGGCTTGTTTAAGGTATTTAAGGGATTGCTCATGCTTAATGACTATTTTAAGAGGTTTAATAAGTCAAGGAAGACTATATAAAATTTTTATATTCTTTGGGACAACTTAAATCCTATTTTAAAATACTAAATATTATTTAAAACTATCACACAATCGTTCAAGAATGTTCAAAACTCTGATTTTTACATTTATTGAACATATTGTGATTGACCAAGGTAAAATAACTATTGGAAGAGGTGTTAATAGGTGGGGGAATAAATTTTATAGGTATTATATGATTCTTAAAGTATCTATAACTAAAAATATTCCATTTTTGTCCCTCTCAGCCTTGCAACAGGTTTGTTTAAGCCTAAACTAGGGTTTCTAAAAGGAAAGTAAAATAAATTTTATTTAAACCACCTAAAAATCAATAAATTTTTTAATTTAGTGTAATTCAATGTTTAGTATAGGATTCATGAATTTTTGGAGAGGTAAAATAGTGTATAGTATGGTCATCAACTATGTGGGAGTGCATTTGGCCTAGAAAGGCCTAATTGACAAAGACGAAAAATGAGTTAGGTGGTCTACATGACAACATAAAAATGGATCTTTTAAGGCTAGAAAAAAAAATTTAAGATCTCCATTGGGCCCCAAGGGTGAAGTTTATATTTTATCATATGCATCCCTAAAGATAATCTCAACATCTTTGAGTGTGAAAAATGAGCAAAATTCAATCATGCACTACATGAGAATTGTGATGGCTATAAATGAGTCATTAGATCCCACACTTAAACAAATGGGTCATATAATAAATACTAGGATTATTATCTCTAACTTGAGGTGAGTGAGATGCGGTAACCAATTTTCTCTCATAGCCAAATCTCTTTTAAATGGCCAAAAGTTGGTTAGGTGGGGTCATATATTCTGACTCATTAGGCCAATAGAAAAATTGTCTACATGGAAATGTCTAAGTGGGTGTTTCAAGGATATAAAAACCATTGTATAGTCTTCATTAGGCCATGTGAGTGAAGGTTACATTTGATCAGACATATCCCTAAAGAGAATATCAACATCCCTGAGTGTAAAAATTGAGCGATCTTTGATCATGCATCAAAGGATAATTATGAAGGATAGAGATGAGCCATAAAATCCCATATTTTCAAAGATGGTTATTATAATAAATATCAAGAGTATTTTATCTAGCTTGTGGCAAGCAAGATGTGGAAACCATTTTTATCTTGCAACCAAATCTCTCTTAAACAACCAAAAGTTAGTCAGTGGGGGCCATATATTCTAACTCATTAGCCCAATAAATGAACGATTTACATAGGAGCATCTAGATGGGTGTTTTAAGTATATAATGATCATTTTATACTCTATGTTAGGTCTTGAGAGTGAATTTTTAAGTTGACTAGATGCATCCCTGTAGATAATCTCAGCATCCTTGAGTGTGTAAACTGAGTGAACTTCTATCACCCATTGCAGGAGAATAGTGAGGGATAAATATGAGCCATTAGCTCCCACACTTTCACATATGGGTATTATAAAAAATTCCAGGATGATTTTCTCTAACTCTAGTTGAGTGAGATGTGGCAACAATTTTTCTCTTACAACTAAATCTCTCTTAAACGACCAAAAGTTGGTCAGTGAGGGTAGTATATTCTAACTCATTAGCCCAATTAATTATTTGTCTACACAAACACATATTTATGGGAATTTTAAGCATATAATGACCATTTTTTTTGTCTTCATCAAGCCCTAGGAGTGAAGGTTGTAATTTATTGGATACATCCTTGAAGAGAATCTCAATGTCCTTAAGTGTACAAACTGAGTGAACTTCAGTAGAAATTTCATGAGGGTTAGATATGAACCATTATCTCCCATAATTTAATGTATGGGTCCTCTAATAAATTCTAGAAAGTTTTTTAATAACTTGAGGTGAGTGAGATGTGGCAACCAGTTTTCTATCACAGTCAAATATCTTAAACGAGCAAATGTTGGTCAGTAGGGTCGTATATTATGACTCATTAGCCCAATAAATGAACCATGTAAATGAACATGTCTAGATGAGAGTTTTAAGGTTATAAATACCATTGTAAATTCTTGATCAGGCCTTAGGAGTGAAGGTTATAGTTGATCAGATGCATCCCTAAAGAGAATCTCAATGTCCATAAGTGTGTAAATTGATCAAATTTCCATTACATGTTACATGAGAATTTTGAAGGATAGAGACAAGAATCATGCATTACAAGAGAACCATAATGGATAGAGATGAGTCATCAGCTCCCACACTTTCATGTATGAGTATTATAATAAATCCAAGTAAGGTTATCTCTAAATTGCAATGAGCGAGATGCAGTAACCAATTTTATCTCATAGCTAAATCTCTCTTAAATGACCAAAAAATATTTAGTGAGAACTGTAAATTTTGACTTGTTAGCCCAATCAATGAACTACCTATATAACCACATCCATATGGGAATTTTTATGCTATAATGACCATTATTTGGTCTTCATCAAAGGTTATAGTTGATTAGCTGCATCCTTAAAGAAAATCTCAGCATCCCTGAGTATGCAAACTAAGTGAACTTATATTGAAAGAGAACCATGAGGGATAGAGATGAGTAGTCATCTCCCAAAATTAAATATATGAGTCATATAATAAATCCCAATAGTATTATCTCTAAATCAAGGTGATTGAGATATGGTAACCATTTTTCTCTCACAGCTAAATCTCACTTAAACGACCAAAATTTGGTCAGTGAGGGCTATATATTCTAACTCGTTATTACAATTGATGAACCATCTTCATAAACACATACATATGGGTGTTTTAAATCTATAATAACCATTGTATGTTCTCTATTAGGCACTGGGAGTGAAGGTTTTAGTTGATCAGATGCATCCCTAAAGAGAATCTTAGTGCCCCTAAGTGTGCAAATTGAGCAAACTTTTGTCATGCATTGCAGGAGAATTGTGAGTGCTAGAGATGAGATATCAGATCTCACACTTTCATGAATGTGTCATATAATAAATCCAAAGATGATTTTATCTATCTTGAGGTGAGTGAGATGCAGCAACCAGTTTTATCTTGTAGCTATATCTTTCTTAAATGGCTAAAAGTTGGTCAGTGGGGGCTGTATATTCTAACTCATTATCCCAATTGACAAACTATCTATTGAAGAACATATGTATTTTAATTTTTATGCTAGAATAATCATTATTTGGTATTCATTAGGCCTTGGAGTGAAGGTTAATGTTGATCAGATGCATCTCTAAAGAAAATCTTAGTGTCCTTAAGTGTGAAAATTGAGTGAACTTTTGTCATGCTTTGTAAGAGAATTATGAGGACTAGATATGACTTTTCAACTCTAAAACTTTAAAGGAGATGTACTATAATAAATCCTATGAGTATTTTATCTGATTTGAGGTGAGTGAGATGTGATAATTAATTTTCTCTTGCATCTAAATCTCTCTTAAACAACTAAAAGTTGGTAAGTGGGGGCTATATATTCTGATTCGTGAGCCCAATCAAGGAACCATCTATGCAAGAACATATAAATGGAAATTTTAATTCTATAATGACCATTTTTCAATCTCCATCAGACCTTAGGAGTAGATGTTGTAATTGATTAGATGCATCCCTAAAGAGAATCTTAGCATCCTTGAGTGTGCAAACTGAGTGAACTTCCATCATGCATTGTAGGATAACCATAATGGATAGAGATGAGTGATTAGCTTCCACACTTTCATGTATGATTCCTATAATAAATCTAAGGATTATTCTCTCTAAATTGAGGTGAGTGAGATGAAGTAACCAATTTTATCTCATAGCCAAATCTCTTTTAAATGACCAAAAGTTGGTTAGTGGGAGTTGTATATTCTAACTTGTTAGACCAATCAATCAACCATCTATATAAGTATATCCATATGGGAATTTTAAGGATAGAATTACCATTATTTAGTATTCATTGAGCCCCATGAGTGAAGGTTGCAATTGATTGAATGTATCCTTGAAGAGAATCTCAGTGTTCTTGACTATGCAAACTAAGCGAACTTCTATTGAAAGAGAACCATGAGGGATAGATATGAGGAATCATCTCCAAAAATTTAATAGATAGGTCTTATAATAAATCCCAAAAGTATTATCTCTAAATAAAGGTGAGTGAAATGTGGCCACTATTTTGATCTCATAGCCAAATCTCATTTAAATGACCAAAAGTTGGTCAGTGGGGGCCATATATTTTGACTCGTTATTGTAGTTAATGAACCGTATTCATAGGCACATACATATGGGTGTTTTAAGTCTATAAAAACCATTTTTTGGTCTTTATTAGGCATTGGGAGTGAAGGTTTCAGTTGATCAGATCCATCCTTGAAGAGAATCTCAACATCCTTGAAGATAATCTCAACATCCTTGAGTGTGTAGACTAAGCTAACTTCCATCGTGTATTGCAAGAGAACCATGAGGTCTAGAGACAATAAATTGGGTCCCAAAATTACATGGATTGGTCCTATAATAAATACCAAGAGTATTTTATCTAACTTGAGGCAAGTGAGATACATAAACTAGTTTTCTCTAACAGATAAATCTCTCTTAAATGACCAAAATATGGTCAGTAGGGTTACATATTTTAACTTGTAATCTCAATCAATGAACCGTCTTTGTAAGAAAATTTATATATAAATTTAAATGTTATAATCACCATTTTTTATCTTTGTCACACCTTGAGAGTAAATGTTGTAGTTGATCAGATGCATCCCTTGAGAGAATATCAACATCCCTATGTGAGCAAATTGAGCCAACTTCCATCACTCATTATATGAGAACCATGAGGGATAGATATGAGTCATCAGCTTATACACTTGAATGTATGGGTCATATGATAATCCCTAGGATTATTATCTCTAAATCAAGATGAGTGAGATGTAGAAACTAGTTTTTATCTCATAGTCAAATATCTCTTAAATGGCCAAAAGTTAATCAGTGGGGGTTGTATATTCTAAATCATCAACCCAATCGATGAACCTTATTTATGGGAACATCTAGATGGGAATTTTAAGTCTAGAAAAAATATTTTCCTATATTTTTCATTCCCCAAGAGTGAAGGTTGTAGTTGATCGAACACAACCCTTAAGAGAATCTCAACATCCTTGAGTGTGTAAACTGTGTAAACTTTGGTCATGCATTGCAAGAAAATGATGAGGGTTAAAGATGAGATGTCAGTTACTAAAATTTCATGAATGATTTATCTAAACAACCCTATTAGTATTTTCTCTAACTTGAGGTGGGCAAGACACGATAACTAATTTTCTCTCGCAACCAAATCTCTCTTTAATGGCTAAAAGTTGGTTAGTGGGGACCGTATATTCTAGATTATGATCCAAATTGATGAAAAATATTCATAGGCATATCTATATAGGTGTTATAAGGATATAAATACTATTTTATGGTCTCGCTCAAGGCCCTAGGATTGAAGGTTGTAGTTGATCAGACACATCCCTAAAGAAAATCTTAGCGTCCCTAAGTGTGTAAACTGAGCCAACTTTTATCAAACATGAAAGATAATAAGGATGGATAGAGAAAAAATGTAAGATCCCATGATTGCATGGATATGTCCTATAATAAATTATAGGATTATTTTCTATAACTTGAAGTTAAAAAGATGATGTAACTAGTTTTCCCTCACAGTGAAATCTCTTTTCAATGGCCAATAGTTGGTCAGTGGGGGTAGTATATTTTGAATCATTAGCCCAATTGATGAATTGTATTCATTGACATGTCTATATGGGAATTTTAAGTTTATAATGACCATTTCATAGTCTCTATTATACCCAAGGATCAAAGGTTGAATTTGATCGGATGCATCCCTTGAGGGAATCTAAACGTCCTTGAGTGTGCAAACTTAGTGAGCTTTAGTCACACATTATAAGATAAATGTGAGGGCTAGAGATGAGAGATTAACTCCTAAAATTACATATATGAGTCCTTTAAATAAACCTAGGAGGATTTTATCTAACTCTATGTGAGTGATATAAATGATTGTGTTTGTGTTTCTTATAGGTGTCTAACAAGCGACCTAAAAAAAGATAATAATTGATTGTTTAGCCTTGTTCTCTAGCTTCAAACATTGTATGAAGGTTTATTAAGGTAGTTTGATCACTATAATACACATCAAAAAGGTATTTATAGCTATTTGTCTATTACATATGGTTATATCAAGTATGAAGGCTGAATTCTGCATACAAGATAAGACTTAGAATACCAAGTCTGCAGACCATAATTAAGGCTTAGAGAAGACTGTTTTTTATTTTAATTGAAAGGACAAATATAGATAAGGTGAAAAAATATTTGCTTGAGGTAGATAACATTAGTATGAATTATTTTTTGGCTTCTCTTTATTTTAATAAGACAATCTTCTCTACTCACAACACCAACCACGTGATGGTGGAAGTTCATATGGTACCACTAACCTAAATTAAAATTGTTAGTAAATAATTTAAATATAAATAAACACAATGATAAATAATTAAAATTAAAATACATTAAATAAAATCATTTCAATCTAGCGTACCTTCAATATAAGCTCTATTTTTAAGTGTTTCAAAAATCGCTTCATGGTCATATTCACACACTTTCTATAAACTTTTATTGTGATGCTTTCCATGATATTTGATCATTTGAATATTTATAGTGATAACCAAATTGGAACAATGAATCACCATCTTATGTGTTTCCAAGTCCTCAAATAATATATATATTTTTAATTTTTCTATGGCAGTACCTATGAAGCCAATTTCCTTTAATCATTATAGATCCAATGGGATAAATTGGCTCTTCTCCATCTATCAAAATGACAAAATATTAGTTTTTTCCCTCATCATTATTCTAAGGCATAATGACTGCAAAAACATGCCCTGCATTTAAAGTATAATCAAAATGTAAGCACATATAAGAAAAAATAAAGATATTGTGCTAATAGATCTAATGTTTTACATTTAATTTATGAATAAATTGTAATTAGTTGCACAATATCTAAGATGTGGTCAAAGTCAACTGATGATGCCATTTCATGATCCATCAATAATTGGAGTGAGAGGTTACTCTCTAAAGTTGATATGGTTTATCAATACCATTTGTCAGCCTATTCTTTTGACTCACATTCATTCCAATTAAATTTCATACATGCATAACAAAAACATGCCATATCTCTATTATAAATAGTCCATAAACTTGAATTTGAGCATTTAATGGAGTGAAAAACACTCAATCTAGGTATTATACTACAATCTTCATACATTGCCGCACGTTATTCTTTGATTTAAAAAAATAATATTTGCACATGAAAATATTTATCTAATTCATGATAAATGTTTTCATTACACCAGGTCAAAATACTTGTAGGATCAATCAAATTAGCACCATCCTTGTGCTTTCCTTGCTCTTTCTTAAGGGCTCTTTTTACACATGCACCTACACCATCATGTCCCCCTTTTCCATACCTTGCCTCAAATAAGCTCCAAAAATGTTGAACACCATGCTTCTTATGCATTTTGATTAACCAGTAAAAAATTTGAGAATTCTTAAACTTCCCTACACAATTATCTGACCAAATGTAGTGTGTATCAAACTAGATTTCTCTTGATTTCTCTTGCATTCATATAAAATAGGTACTCCCTCAAAATATTTCTATTATCATTTATGCTATCAAGTGCATGTCTAAATATAGTATGAATAAAATTCCAACTTGAATTGAATTATAGTATTGGAATTGAACCTCATTCTATGGTTGTAGTGTGTAGTTCTTAGCGAATTCCACAACCTAAACAATGGTACCAACTTAGAAGTTGTTATTACATAGCCTGAATTGATTATCTAACCATTTTGATTTATGTGTGTGTCTTTCATATTAGTAGATAATATTATTATTGAATTAAAACATGAAATCGTATACAAAAGCTTTGGTCATAACCAACTCACATCTTGATGACTCTTTTTCATAATTCAACACATACTTTATAAATTTGTACTTCTAATAATTGACTAGTTTCTTTCCAAATTTATGTGAAATTTATTCATGTATATAGCTCGTTAAATTTGACAAATCACCATAGTTGTTAAATGTTCCATCTAAACATTATTTGGAATTTTTTTTCCATCAAGTCTTTGATAAAAAATAATTTGGATTAATTCTCTTGATGTCTTAGGTGGGGAAGACACCATAAATTTATGCATAATCTCATCAGTTTGTAAAGTACAATGTATATGATGAAAAATATTAAAATGCATAGCAAATTCAATATGCACCCTAAAACAACATGTGGTGTGTGTTTAGTTTATTTTAACATAGAAATGCTTACATATCTCAAATGACCTTTAGATAATTATCAATTGGCCATTAATTTTTTTAATAAACTTTTTATAAAATTATGTTTGGGTCATGTCTAAGAAATGTTTCGCATGTGGATCATAGTTTTTTGGATTTTTTATTTTTTTAACAATATATTTTACATTAGATGAGACCATTGTGTTGTCATGCCAACAATTTTCAATCAAATGTCTTGTTCCTTTAACTAATAACTTATCTTTTCATGGGAGTCTACCACTAAACACACAACAATATATGAGTGAAGGGTCATCAAGCCTTGTTCTTATTTTTACAATATTTATTAGATTTTTTTAATTTAATTTCAAGGATTTACTTATTTCAATAAGAATTAGAGATTTAGATGTTGACTTACTCACTATATATTCCATTATTACTTGTCTGGCCACATTACTATCTTTTTTCTAATGTTTATTGATATTGCCTTAAATGCATTAAATAGATTATTTACTATTGGACTATTTTTTCCCTCCATGTTGGATATTCTTAATCATAAATTATGCATCATAGGGCACAGTTTTTACATTTTCATTAATTTCATAAATTGTTGACATCATTTTATATGGATTTTATTCTTAAATGCATAGTCTCATACATGTTGAGCATGACATTGAACTAATTATTTTGAAATTTTATCTTCCATAAGTTATATTCTTTTATCATCTATTTCAACCAAATACCTTGGTGTTCATCTCATTATCCTTAGAGGTGTGGGTGTAAGAGATATATTTTTTATTAAATTGGGTGGTGTTACCACTTCAACCATAGTATGGATAGTAGAGGGTTGACTAAATACATTAAATCCTATAGGTAAATTGAATTCCTCTTCATTAGGAGACACATGAATTGGGAACATTCCTGATGTATCATCATACTCAAAAACTTCATATGAATGGATGTTTATTTATATTGTGTTTATACATATGTTTCATCACTCATTAAAAATTCATTACATACATGCTCAAAAATTTGAATTTCATAATTTAAAAAAAGTTTGATTGAGTTCTCTTATCTCATTTGAAGACATATCTAAACTAAATTCCATAGAATTGGGCATGTTATTTTCATTTGAAATATTACCTAGTGTGGAGGAAACACCTTCACCTTACCTAAAATCCCTTATGGATGCTCTCCTGCTTTTTCCTTTTCTCTTCAATTTCCTCATTTGATATCTCTTTAATTGGTCTTTTACGATGACTTTCTAACCCCATTACATTTATCTTTACCAAAAAAGCTAATTGTAGATTTAAATTTGAAGAATTTGTAGTGATTCAAACAAAGTGAATGAAGAATTTACCAAATTCGCATAGTTAGATCGTAAATAACTAGCTTATAGTTTGCAAAAATAAAAATAAATGATAAATTTTTGTGGGAAATCTAAGAGAAACTAATGAATCATAAAGGGCATGCCTGATTGTAAAATCACACATGCCCTTTGTGATCCATGGAAAATAATGAGGGGTGAACTTAATT
>JARHVA010001110.1:3692500-3700000 GCA_037957365.1 Torreya grandis | reverse complement strand
AAAAAAGCCACTACCATCAAAAGAGATTTTAGAATGATCTCGAACCTCTTACCCACCTTAAAAAATTATTATGATATATAGGACATAAGCTAAAGTGTCATCAAAGGGGATTAAGATGTCATTATCAACTAGGATCTCTAGACCTTGCCAACTATGATGACCAATATATTTTAAGCAACCCCCATTAGAAAGGTCATTAGCCCCATAATTAGTAATTAGATCATCCAAATTATTAATTTATCTATAAAATTATTGAAAAACACATTTTTCAAAGTAATCATAGAGATTGTGCACCTCATCAATGAAATTTTTGAGGTTCCAGTTTAAATTCCTTAGTTTTTTAGCCGCATTAATAATAATAATAATAATAATAATAATAATAATAATAATAATAATAATAATAATAATAATAATAATAATAATAATAATAATAATAAGTGAGTCACCTTCCACTTCACTATTATTAAAATCCACATCAATGTCCAAATTAAGCCCTAACAAGAGAGCCTTGATCTATCCCTGATTTTTAGTTACATTGGGAACGTTAGCTATAATACCTACAATAAGATTATCCACATGATTATAAACAATACCTCTTACATTTGAGAAACCTAGGTTACCTTTAGAAGCTCCATCAAGATTTAATTTCTCTAGCTAGGAGGGGGAGGAGTTCATTTCACAATATTTCTCTCATTCATAATAAGAGATAGGCTTGTATTATATTTTCCAAGTAGATCCCACATAATAAGGAGGTATATTAATTCTCTTATAATATTTGATATGGGCATAGGAACCTTATAGCTAAATATTTCTTGGTAAGTAATTTCAAGCTTACAATAAAATATTATATGGAGTTTGGGACTATTTAAATATGAGACAATTTCTTTCCTTCCATAAAAGGCAATTATTTATGGAATCATTTTCTAGAGATTCCCCACTTGCTCTCTTCTATCTTTATGCCACCTATAGATCAAAGTGGCAGGAGAATCTAGATAGACCAACTGGTTTTTCATTTTGTTAAAGAACCAAACCCACACTGACAAAGATAAGGAACACTGGAGGAAAATATGGTATGAATTTTCCTCAATCTAAATAAAAATAACACACCTTAAGGGGTTTGAAAACCTAATTATTTGAAATCTATCCCAAATAAGAATATTTATATTCATGGTCATCCAAAGAAACATATTCACCTTTGGGAAGCTAAATAGATTCTAAACATTATGATTGGGCCATGAGGAATTAGTTGAGCACTTTTCAAATGTTTATTATACCTTTCCTTAACCACAAAGTGTCCTAAAGGGTATCCAATCCACATCAAGATATCATCATCTAAATAATTTCAAAGGGTTTGTGATTGAAGAAAATTATGAAAGGAAGAAATAATATCCATCTCCTTAAGAGAATTATCCAAGAGAGGATCTTTCTAAGTTCTATTGTAACCCCAAGGTTTCATCAAATTGGTCCAATAGTCTTATAGTTTCCTCCCCAACTAAAAAAAGGATTCAGGTTTTGAAAGATAGGATTGTTAAATAAGGGTCCAACCTAGGACCAAGGTATGATTAGACTAGAATTCAACCAATCTATGATATTTGACTTGCCAACATAGGGAGTTAGATATTAAATTTCTTCTCTTTCTCATATAATTCCAAATACAAGAATATTTTATCCAATCACGGTAAGAGATAACCTTGAAAGGATTAAGGGAATCTAAATATTTCTTGCAAAGAATCCTACTCCATAGACCATCCTCTTCTTAGAAAGCTTTTGATAGGAGCTTGACCCAAGAGTTGTGTTGACACAAGAAAGATACATGATTCCATAACCACCATTATATTTAGGCTTTCAAACATTAACCCACTTCATGATAAGATTATTTTAATGTTTTCAATACCATTCCAAATTGCATGCAAAATTTTATCATACATCAATTAATGCCTAGTAGCACATTTCCCTAATCAAATTACATGAAAACTATTTTTTCACACTAGAGGCATTTTTACTAAGGGAAACAATCCTGGGATCCATCCATAAATCTTCCCAGATGCCATTCCTATCACTTCTAATATTTTTTAGTGACATCAATAATATTTTCTCGGGTACAGATATAGGTCATTGAATCAACATAATGTAGAAGGAAAATTCACTAGTAAAGTTTAAAAACTAAAGGCAATAAATATGCAAAAAAAATATGCTATCAAAATCTATCTAGGGTTAAACCTTTATATCAATCACCAACACTACTTTTACTCATGTTTATTGAGATGATAGTCAGCTTCTTACATCACTTGGTTGTATGTCTACCTTCTCTTGGGCCTCTACAACTACAATTTCTCAAGCATAATCACTACAAACCTTCTCCCAGGTCTCTGCAACTATAGTTTATACAAAACAACAACAAGGAGAGGTCTAGTAGGCTCAAATCCCATTCACAGGGTTGGTCAGGTGCATGCATTAATGATCCTAGTAAAATATGCAAAATAACAAAATGGGAAATCCATTAGGCTTGAATCCTGTCCATAATATTCATGCATTATAGGTTCTAAATTATGTGGTCATCATAGTGACATTACAAACATAAAAAGAAATGAAACAAACTAAAACACAAGAAAATTTGAAGGCATGTCTTTGTGATGGGTTAAATTGGTATCTTAACTATCCTTCAAATCCATATTATGTTGTTCACTAGTTTTTTCTCCTTCCAATGCTTATAGATACATTTCATGAGCTCAAAACATCATCAATCCGCCTCCTAATGGATGAAAAAAATATTGTTGGTTTATCTTTAATCTGTAGCTTCATGGTGGGTTAGCTGTAACAATCAAAAAATGAAAAATATCATCTTTTGTGTGAAAAATTGGACCTTGTGTTATGAGATAAGTTTCTAATTAGCAGAGTTGTGAGGTGGACATTGTGGTGACTAGTGGTGGCATAGTTGGTGCAGTATTCATCATCATTGATGTGTCTCTTGCGAGGCTAGACAAGTCAACAGGTGTTGTGAGAGCAACCCAATAGATATTTTTGTGGTGTGACATGAGGGGTGTATGTGTTGGTTCTATTTATTTGAAAATTTCTTATTTTATATATACATACATATATATATATATATATATATATATATATATATATTACTGATTGTAATACGTACCCTTATATCTTCAAATGTAGTCTATAATATATTTTAATGCCTTTTATAGTTTACTATATTTTATACATTATACTAAATATTGCATTATATATTTTTTGGTTTTGTATATTTTATTCTGTACCATCGTATATTACATATTGAACTATATTAAGCTAAATTTATATGTTATTAAAATATATATTTTATAACAAAAATTACAATTCCACGTGTCTCAAAATTAGGGCACATGTATGATATGACCCATCCTATGTATAATATTAGAAGAAACACCCTTTCATTTATTTCCATCATCACCATCCAATTCACTCAGAAAAAGTTCATCACCTCCAAGTTATGTATTGTCTTACCCTAATTTCTTTAGATGGTGGTGTATTGGTTGCATAAACAAACATATGTTACAATATATACTTTGGAGCCTCATTAGTAGGAGGAGTTAACTCATAGGAGAACTCATTGTGAAAGTCATAGGATATTTCACTGTGTTACTCAATTGAACTCTAGGTGGAACTCGCTCTCTCACCCACTTATCCTCTTATTACACCAAAGTAAGTTGAATCTACATGTATAGGGATTATATATTTAATAATTAAATGGAATAACTAATATCCTACACTAAGAATAGGGTCCCATCACTAAGGTCATTGATGAAAATTTGAGCTTCTTGTTCACCTATTTATGACAATTGCCTTCATGTTTACATTTATGATAAAAGTAGGGCCAGTTAATCCATGCATGTTTCATATATTATATAATCTATTGAGACATAAATTTGGTTTAAGGGCTCAATTTTACCCATATCATGCCCCTAATTTTACAAACTACCTAATTGGATTAATTGACGATAGAATTGAACTTAATTTTTCCCCAAATCATATCTTTCTCTTGAAGGGGTTCAAATTGGCCTCAAATGACTGCTCGATTAAATGAATCAACTCTCTAGTTAATTATATATGACATGAAATTAGGTTTAATTTCACTCTAAATCACATCATATATGATTTAAAATAGGTTCATGTGGCTCATTTTGACCCTAATTACCTCCACAATTGAAATAAATGACACATTTATTAGCTTATGAATTCACGTTTATTGAGCTCAAAACCACATTAAAACTTGCATATATATAAATAATTTTTATTTACTTCAATCGAGCTAATGAAATTGGAGTTGATCAACACCCAAAGATCACATTTTATAGTCATGCATTTAGGTTGAAGGGTCTCAAAATAGGCCCAATTTACTTTAGATGCAGGACTAGATTGGTACTCCAAAGGCTATGTTTTGGCCATAGGTTTAAAAGATGCATTTTAGGACATCTCATGATAAAATTACTTATACCATAAAATTTATAATGAGTTACACCTTAAAACCAAGTAATTATAAGTAGTCAAGTCAACATATTAAAATGCCTGTAAAATTTTTGAAGTCTAATGTGATACCAAGATACCTTATGTCACTATCTAAGGTTAGGTAACTTTCCTATATCACATGAAATAATACCACTATTATGAATCTCAATAACATATAAGAACACACATAAAATTTGATCTCAAGAACAAACATGTATTTTTGGGTGTTATGAATATATAATGTGATCACATTATTGATGAAAGCACATTATTAACATGGTTAATAATGTGATCCCATTGATGATGTCATTGTATTATTAATGGGATCATGTTATTTAAATTTTAATTCAAAAACTAAACCTTTTGGTTTCATAATGGCTTGGATTATTGAGCCAAAGGCTTCGCCCTGTCAATCTACAATCGAGTCTGAGAGTATTGATAAAAAACAAAAAAATAAACTTAGATCACTAAATAAACTAAAAATTTAAATGGTAAAATAAAAAAATTAATACTATTGTGACGAACACACTCTCGTCTTTCTATAAAAAATATTTTTATAATTTTGGAACTAATTTAAGGTTTCAAACTATGGTGATTTCTAATCATACCTTTTTTAGGCCACTACATGATGAAAACATACATGCCTATACATGTGTATGTAATTTTTTTCATTGATCCAATTTCAAAACAAGATATATGGTCACAAATTAGGCCTAATTCTACACACATTCAAAAAATTAGATCTTCATTTTTTTGAGGTAGTTAGGCATGTCACATGGGTAGCTATCTATTTTTTGTCATTTTTAAGGATCTATTTACTTACAAAATTCACAAAAAAAATGTATTCATTGAAAAAATAATAAACAATATAGGTCACAAACTAGAATAGCATACTTAAATGTCCACCAAAGGGTTTCAAACAATATTAAATTCTTCTTAATAAATGGTGCATCATACCGTTGTCTGTCTACTCTATTTTCTTAAAAAATTAGGAGTTCTTTTTCAAATTTTACATGTTTAACCTAATTATACTTAACCATTTTTTTTAAAAAAAATAGTGTTTTGTAAACTAGACTTGAAATACTAGATTTCATGCTCTTACACCATTTTCAAATTTGGAGAGTAGACATTTCAAATTATCTACAAAAATTTAGATTTCTAAAATTTCAGGAAAATCATGTCCATGAGTAGGCCACTTTTTGTCCCCCAAATTTGTGCACTTACCCATGTGTGTGTGTGTGTGTGTGTGTGTGTGTGTGTGTGTGTGTGTGTCTATATATATATATATATATATATATATATATATATATATATATATATATATATATATATATATATATATATATATATATATATATATATATATATATATATATATATATATATATATCTGTGTGTGTGTGTGTGTGTATTTTCTTGAAGGCATTACATGGAATCATTGAATTACATTGAATGTTGGTATTTCTATTCATACTTCAGAAAGAAACATATAGCATATTTATAATATTTAGGAAACATATATATAAATCAATCAGCTCCATTAGCTATGCACCCACAAGTAATGGGTATCCACACCATCCAAATCACGTAGGGCATAATCCTAGCCTTAACCACTTGGCTCTCCATGTTGAGTATCTAAATGTATTTTCACCTTGGTGGATAGATATAAGTAACCATCATCCTCACCAATTAGATTACAACCGTTTGAATCCCCATGAGGTTTCAAAATGTAAGAAAATAAAAATATTCCATATTTAATTTTATAATTAAATATGGCTAAGGTTTAAAGTTATAAGGATTTAGAGTTCAGTGAAGACTCAATGTGTAGGATCTCACCACATTGGCACAACTATGTGAACATATAAATCATGCAAATTGATGTGAATATGGAGATAATTTCAAGATCTATTATGTCTGCATAATCCAAACATTAAAGGTGAATATTAAAAGCACTTATATGACCTTTTTACCTCAAGACTATGTGATAATGACATGTAGAAAGTCAAGATTGTAAGATGTTACAAAACTTCACATAATAATACATAGATAAAACTATAATGTGGATAATTTACCAAGTAATATTTTAATGATGTTCATCATTAATTAATAGTGGAAAAAGTTTAATGTGTTACAAGATGAGTTTTAAAATTTCAATTAAGGGATAAATTAGATATGGTTATTAATTAAAAATTTAGTGATCTCATCCCATATAGTTCATCATATTGAGGACACAAAAAACATATAAAGGATTGACAATTGAAAGAAACTTTTTAATGAACATTTTTTAACATTGAGTTCGCCAAATTCTCCCATAAGTTATCACTGAGACCACTATAATGGCATAATTATTTTTATAATTTTTTAGATGCTCCCCATAAACCTATAGGAATATAAGTTTTTCTCTTATTATTATTAATCTAATAAATTACAATGTAGTCATCATATAAATTAATGAAATTGAGAATAAATTCACTATCTAGGGTACCTCCCAAGTGAAAGATGAGTATATAGATTGGGTAACTCCACTCCAAAAACTATACATTCATTAATCTACTTAATAGAAAATTTGTAGATATTCCCTTGTAATTATGTATTCCTCAATATTTTCCCCAAATGTATTTTAAAAGATGATGTAATTTTCTCCCCTAATATGAAAAATTCAATCACTTTTGTGGCTTGGGTTTCTTTTCATAGTTACTATAAATTAACAACCCCATATTTTACCTATAACCAAGCCACTACTACAAAATAGACTAAATAAAAATGAAAATATAGAGGTTTTGAAAGATTGAGATGAATATAATGATAATAGGGTCAAAAGGAGTAATGTTGAAGGTTACATCATTAATATTTCTAGCCCTAGTCCTAGGTTGGGTATATTTATAATGAATACATTATGTGGTGCCACAAACTTTGATCATGCGAATAAGATATGGGTTCCTCTAGTAGCAATATTTTTTTTAAAAATAGGAAATTATTCCTACATGAAATCAATGTTTTTAA
>JARHVA010001110.1:3635000-3685000 GCA_037957365.1 Torreya grandis | reverse complement strand
TTTAAGTGGAACAAGGCTAATGCGAAAACAGGTGAAGTCAAAAAATTGTGGACTTCCTTATGCAAGTAGTGAAAATAATTGGGAATGCCACTATAGTTAGATAACTCCTCCAATGACTTCATCGCGACCCTACATAGGTGATTTCCAAAATAAAGCTTTAATTTATAAAATTTATTACATATGTATGATTAATAAATGAGGACTGAAAACACTAAATGCATGAGTTTAATTGAAATTTTAAGGTTTATTTGAGTTGAGTGGCTAATATTTCATTTTGGAAGGTCTAATTTGTTGAAAGTGATAAGTCTAAAAGGGTTTGACAATGGAATTTATGTTCCAGTTATCTATAAATAGCAATTTATTTCTTTAAGAAGTAGGATTTTCTATTTGGATTTATTAGTCTATTTGAAATAAATAGTTTTCATGAAATTAATTTTATGATGGGGCTACATCCCATATTTTATTATAAATACATTGAATTGTTTCCTTGTTTAACAAAAAAGATTTAGGGAGAATTATGAAAGCTTGAAAAATCATTGTGGATATTTTATGAAGCCAAAAACTTTTAATATCTCCTCTTTTGTCTTCTAATGTGGTTCACAGATAAAGTGGGCTTTGCCAATGAGGTGTGTGCTAACTTTTCCCATTAGTTTGTATTAGAAAATTTATGAACAAGTTTTTTTTTTTTTTCACATTCTTAAGTTCTAACATTAACTTTTCAATATATATTTTATTTTTAAATTCAATGATCAATACCCTTTTAACCATTTCCATTTTATGACATGTGAAAAGACTATTTTTTCATCATTGTTAACAATGTCAAATACCTTACTAGAATTAGTGTCAATGTTTTTGATGGTGCCGTTTTAATGTTTCTCCATTTTAATATAGTTTTTACAATAAACATGTTCCTTATGCTGTTTATTTTTGTTTTATGAGCAAGATATGGTTTAACCCATGTTTCAAATTTTTCTTGCAATGTCTCTTCATTGCCATGTATAGTATGAACAATGTAGATTAAAGTAGTTTCAAATGAACTTTTTCATTTATTAGTGATGCTCCTTCTAAGCAATCCCTTTTCAAATTTCCCACTTCATGACTTTGAAAACTGTTTTTTTGATGCAACTTGGAACACATTTCAAATGAAAGAGCAAATGCAAGGCCTCTTCAAACAGTGCCTCTGTATCGTGTTCTTTTTATGTAACTCTAATTATATTTTAATTAAGGTATTTTCTTTTAAATATTTTTTACTATTTTTCTTCAATCACTGCAATACATTTATATAAACAACAGGGACCAAAATTACATCATAGCACTTATTATAATTGTGAAGGAGTTTTGATTGAACAAACATTAATTAATCATAGTTTCCATACACCTATATTTTCAAGCAATCGAAAGGTATAATCTCTCTATATATATTGGATAACATACTTTTAAAAGAACTCCGAAGTTTCGAAACTTTATGCTTTTATATCCATATCGAGTATTCACTTTGTTTGCTGAAGTCTGTTAGTATTACAACTTGAACTCCAATTAGTAGTTTATAGATTATCATGTACTGATTTCATGAAGGTTTTGGTAGATTAGCGCGTTGGAGGTCCCCCATGTTCCCCATAACTCGTAAGCCTCTACGTATCGTAAATTAAGAAGTCATATCATATGTAAGTACGATGATAAGAAGCACCTTCCCCAAACAAAATAATGGTTTATATTTTGTTTTATTTTGGGAGCCTCTTTAATCTTCCACGTAGCTCATGCCAGTCATATTAGGACGGCAAAAGAAAGTGGGGGAGAAAAGGAGGCCATAAGATGTATGAGTCACGGTTAAAACGTTTTCTTTCTATTTCGGCCTGATTGACAAAGCAGTCAAACAACTTATCCATGTTAAACCGTGGATGTTTGGAAACAGACAAGGATGAGAATAAGCGAGCAGCATCCATTCCAATCCAATCCATTCCAGCAGGATTAGACGTGGCCACGCGAAGCTGAGTTGTACAGTAGGTGTGTGTCGTTTATAAGTTAACATCTCCTCGTCCATTCCCATTCACACAAGACAAGCATTTAAACGAGATTCCACAGGAAATGGGTACCAAACAATCAAACACTGAGAGCAAAGCAGCATCCCCTGTGCTCCCACGGGTTCTCATCGTTTCCAGAAGAACCCTTCGTAAGAACAAATTTGTTGATTTCGTACGTATGTCCCAATGGCGGTATGCATATATAATATCATCCCATAAATTTGTTACATTTATTTATGAGAGTCCATACAAATTCAAATCGTCATTAATTTTACAAATTGGTCCTCCTGAGAAAATGTTGTGTTTTAAATTTTTTGATTTTCTCCATTTTAATTCGCAACGAATAACTACGTGAACAAAATGAAGCTTTCGATTAATGAATGTGATTACACGTCGCTGTGAATTTGTAAATCTCGTGAACGAACTGTCGATTCACTGTTTGTTTTTATAAATATTTTTTTACGAAAGGATGTATCTATCGAGCTGTTTGGACAACTGTGCAACAAATACAGTGGATTATTTACACATTCTTAATACAAGCGTGTGACGTGTGACAGTTACATATAACTCTTTTTCAGTGTAGATATTTAGGCTTCTTATTGCACTTAAATCTGAGCGTCACACTCTCATATTTTAATTAAAAATTGAATCTGATTTTCTGTCCTCTGAATTCCGAGATTGATTTTAAATTATTTAGTTGGGTCAAGCTTGTTGCTTTAACGATACTCTACTTAAATATATTCGTGAATTGGAATGTAGGAAATGGTTGACATGCTCATTTGATGACTAGGAATAAGCAAACTTACAAGAGAGTGGTATGCATTAATAATTGGTATATTCATATAATGAGATTTCGTGGCTCGTGAATATTTGGCCCTGCATAAACTCTTCAATTAAACGAAAGAAAAAAGCCCAAGCACGGCATGACGACGATAGCAGCACAGGATATCAGGTTCTCTATTTTCATTTTTTAATGGTTAGCCGGAGTTAATTTCAGGATACTGCCAAAAAATCCTAAACTTATTGCAGAATTACGAGCAGACCTTAATAGTGTAAGGAATGTATATCTTAGATTGAAATGTGGTTGGATCATTGTAGTTTAAGAAGAATCTATTTATAATTGGTTTGTTCAATTTGTGGTTGTTTAGATTTTTGTCCATATTCTTTTGTCCTCTTGTAGACCTCTTTTGTCTTTCTTGGTTTGATCTGCTAGTATGAACATTTTGTATCTTACGGCAAGGGCTCATTTTACCTTATTATTTTATATAAAAGCACTACTATTTTACATAACATTAAAAAATTATATATATATATATATATATATATATAGTATTATATTTTTGAGAATTTTAAAAATTTAATATTTATAATTTTCAATTAAGATGGTTTTGACTAGTTAAAAAAATCATTTGCTAATTGATTGAACGTAGAATTTTTTCTAATAAACTAAAATGATCTTTTGTAACTTTGATTGTTTAAACCACATAATGTGTTTGCTACAAATAACTTTTGTTTAAAATTATCTATATATTTTTATCTATTTTCATTCCTCAACTACAATAAAAAGGCTCAAACTAGCCCCTATGTATCCCTTATTTCACCAATATTTTATAGTATTGATAGAAACTTTAAGATGTATAGATTAAGTGTATTTCATTTAAAATAATAAATTATTAAAAAATCAAATTAAAAAATATACCAATTTTTAAAGTTTTTTTATACACTCTATTTTATAAATATGAAATGAGGACAATTTTAAAATGTGTAAAATCTAAATGAAGGATGAGAATAAGGTCGCTGTCCATGAGACACTGAGGTGTACATCCATCAATCAGTGTGTTATGAATGGAGGCCACTAATCAATGTGTACATCCATTGCAATCCACACAAGACAAGGATTTAAACGATCTTCCACAGAAAATGTTTACCAAGCATTTACATTCACATCAGAACAACAAAGCAATAGCCTCTTTTTTTCCTTGGGTTATCATCATTTTCAAAAGAATTCTTTGCAAGAACAAATTTGTTAATTTCATAGGTATGTTGGCCACTTGACGTTGATGTGTGTGTCGTGAATGGATTTAAATGATTTTCTTCAAAATATGGTTAACAAGAATTTACATTAGCATTCCCATTCACAAGGGAGAAAAGCAACAACCTCTCTACTCCCTTGGCTTCTCATCATCTCCAGAAGAACCCTTCAAAAGAATAAATTTGTTGATTTTATAGGTACACTAGCCACACGACACTGATGTGTGTGTTATGAATGGATTTAAATGATCTTCCACTGAAAATTGTTACAAAGCATTCATATACACATTCCTATTACTAGTAGGAGAGAAAAGCAATGTCTCTGCTCCCTTATCCTCTCATTGTCCCCAAAAAAACCCTTCACAAGAACAAATTTGTTGATTTCATAGGTATGGTAGCCACACAACGTTGATTTGTGTGTCACAAATGGATTGAAATGATCTTCCACAAAAAATGTTTCCAAGAATTCACATTCACATTCCCATTCACAATAGGAGAGTAAAGCAATAACATCTCTATTCCCTCAGATTCTCATCATCTCCAAAAAAACCTTTCATAAGAAAAAAAATGTTGATTTCATAAGTATGTTGGCAACATGATGTTGATGTGTGTGTCATGAATGGATTTAAAAAAATTTCCACAAAAAATGGTTACCAAGCATTCAAATTCAAATTCCCATTCATAGCGGGAGAGCAAAGCAACAACCTCTTTGCTCCCTTGACAACCCATCATCACTAGAAGAACCCTTTGCAAGAGCAAATTTGTTGATTTCTTAGGTATGTCCTCCTCTAACATCTATGCAATGGTTGTGTAGAAACATGCAAGGTATATCATCTCATAATATTATAACATTTATTTTTGAGAGGCCATATAAACTCAAGTCCCCACTTGTTTTATAGATTCAGCCTCTGTGAAAAAGGTTATTTTTCATAATATGTTTATGTTAGTAATAGGAAAACTTAGATCTGAGCTCTTCAAAACTTGCACATATTCCTCCACCTTCTCATGGCTTCACTTAAATTTACTCAAATTGATTCTCATAAAACAATTATCCTTTACTGTGCATCATTTTTTCCTCATTGGAGCACCTATCTTCTTTACATAAACAAATCATATAAAACTTGTACATCTTCCTCTACCTCCTCAGATTCACACCAATTTACTCAAATTAACTCTCCTCAAGAAAGAATCCTTTACTGTGCACCACTTTTTCTCATTATAACCCATATACTCTTCACATGAACTAGTCATGTGCCCTCCATATTCTATGTGTGTACTCAAGGCTTTCAAATGACTTAGCTCCCCCTCCCATGTGGGGTCCATCATTCACATCATCTCTACCCTCTTCATAGAGTCTTCCATTCTCCCTCCACTAGTGCCAAGTTAACCTCATTTCTAGCGCACTAATTTTAATAGTCCTCATGTGACAAGAACATTATCCTACCATTGCTAGGGTTTTAAATTCAAAAATTTATTTCATCAATAGTAATCTTTCAGAAACACTCCTTCAATTTCCACACTCCTTAGAAAAAGGGTCTCAATAATGAAACCAAAATTTTGTGCCTATTTTAGTCCTTCTTTACACTATCTTGTAATGAGAAAAATATTCACAAAAAATATGAATACTCACAACAGTGACATATCACCTAAGCTAGAGACTTAGGCACTCACTCAAAGCATAGAAAAAACACTAAGAACCCCATTGATGTAGGAATATATGGAGAATAGTATGTACAACAACTACCCATAAAGACACTCACATTATCATAAAGAGTACAAACTACCATGCATTAATTCTTATAACATATAGATTTAAAATCACTTCCATCCATCACTAAAATCTTATAATTTACATCAACATGTACAACAACTCCATTCATGTACAAAACTAAGAATTTAGGCTAAAAGACATGATATAACATATATAATAACCTTTCAAGGATTGATATATTCTTCAAACCCTAAGCTTGCCTTCTAATTACGTTTCCTATAAAATAGACCTAACATATCCAAAAAATATTTGATAATATGAGAGGTCAAGGTCCCTGTTTATATAATTCTTGGACCCCTTTAGTTACCAATTGGCACTAAAACAACTCCACCTATCCATGTTTTTCAACAGTTCTTCCATTTTTCCTTCCCCTTAGAGTATTATTCAGTATATCTTGGTTGATTTGGATCAATCCCTTGTCATCCTCTTATTTTTTCCCTTGATGTTTAACATCTGTCAGATCTTTCCTTCTTTGATCCTTGATATGTTTCTTCCAGTTTGTGTTTCTTTCAACATATGCATAATTGATTACTTAGGTTTCTTCTAAACTAGAGCATGACTCTCTTTCCCATACATGTTTAAAAACTCTTCAATACTTTTTTAATCATTTATGGAATAATAATTATGATCCTACATGTCTCACACATGCATTATCCCACTTTGTCATTTCTTGCATAAGATATATTATGTGTAGAATCCAAGGGTCAACATATGGTTTCTTCTAGATGGTTTGGGAGCTCAAACCCCTTAGAGGTTGACATTCCAAATCCTCCAATGTTTAAAAAATTTAAACCTTTATTAAAGAATTGAAAATATTTTAGGCTAACAAAAAGAATCAAACACTTTTATGTATATCCAAAATAAATGACAACTTCACTGTTCGATTAGAATATTTTTCTTAAAATCCATGATATTATTTTATTTTTTAGGTTATTATTTTCTTAAAAATCATAATGATTTGATTTTTTTAAAGATAAGATAATTTTACAAGCCGTTAGAATAAGGCTTTAAGGATTCAAAGTCTTAAAGTCATAAACGATTCTTGAAATAAATAAATGGATGTTATTTTACATAAGATAAAATCAATAAGTAAAATTATGTTTCAAAATACATCAAAAATTATAGGTCATATAAAAGATTCAAGTCCTTCCTTACTATCACCTCCATTGCAAAGAATGTTTAAGTTACCTTTCCTTATCAATTTTTTTTTTGTTTTTTTTAATTTATAATTTATTTTTCCATTATAAAAATTTTCACTTCAATATAATAATATAGATAAATTTAAGGAACTCAAACATAAATAATGTTTATTAGATTTTTTTAATTTTAAGAATATGAAAATAAGTTCCATTTGAACAAAGATAATACACCTTTATATTTCTTAACTAATTTAAATTAATTAAGCATAATTTTATCATGTCAAATTCTATTTTTAAATGTTTAACCTAACTTAAAATCATATATTATTCTCATATTTTTATATTCTTTAAATCTCTAATATAAAGGAAATATATTATATGGTGTTCCATCCAAAATCTTGAGAGGATTCATTTTCAAACCGCACATTCCTATAAAATGCTAACCATAATATTTAAATGGCTTAAATAACTTGAAAATTGTGTGGGGAACATGTCCACCCATAAAACTAAACCAAAAATTAAATGTTATTGAACTAGGTATATCTATTAAACAAGAGAATTATGGAAAGGTCTTATTTAAATCTTTGATATCCATTTTTAGCATATGGTTCCATTGTTATTTATAGTTAGTATATAGTTCCATTCTAATCCATTTGAAAATATATACATTAAAAAGTTAATCTATTTGCTTTATAATATCATTTTTTGAATTTTATCTAATAAATGATATTGACTATTATGCATATTACATTATTTAAGGTTTTTTAAGATAAATATTATAAATATTATATTATAATATTTTATTTATAAGTCATTAATTAATTTATTGTAATCTTATGTTATTTTATAATGGCCATTTTAATTTAGTTGTGTGATGTATTAATTAAATGTGAAGTGGTGGTAAAATACTCTCTTAATTTTATTTAATTTTCTTATTTAATATGAAATAAATTTAAAACTAATTTATTTTTATTAAAAAAATTAAATATTATTATATTGAAAAAAATGTAATGTTCATTGTCATTTTAATAAGGGTTTAAAATTGCCACTATAAAATAATAAAAATTCCTATCTATATTATAGATTATATTGAAAATATAATTTTTATTTAAGTATTTTTTTATAAAATTTGACATTTAAATATTAGAATATTTATTGTGATATTATTTGATTATATTTTATTTACTTGTAAATGATTGGTCTAATTTTTTATTTATTTTTAGATTCTTAAATTTCTAAAATTTTAATTTTTAATCTAATTTTAAATACATCTCATTAATAAGGGATATATGTAATGAATATCAAATAGATACTACTAGTCTATAAACTAGATTTGATAATTTTTCTTCTTATTTTCATAATTTTTAATAATTATAAAAAACTATAATATACGTACATTAATATAACTCACAATAATATTTATTTATACATTAATAATATTAACATTATTATTTTATAGCATTTTTCAAGATATTTTAAAGGTTAGATTATCACCTTTTAAAAATTAAGTCATTGGTGAGGATCATCATATTCTCTTAAAATAGAATTTATTAAAAAATAACATCGACCTTCCTCCAAAAATCAACAAAATTTATTGGCCTTTTGGTGGCCTCCATGTGACAACTATGTCGAGCTTAATTTTGACAGTGCATCCAAAGATAACCCAAGTCTTTTTAGAGGTGGAGTCATCTTCAAAGAAAATACGGGACAAATTATATCATGTTTTTACTTCAACATTTATTGGTTTTAAAATAATTTAGTTGAATATCTAGCTCTTCTTAAAAATTTGAGAACCACTACCGATTCAAATTTCTAAAAAATATTTATGGAAGGTGATTTTATCTTGATTATCAATATTTTTAATTCGATAAGTTTAGTTAGGTGACATCTTAATTCAATTTTTTAATATATCATCTATATCATTCCTTTGTTTGAGGATATTTCTTTCTCCCATAACTACCAAGAGACTACCTCTCTAGTATATTTATTGGCTAACTTCAGTTCACTTCACCTTCCTCCTAATGAATATTGGCATTGTAAAGGCCCTCCTCCCTTGGAAAAATGTAGAAAATTAGTCAGAAAAGACTTGATTTGTTAACAACTCTTTTTTGTTCAAATTTTTGTTATAGGGTTTGGTGATCAAGCTTTTGGAGTGCTTTTGTTGTCTATGGGCTTTCTCCCTATTTCTGTTTCTTGGTTCATTTTTGTTTGAGAGGATTGAAGAAGTCATGGTTTCTATGTTGGATTATTTTGTCATCATTTTATTTAGAGTAGTGATATTAGTTTCATGCTTGAAAAATATAATAGTGATTGGTGATCAAGGCCTCTAATGTTGCCATCTTCTTACTTCCTAAGAAGGATTTTATGGTGGTACTTCATTCTTAAAATCATGGTTTCCTATGGGATGTGAAGCCTCTGGGCCTTAATCCTTTGGTCTTCTCTATTATAATTGGCTTGTTGAATTTGTGGTTGTTTAGATTTCTAGTTTTCTAATCGTCTCTTCTTGTTCCCCTGGAAACCTCTTTTGTCTTTGTGAATTTGATATTCTAGTAAGATCCTTTTATACCTTGGGGTAAGGCCCATTTTAATTTATCATTTTATATTAAAAACACTATTATTTTACATAATAGTAAAAAATTAAATATATTGTATCATATTTTTAATGATTTTAAAAATTTAATATTTGTATTTTTCAATTAAGATGGTTTTTACTAGTAAAAAAAATTGATAATTTATTGAAGATATAATTTTTATAATAAAATAAAATAGTCTTTTGAAACTTTTATTATTTAGACAACATAATACGTCTGTTAAAAATAACCTTTGTTTAGAATCGTCTTTATATTTTCATCTATTTTGATTCCTCAGTTACAATAGAAAGATTGGGACCAACCACTATATATCTCTTATTTCATAAATATTTTATATACATATTTTATAGTGTTAATATAAACTTTAAGATGTATAGATTAAATGTATTTCATTTAAATAGTACGTTATACAAAGATAAAATAAAAATTTATACCATTTTTTAAAGATTTTTTTTTTATACACTTTCTATTTTATAAATATGAAATGAGGACAATTCCAAAATGTATAAAATCTATTTTAAAGAATTTGTTATAAAAGTTTTACAGTATGAATTTTAAAAATATAAGGGTTTTAATTTATTTTTTAAAATTATAAAATGTAGATTAAAGATATTCAATTTGAAATAATAATATATATTATTAATAAATTTACTTTAAAATTTTTAAAAAAGTTATAGGGAAATAGGAGAAAGGTTGAACAAATGACAAATAATGAAAACACTAATTTTTTTAATAACATCCCCTTATAATAATAAAAATAAAAGATCAAATTTAAACTATATAGATTTAAGTCATTTTATTTATTATTTTAATGAAAATTTATTTTAATTTAAAATAAAAATATATATGAAAAAATGTTACTAAATAGAAGGTGTCCAATAATTGATATAGCATATGATTATACAATACTTTATATTTATCATAAAATATTTAATAGTTATCAATATGTACAATTAGCATATTTATCTTAGATAAATCCGTGTAAAAGACGTTGAGAGATATCATTTTTGAGGGCACTTATTCTACTTATGTCACAGATCCAATATAAATAAGTATCTCAAAAATGATATTTCTTAGTATCATATACATAGATTTGTTTAAACTAGATATTTTAGTATTCTTAACATTATATGAAGAGGATTTAAATGTGAGAGAATTCAAAGCATGATTAGAAATTGACGTTATATAGACTGTTTTTAGTGCCCCAGACTCTATTTTATGACCAACAACCCCAAATATGATCTTAAAATTTATTTCATCAAACATTTTAGTTTTTCATAATACCCATTATATACTATATTCACATGAAATAAAATATGACTAGTTATATGGACACATACTATATTTTTATATAAATAAATTAGTTTTAAATTGTTTTATAGGTGTTTGAAAGAGTTATTAATCACTAAATTTTTACTGATAGGTATATTTTATTTGAAATTACACTACATTCAAAGTTTAGTCGTGAGCTGATTTAAATAAATGTCCTTACATTTAAAATCATTGCACATGGTTTAGAACAACTGATAAGATATAAACATTGCATTACCTTGTAATACCAAATATAATCATAGATAGCTAATACACATCTATCAAGACTTAAAATAGAGTACATTACCTTGCTATTCTTCGAAAGTAGGGAAATGGAATGGCTTCACCTAGAAGTCTCTCGAATCACAGATAAAACCAATACAAAAAGATTGGCATTAAAAAATGAAATGCAAATCATATAAAAACTATATCAAAAGATATTTTCAATTCATTAAAACATTTAAACTTGACAAAGAATAAATGAAAGTCAGTGGACAACGGTAGGAGGAGATGATGTGGCAGGGGAGATTAATGTTTGTTGAGTTGTATGTCCAAGTCTGCCAACACTCCTCTTTAATCTTCAATGCTATGTATATCAACGATGCCTATGTTTCCTTAGAGATGTTCAAACATGTTCTTTACAACTAGTTTTGTAAATATTGTGCTAATTATTTTTCAGATTTGTAAAATTTAAAATATACTTCACATTTGCTCACCAATTTATGAATAAAGTGATATCTAGTGTTAATATGTTGTGTTTGTAAAAAGCATGGTTTTTTTATAATGCAATCATTAAATTATTGTCATAATATATCTTTGTAGCTTCTTCTTGAGTATGCATCAAATATGTGTGTACTCTTCCCATCCAAATTATCTGGTAAACCACATTTATAGTTTCAACATATTATATTTTGATTGATAAAATTATTACAATTGGTTGTTTTTTCAATGCCCAAGAGATAGCACCTGATCCTAGATGAAAAACATACCTTGAATTACTTTTTGTATCATCCATACTACCTCCCCAATCACAATTTGTATAACCAATCAACTTGAAGTTATCTAAAGGTGTAGACAAGATCCAAAAATTCTTTGTATTAGCTATGTATCTTAGAATTCTTTTTCCATATTTCTAATGAGATTCTTCTAGATTATCCATGAATCTTGAGATACAGATAAACCCCATACGTAATGTTCAGTCTTGTGGTGGTTAAATACATGAGGCTACCCACTAATCTCTTGAATAAATTTTTATCAACACTTGAACTCTTGTCCTCCTTAATAAGTTATAAACCCATTCCAATCGATGTAGGAGTTGAATTAGCATTCAACATCTTGAAAATCTTCAACAAATCTTTATCATACTTTCATTGACATATAAAATGACTTGCTCAAATTAATTCACCTCTATGCCAAGAAAATATCTCATAAGACCCAAATCGATCATATTAAATTCATCTTTCATGGCTACTTTAAATGATTCAATTAATCAAGTTTTTGGTAAAAATCAAGTTGTCCACATACAAGCATACTATCAAAATTTATCCTTCATCATTCACTTTAACATACAATGTTGGTTCATTGTCACACTTACTAGACTCGTTATTTGTAAACTAAGAATATATTATATTGTACCATATAAATCCTTTTTCAGCTTGTAGAAGCTGACCTTTTGCTCTTCTCCAAAAAATTTATAACCAGGTGGTTGTTTTATATACAGTTCTTCTTATAAAATATCATTCAAGAATGCCATTTTGACATCTATTTGATAAGCCTTCCAATTGTTTTGAGTTGCAATAGATAACATCATTCTAATAGGATGTACTCTTGCTATAGGTGTAAATGTTTCATTATAATCTATGCATGGTTATTGTGTGAAGCACTTAGCTATTAGTCTTGCTTTGTGTTTCGCAATTTTCCCATTTGCATTAAATTTTTTTTTGGTAAATCCATTTTACTCTAATTACATCCTATCCTTTAGGAACCTATACAAAATCCCACATTTGATTATTTTTCAATTGATTGAATTTTTTTGTCCATAGTTACAATCCAATTTTCATCTTTAATTACATCCTCAAAGTAGATTAGATCAACTTGTGTTAAAAATTTAAAAAATAGAACATAAATCAACATTTTCAGCTTCTTGTGATGCATCATAAATCTCTTTTATGCTACATGTCTTCTTTGAAGTGTTTATAGACAGTGATCTCAATGATGCAAGCATTGGGTTAGAAGACTTATTGTTGTTATTACTTGTTAAAGTATATGGATTGGGATTGGTAGGTACCTTAGAAGGTGTTGTAGGAAAATTTGTTTGTGGAGCTTGAGGAACAATTTGTATATCATCTTCTATTATCTCATTTTCATGTGGTATTCTTGTTGTAATTATAGTTATCTTGTCAACGCTTCCATCCCATGCTTCTTCTTCAAAAAAATCAATATCACAACTAATTATTACCTTCTTTGTCACCGGATTGTATAGTTTGTATGCTTTGGATTGTTCACTATACCCCATAAAGATGAACTTTTTGCCTCTATCATCTAACTATTTTATTAATTTTTGAGGTATCAAGGAATATGTTACACAACCAAAGACTCTCAAATGAGAGACACTATGTTTCTTTCCACTCCAAAATTATTGTGGTATCTTATTTAACACTACTTTTGTTGAACCCCTATTCAAAATATATACTGCACATCCAACCCCTTCAACCCAATATTCATTTCGTAGATGCTTAGATTTTATCGTACTTTGTGCCATTTCCATAATTTTCCTATTATTTATTTCAGCGATGCAATTTTTTTAAAGGTGTATATCTTATTGTAAATTATTTACTTATTCTATTTTCCTTGTAGAAATTTAGAAAATCATTTGATATGTATTCACCACCTATTAGTTTTCAATATTTTGATATAATATCCACTTTACTTTTCCACTAAGGCCTTGAAATCAATAAAAACAACAAACACATCTGATATATATTTCAATAAATAGAACAATTTTTTTTGGATGAAATCATCAATAAATGTTAAGAAGTATAGATTTCCACTTATGGATAGTGTTTGCATCAGTCTACAAAGCTTTGAATGAACTATCTCAAGTCGATGCCTTACCCTATAAGATTTTCCAACTAAATTTTTTGTGTATGCTAATTTGCTTGTATGCAACTCACATGATGTTTTAAGTGGATCTATTGGTGGCAATCCATTTACCATTTTATTCTTATGCTACAGTTGCAATCCTATAAAATTTAGATGCCCAAATCTCAAGTTCCATAACCAAGATTGATTTTTATATGAAACTTTGAAAGTTTCTTTAGTAATTGTTTACAATTATTAAGGTTCTAAAATTAATTCACTTTGGATCTTAAGAGGAAACATTCTATTGCTTGTCATCCCAACTTTTCCAATTAGCCTATTGCTAGGTTTTTTTGTCTAAAATCACACATTCACCATTCTCAAAGTATATCCTATACCCCTTTTGCATTAAATGACCAATGCTTATGAGATTGTGTTGCAATCCAAGAACATAGTATACATTGGGGATATGCTTATTTTCACCTTGTTTTATTCTTATGTTAATTGATCATTTCCCTATGGCTGATACTTTGTGATCATTTCCCAATTTCACTTCTTATTTCACTGAATCATCCAATGTTACAAACAACTCCTTGTTTCCACTCATATGATTTCTACACCCACTATCTAAGAACCATACTTACTTTTAACTTTCATGTGCAACATTACATGTTATCAACATTGTGTTTTATTCACTAGTGTTGAGATTGTTTTCATTTGTAAAATTTGTCTTTTGTGTATTCATATTATATTGTCTTTTTCTACATTCAGATGCAAAATGCCCAAATCTTTTACAATAATGACATTGGAAATTGGATTTATCATACCTTTTTCTTTGATGATGACTATGAAAATGGTTGTTGCCTCTTCCTCCTCTTGGTGAAAAAATGACCTCTACCTCTGTTGTAATTTGATCTCCCTCTTATTCTATTGAATAAAAGCTAAGATTTGAATGAATTTTCTAATGAAGATTCCTCTAAATTCTTTAACCTTTTCTCATGTGATAGAAGTGACCCCAATAACTCATCAACTAAAAGTTGAGTTAAATCCTTTGATTTATCAATGGCCGTTACTACTAAATCAAACATTACAGGTAAGCTTCTAACTTTTTTTTTACAACCTTATGGTATTCCACACTCTCACCATGAGTCTTTATTTAATTTGCAATCCCCATTACATGTGGATAAAATGAGTATCTATTCTCTAATTCTTTCATATGAAGGTTCTCAAAATCCCTTCCAAGTATTTATAATTTTGTAGTTTTAACCTTTTTTGTACCTTGGTATGATGTTTGAAGTATTTTTCATGCTTGTTTTGATCTTGTGGTCACTTAAACCCTTGAAAAAAATGAATCCTGTATTGCTTGCAGAATGAAAAACAATGCCTTTATATCTTTATTTTTGTTTTACTTCAATAAGTTTGTCTCTACTTGTGAAAGGGCTTGGAATGCTTATTGGGTTATTGGTTTCAAGAACCCATTTTAAACTAAGTCCCAAACATCCTAGAGGTAGTGTATACACATAATATTTTCAAATTTTTATTGATTACTAACACTTTGTATCTTGAAGGAACCTGTCAAGTCTCAATCTCTCTGAGTGCATGCCTTAAGGGGTGTACCAAGAAAGGGGTGGGCAAACCATTAGTGTTTCATGAGATTTTTATCCCTTTTTCCACTTGCCATTTATACACTTATCTCTCAAATTCATTTGCCCTAAGCTTATTCTTCTCTATCCTACCTATTTTAGTCAATTTTCATGCTTTATTCCTTCTTTTCTTGCCTTAATTCCATTTTGGACAATAGGATATACTAGGTTGATTCGTTCAACCCTATACTTTTTAGGTGTGTTTTTCATTTTTTGAGTTTGTTAGCCCTTCATCCAACCTAACTCAAACCTAGTGAATTGTCCCTAAGAACATACAGGGTCAACTAGGTTGACTCTGTACAACCAACATTTATAGGAGGATTTAGGGCAAGGTCCACCTATATATAAAAGCTCATTCCCAACCATTTGTAAGAAGAAAGAAGTGAACAAACATATGCTTATTAATCATTTTACTTAAGGAATAATCTTAGGGTCCCATACTTTCTTTGGAGATATGGATTTTGTCTTGTGAAGAAGTGTTTTGGATGCATAGATAGGTTGTGTATCCTAGAGTTGATTTGTCTTTGTTATCCTTACATACCACAACAATATCTTGTGAAGCACCTTGGCCAAGGGAGAGATTGAGGCTCGATGGGTTCATCTTCAAGATAAGTATTATTAACTTTATTTCTCCTTTGTAAGAGTAGATTGATAATGTAGTTATGCTTCTCTTCCATGCATTAGAATTATATATGCATTGACGTGAGTATATGTCTTCTATGCATGCTTAGTTTAGTTTGTAATCCATAGTTTGTGCCACAAGATTTGGTGAGCACTAGATTATTATTAATTTTTTATTTATTATAATAGAGTGAACATTAAATCTCAGAGTCTTTTAGGGTTGTTTCATGATTATGTTAAACTATAGGATTTGAAACCCTTCCTAGCATGGTGTATTATGACAAGTGATCCCCTAATTAGGTCTAGTAAAACCCCATATTGGTCATGCTCCCACTTAACAAATGTATTCATAATCAAAAGTGTAGGTATGATTTATCTTCTGCAAGATAGGATTTATTCATAGACATGATGCATTTTTGATTGCATACATTCTAGATAATTTGATGTGAATCCTATCTCACCACTGATTGGATTGTATTCACATTTCAATTTTATTATTATCATTGTTATTATCTTTGGCTTCACCTTCATAATACATTATGGTGAACCTGATGTGAACTAACCCCTGGAAGATTTATTTCACTTGTTTTATTCTTTTTCATCATTATTTTTATCACATATTTGACATATTAGATCAACTCTATTGACCTAGTTCTAACTTTTGTATGTAGGATTTCAGAAGCAAGCAACTAAATTGACCCAATCGACCCAGTATAGGTTTACACGCTTCCAAACTTCTATTTCAGACTACTAGGTCAACCTAGTTGACCTTGTATATTTTTTAGATTCTATAACCAGTCCCTACCCAGGCTGATCGACCTAGTTGACCTAGTTAATAGGTTTTTCTAGCATTATTCAATGTTTTTGATCAGTAATCTTCCTCTTTTACATCTTTGGACCACCAAGGTTCCTTTCTACCTTTATATTTCTTTTTTTAAATTTCTTTCCTTTCATAGTTTATAGTCTTTAAAATTGCCTCTACATAGTCAATTGAATCAACCCTGTCGACCTAATTATGTGTTTTATGTGTTTTCTGGATAACTAGGTCGACTCTGCCAACCCTGTTTATTTTCAGACCCTACATTCATAGTATAGGTTTGACTCTATCAACCCTATTATATATTTATATGCATATAATTGTTGACTATATCCACAATTGTACCTTGTATCAAAGTTGGAATTAGTTTTATATGCTAGTAATTATCTCACATCTTTATTTTATCAATGCTTGCATGATTAGAATAGACCACATAGTCTAATCAGGGGGTTTTCAATTAACCTCTTAGTTTCATTATTTTTGTTTTATGAACACATAACCAAATCATAAAAAATAAATAAGCATTTTAACATTTGTCTACCTAAGACCAACCTACTTGAATTTCATCACCAAGGGGGAAGCCAAATTGATACTCTAATCAAGTATAATACATGGTTAATAATATATTTTGGTTAAGCACTTGGCATCCTTATAATTTTGGTTTGTGAAGTGAGAGGGTAAGCCCCAATACCAAGTTTGTATCATTGCCACTATAGTCCCTTTTAGCTCAAATTACCCAAGACTATCCTTAGATTGTCATTCTAGTTCCTCGCTTACAACCAACTTTCCATCACATTTAAAATCACATCTTAATAATTTAATAAACACTTAGGTTGACCAATTAGTTACCTCTTTACTTTCCAAGTTGATTTCTTGCTCATTTTTCAATTATATTTTGTATAGTAAAAACTTGCATTAGCTAGCATTAGTGCAATGTTTTATGTTGTGTGCTTTAATTGGATTGGCCAGTGTTAATCCAATTGACTATTTCTTTCATTTATATCATTTATTTTCAAACTACTTACAAAATTTATCTTGTTTCATTTCATAAATATGTCATAATATTTTTAAATTTCCCTCTCTATTATACTAGGTTGACCCAGTCAACTCTATACTACTTGTATACCCTATTTTTTATTTTTCCAACCTTTGTTCACTATACTAGGTCAGCCCAATTGACCTTGTACTATTTGTAGGACCTATTTCTGTGTTGGATAGACCCAATCGACCCTATATAATTTCTTGCCTCTTCTTCTTTCCTTGTGTGGTTATCTAGTCTTATCTCATCATGATGACATCTATTCAGTGCTTTCTAGTCACAAACATTACATAATTAAGGATTTTAATTATAACCTCACTTGTTTCATTACTTCATATGAAACTATCCAATTTTTCCTTGCTCATCTCTTAAACAAAAATCTAATCACTACTCAATGTAATGTATTTGAGGTCATTCATCCTAATCCTCTTTCCAATACCAATTTTGGGAATCTTCCACCGACTAATCCCTCTCCTATCAAAACTCATACCCTTACAACCAATCTTCATAATCTTCTTATTACACCCATAACAAGATCATGAAGTATTATTAATTCCCAAAGTAACATGGGTGAAACCACTCAAATTGATAATTTAGATGGTTTCCAATTATTCAAAAACCTTGATGATAATACTTTTTACACTCCTACCAAGTATGGTGGATTTACCAAGCTTCCTTCTTCTTCTACCACACTTAAGATAACTAACACTAATGTTTGGAGTCATCCATGTACAAATAATCCTCCTCCCAACAACACTAATAATCCTCTTCCTATCAACACTAATACCTCACTTTCAAACCCACTTATTGATACAACTTCAACTTCTTGAACAAGTCATACAACAAATGAAAATCATACAAACAACTAAAACCATGTTATATATATATATATATTTTAGATTTGTATAATGATCCCATAAGGTCATCCACATGAATTTTAAATCTTTGAAAGTGTCTAGTTAGGTGCTGAAGGTCATTATCAGCATGATTGTGTTTGAAGTTAATCTAATAGTTTTAGGTAAGCAAGTTGTAGTGATGGGTTTAAGACTCTATGACATGAATTGATATATCTAATATACATAATTATTTTTATTGGACTTGAATTATCTATCTATGATTTACATAAGCTTGGAATTCAATGTAATAGGTTGAAACATTGAATCCAAAATAGCTTGTCTAACTAAGTAAATATTGTGATAGAGAAGGTTAACATATTGGTCTATAAGATAAATACTTTTCATTAGAGATTATGATCTATTTGTTTCATATTATTCTAGGAATATTATAAGATCATTTTTATACACTTCAATTGCTTGATTATGTTCAATCATGTGTCAAAATTTCATGTTTCCTTGACTGTGTTTTGAGGCTAATTGGTCGTTCTGAGTGGGCTATTTGCATAGAAGAGTTTGAGCCTGTATATCTAGATTTAATGCATCTGATAAATTTTTTGATTACCACAAGTTCATTAGGTTTATGTATATGTTATTTTTTTCCATAATAGTTTGGAAAAATTATGTTTTTACTTCAATTGTTAAAGATGGACTTTTTGAGTATGCACAGGCCTAATATGAGTAGTACCAATGGTGTGCTTTAAGAAGTGGTTTGAGCCTAGATGGCATATATTTGAAATATAATATGATGTGTTCCTACCGTATAAATTATTTTAAGTTTTTACAAAGAATATCAAAGAGTAATGTGTGCTAAGTAGGTCTAATGGTATTAAGTCTTCATGAGACCTAAAGGAGAGATAAGGCCTAATTGAAGTGGGTTAGACATAAAAGGACTAAAAGAAAATTTGATCCATTTCTATGAGATGTTTTAAGATATATTCCATGTCCAACCTAAGAATATAATAATTTAGCTGACTAATAAGGATATGATCAAGTGACTTATATAAGAACAATGTAGTTTTAGGCCTATTTTTATGAGTAAGAGAGAAGCATGTGTGAAAACAAATAAAAGAGCACAAACAAGATTGGTTCATATGTTTCATGTGTTTAATATATTGTGTTCATGTGTTTCATGCTCTTGTGGATTGGTGCTTAAGCTTGTTAAGATGTACATACTTGTTTAAATGATATATGATTGCTTAAGTAAAGTTTGTTAAATAAAGCTTTTGAATATTTATTCACCCCCTATAAGTCATTTTGATTTGAATGATTGGTATTAAAACATGGTTCTTTGAATCAGGTCAAAAGACCTAAATGAGATCCCAAAAACAAGGATGACTAGTCAACAAGCTCAAGGTGGTTTCTTTAACAATAAAGCTTTGTTAGTAAATATATTTAATTATGATTTTATGAAATCAAGATTAAGAAATATTTTATGTCTCAAGGTCATGATATCTAACATTTAGTAGTGGATGGTTATGGTGCTCTTCTTATTCCACCAACTGATGTGACAGGTAAGAAAGCTAGTGAAAATAAATCCAAGGTAATGAATGCTATTATTTTTTGCCTATAAAATTCAAAGCTTATGAATTTAATGCACTATGAATCAGCTAAAGGAGTGTGATAAAAATTTAATATTATTTATGAAGGAGACACTAAGGTGAAGATGGCCAAGTTATAGACCCATCAAAGATAGTTTAAAAGCCTAAAGATGAATTAAGATGAAACCATTGCATCTTACCTATTAAGGGTTGATGAAGTTGTCAATATAATTAGAGGATTTAGAGAAGTGAAAGAATCTATTATTGTTCAAAAGGTGTTAAGATCACTAACTTCTAAGTTTGACTCTAAGATGTCTATAGTAGAAGAGATGTAAGATTTGGACAATGTAGAAATGGATGGAATTCTTCGCATCTTGACTATCTATGAGATGAAAACTAATCAAGGAAGACCTCCCAAGAAGGATTGATCTTTCAAAGTTGAGATGAAATCAAAATCTAAGAAGTTTAAAGATGATGAATGTATAGATGTTTATGACAATCAACTGATGGACATGTTTGCAATAAAATTAAGGTTTGGATCGGGTAAGTAAAAAGTTAATTTTCCCTTCAAGTGTTTCAACTATGAAAATGTTGGTCACTTTCAATATATGTCCTAATAAAGATAAATTTGAGAATAATGAAGAACATGATAAACATCATAGAAATGATAGAAAGGCCTATAAGTTTGACAAGAACAAGAGAGATTTCAATAAACATGAAGGTAGGAAAGGGTCATTCAAAAGTAAGAAGAGTTTCTATACCAAAGAAAACAACTCATCTAATGTAAGTGATTCAATCATATATTATGGTGATTATGGAAATAATGAACCTAAACATGAAAATAATGAAACCTTGTTCATGGCCATAGAATCAGACATTGAGGGTTTCTCAAGTGGGAAAGTACTTATGGTTGATATAGAATCAGATGCAGAAGAAGCTAAAGTAAATCTTGAGGTAGAGTTGGTAAGTGACCTAGAGGAGGTGAAGTTCCAAAGGAGAAAAAATCATAAACTAAGATCATTAGTTAAGGACTATGAGTATTAGCTTAGATTGTTTGAGAAAACATTGAGTAACACTTCCAAGCAATATGATGAGATCATCAATCAATTTGAGGCATAGATGGATGTAGCCAATGCAAGCCTAAAGACTAAAGAGGAAGAATGTATTAGGTATAAAACTAAAGTAGAATCCTTGAAAGTTAAGTTGGATCAAGCATCTACCAAGGTGAAGAGTTTTGTGAAGTTTGAAAAGAGCACTAAGGCTCTAGATGATATCTTGAGTAATCAAAAGTCTACAAGTGACAAAATGGGTCTTGGTTTCAAAGATGACCAAAAGGAGGAACCTCAAGTCAAATAGAATAATGTTGAAGAAATTAAACTTGGAAAGACCTATCAAATATCCTAATGTTATAGAGTATGTTAATTTTAAATATGGTTATTGTTTTATATGCAGTCAATTTGGTCATAGAGCAAGAGTGTATAAAAGACCCTTCAAAAATGAGTACTCATTGAACTATGGAAGGAGTCATATCTCACATCAGTCAAGAGGTATGTATAAGGTGATTTGTTACATCTATCATAATTTCAAACACATTACATGATTCTATCCAAATAGAGTTAGAAGGTCATCAAGTTAAAATAGGAAGTTCTAACCCCCTAGAGTGCAATAAAGAAGGCAAATGAATGTATGAAAACTAAAGGTAGTAAAGATACGTCATGATTAGTATACAATATCAGTTGGACTACTTGCTTTGATGGAGCATTTCTCAAGGGTGAAATAAATTAAAGAATATTTGTTTTCATCTTATTTTGATGATCAAATGGTTGATGATGATATCAAGACTATAGTGCCAATCAAGTGCAAAAGGATGTTGAAAAATATTTAATCTTATGGGAGTATGGATATCTATAAATATAATAATTTCATGGTATTTTAGTGCCCTATGAAAAGGGGTGGCTTCATTAGGATTTATGGAGGCATTCTTCTATCAGTAGAAGCATGAGGTTGCAGTCAAAGAAGGTTTCATCTTGAGAAGATTCTAGGTTGTCTTTGTTGTAAGAAAAGAGATGAAGATAGATATTATCCATTCCTATGTTTGTAGCTCTGAGGTTTGAAGTGTATTAGGTAGTATGATGAGAGATATAAGGTTGACATCAGGTATCTGAGGTCAAAGTGTAGTCATATGGTATATGAGAGGTAAGCTTTTGTTATCTATTTTTGTGAGTAGTTGAGCCTAATCTATGTTAAGAAGGGGTATTAGTGTCAAATTTATTGATGGAATATAAGGATGGTTTAAGAGTATTATTGAATCATGTGTTGAGATATGAAGACAAAGGGGGAGCCCCTATTTATGTATTTGGTTTCAAGAGTGTGTTAGCCTAGTGTGTGATCAAGAGTTTAATCTTCTTCAGACATGTCAAGGAGGGTAAGTGATGTTGAGTTTCTAGTTCATTTAAAGGAGGTATGTATGGATTTAAGGGGAGAATGTGCCCACAATGATTCATATATTTTATTTATTGAGTTTTTTTATGGAACATCTAGGAGAATGATCTGAAAAGGGATTATAGTTCAAATAAAGGGGAAGTGACCTAATTAAGAGAAGTTTTTGAACATTATATGCCATCTAGTATCTTTAAGAATTAGTATCAATCTCAAAGGGAGAAAGTTTGATTCCAACAGTTTTAGGTAACCCTTTGTTATTAATATAAAATGGTGAGAAATATCAAAAAGGGATAAAAAAGGCAAGAGCTAGATCTGGGAGATGGTTACCATCAAGAGTGGATGCCATAATTTTCTGAGTATGTTTGCCATCAATGAAAAATGAGGAGATTGTTGAACATTGTCATTGATTTTTGAGTTTTAGAATTGATATTTTCATTGATGTCAAAAGCTTTTTTGATGATGCATGGTTAAGTATGCTTTGAAATATGTGCAGGTAGTATGATGAAATGAGTAAGCTACGAAGATCTTTAGTCAAGATCTGAATATCTGCATAAGTAGTGTTGAAGATGCTCCATCAAGTTAGGAAGATGTTCTATTAAAGATTTGAAGATATATCAAACAAATATGAAGATGTTATGATAAATCTTTGAAGACCTATCTAGTCTTGCTTTGAAGATGTCTAGTTGTACTCTGTAGATTAATATAGCAATTCCAAAGATATCTACTATACATATATATATTTTCCCTCTTTAGATATCTTCTTTTAATACATTACTATTCATAGTAATAGTCTAAAGTGATTTGATAATTTCCTTTTGTTAAGAGATAATTTTAAATAAATTTGATGATTCTTCTGAGGTTGATGTGAAGTTTCAAGTCAAGGTAAGCATGTTTTGAAATACTAGTATTTTAATACAATATATCTTAAGAAGCATTGGTCATATCATGAGCATGTGCATGATGAGCACGATGAAGTATGTGTAGAGGTATGATATTATATAAGGAGCATGAAATTCATGTGAACAAGGTGTATAAACATCAAGGAATGTATCAAGGTTAGTTGTCAAACTTTAAGTGCTTGAGAAGTCTAGTCATGACACTGGTCATTGCATGAATAAACCTTTTGAGAAGGTATGGGCTTAGTGTATTGGTAATATGAATTAAAATATGAATAAGAGGATATATTAATTTGATTCATCATACATATGAGGCATTAGAGCATTTGAGAGAGTTTCAAAGTGAAGCCTACAAGGGTATGTACTTCAATTTGAGTCTACAAGTAGACTACTTATAAACCCTGCTTGGCCTAATAAGACATCATGAGATGTTGAAAATATATATGAAGAATGTTTGAAAATATTTAATCATGACAAGAGGTTTCATGGCATGTACATGAGGTGCTAATATCTTTGACAGTGGCTAGAAGGTCAGTTTCAAGGTGTAATGTGAATTGCAAGTCAAGGCCTAAAAAGTAAAGAGAGAGATGGTGGCCAGATGGGGTATCATGATTAGTTTCTAAGGCATGGGTGATTTGTTTAGAATTAAAAAATATGATTAAATTTTTTTCAATCATGTGCATGAAATTTTAGGTCATTATTTGTAAGAAAAATCTTGAAAAAGTGTTTTAAGGTCTCTTGAGTGCATAGAATGAATAGCTGTCTACCCAATAAGGTTTTGCAAGTGCTCATTGGTACATGAAAAATATGCATGAGAACATAATATATTAATGGTTTATTTTAAATGGTCCTAGATCAAATTTCTAGGCATTGGTTTCTTTAATGAGGGGCTAAGCTTTATGAATGATTGTCAATGCTAGAAGTTGGTTTAAACCCTTAATGAAACTTAATAGTTACCCGATGTGAAATAAGTTGATAAAAATTACCTATAATTGTTTGGTATGGATATAAAAGTGATTATAAGTTTTATTTAACTCTCTCAGGTAGCTCCATGTGTGATTGGTTTCTTAGGTGCGTGAGCAAACCCTATAGAAAAGTGATTTTTTTCTAAGAAATGTGTTGTAGCAGTCAAAGTTGACCAAGTAAAAGTTGATAAATGGATTAAACTTGAAGCTTGAGACTTGTATTAAATATAAATAATAGTTTCTAATTAGGTGTGAAAAAATTATCATACAGTTTGACCTATCAATAACAAAACTAATAGTACAGATAGTGAGAAAACTAAGCAGAAGTGAGAAGCTAATTAGGAATGTGTTGTCATGGATTAGGGATGAATCTAATTACATAGAGATGTTTTTAAACACCTTTAATAAATTATCATATTGTATATAAGTTTTTAAGGTCAGTGGATATGATGAAAATGTTTCTCATTAGTTGACTTGTCTAGTGCAAATAAGATAGTGAAGATATAAGGTTGTGAGATTGGACTACAAGACCAATATTACCATACAACCATGTTATATATCTATTTTAGATTGGTATAATGATCCTATAAGATCATATACATGAATTATATGTCTCTTAAGGTGTCTACACAAGTGTTGAAGGTCATTATCACCACGAATATGTTTAAAGGTAAATTGATAATTTTATGTAAGCAAGTTGTAGCAATGGGTTTGAGACTCTATGCCATGAATTTATATGTAATGAACATAATGATGTTTTTAGAGACTCTATTGATCTATCCAATCGTTATAGAGGTTTGGAAGTCAATAAAATATATTTGAACATTAAATCCAAAATAACTTTTTTGGGTGAGTAATGATAGAACAAGTAATACAATTGCATACAAACACCGGATCTAGATGTGAGACCAATATCAAAGAAATTCACCATGAAATAATGAGAGAAAAGTTAAAATCACCATGGAAAAACTTCATGAAGAGGTAAAAAACCCACCAAGATTATTCATTATTTTAGAAATAAAATGTACCCAAGACAAGTTTTCTCTTCTTTCTCTTCTATCTTTTTCATTACATCTTACAATATAAACTCTTCATTATATAAACAAGGTAATCTGACCATTATAATATGACTTTTTTCAACCACCATATTAATGGGTCCAACTTCTCTAAAGATCATTTAATACATTTTATTATTTATTTACACAAGGAGAAACTCGTGATAAATAATAAAATATATTATTATTTAACCAATGTAATTTAATATATTAAACGTACATAGATAACACCACTTAAATGTTAATTGTTTTAGTACTCCTCCTTAGTGTTAAGTGGGGATACATGGTGATTTTTAGGATGTAACAACATAACAAACTTACACTCCATGAACCATCCACATAATGAGTTTTAGGAGGTAATAATTGAAGGAAACATCCTTCATCATGCCATAGTCACCTTTAAAAGAATAATTCTATGTAAACATAGTCAACCAAAGGCATTACACTATTTAAATATAGACACCTAAATGTATTACACTATGTAACCAAAATCACATCGTCACCTTTAAAGGAATTATACTATACAACTATAGATACCTAAAGGTATTACACTATATAACCACAATCACATAGTTACATTTAAAGTAATTACACTATACAACTATAGATACCTGAAGGTTTTGCACTATGTCCTCATATGAACCTTTAAATAAATTACACTATATTACCCTAAACCACATAGAGTGACTTTAGACTAACATGATCGTGAGACTACATCCCATAGTGAGAATACATCCCACAATTTCTCATGAATAATCAACCAAAAATATTGGAGTCTTTTATAACATAAAGACCTCCATGCTACTATGTGTTGGGTACAATATAGACTTCCATATGAAGTTTTATCAAAATCATATAAAGTGATATATTACAATTAGTTACAATGAGAAGAAGTATAGAGAGATAAAATAAAACACACGACCCACATGTCTTTTAAGAAGTGACATTGTCATGCACACTTCCCCTCAATAGTAACATCAATAGGCCCAAGATTGAATGAACTTTAATATATTTTAATTCATTGGTGTTGCATTGGATTTTTTACCAAATATATATAACTCTGATTATCATAAAAAAGGTCGGTATAATGAGAATATTCCACATGATGTTCTACTATCATCCTTCATAGCCATAAGGCATCTTTAGAAACTTCTACATGAAGTGCTCCAAGTGATAACACCTTCACCAAACATAAACACATATCCATAAGTAGACTCATAATAGTATGGTTAGCATCATAATAACCAAATAAATTAGCATAGTTAAAGGAATAATAATATAAATCAAAGTTTATAATTCTTTTTATATCTTGAAGTATTTACTTTGTTAATTTTCAATGATCCATGCATAGATCTTACATGAATCTCAAAGTAACACCCACATCTTATCAAATATCTATCATAATAATAGTTATATAAATCAAACTACTAAAAAAATATTTGTAAATAGGAGTTATCTTTATTGCACATAGTTTTTAGATCGAGATTTGACACAACTTTTAATAAGAGTTTATGTAAGCTTGTAATCAAGCATGTTAAATTTAACAAGCAGGTTATGTGATACACATACAATAAAATAATTAATAATTTGATACTAAGTTAACTAAACCTTACATATATTATAATTTGAGTCATGAATATATATTTTTAATTTTAAAGTCAACACTACAAGTTTGTATTTTATACTAAACTATTAAAAAAAGGGTTAGGAAAGAAAAAAATAAATAATGTATTTTATACTTGATTTTTAATAAAAACACATATTTTAGTGAGTAAAAACAACACTATCCATTTTAGTTAATTGAAAAACAATTCAAAAACATAAATAATTACAACAAAGGAAAAAGTTGCAAGTGTTACAAAAATTATCACAAGTGTCATAAATATGTCATAAATTTCACTATTTGACCCAATTATTGTAAAATCAATAGTAGGAAGTTTCAAATCAAATAAATGACTTTTTTAATGTGTCTAAAATGTATCAAAACCTAGAAATTAACTGACTAGATGACTATGTTCGATAAATAGTTGATAGGGTCAAATGTCAAACTAAGTTATTGAACAAAGCACAAGTTCCCATGTGAATGAGCACAAAAAAAGTAAATATCAAATTAAATTGATCAAAATACAAGTTTTAGTGGATTTGAACACAATAGATACCTCATACAAGTGTACTAGCAAATTTAAGCTAGCCAACTCACCAACTAAACATGTTAATATAATAAACACACTAGATTGTATTTAACCCTTTTCTAATCTAATTTTTAATTTTATTTCAAAATAAATAAAAAATAAAATATAACTAAATATTTTTGAAAATAATTATCTACAAATAAAATTTGAATTTGAACAAAAGGGTTATTAAAAAGGCACAGGTGAGGGACACTGCCTATGTGAAAAAAAGTATTCAATAAATTTTTTATTTTTTAAATACTTCCATAAAATGATAGACATACCCATTGGTATTTGTTGTAGTATACTTAGAATAGAGGAATATCAATTGAGCAGGAGATGGATACATAGCAGGAGCTATAAGGAACCTTTTTTTGCAAAATAAAGCTTGAAAATACATGCAAATATCCTTTCAAAGCTAATCACAGACCCAAATCTAGGTTTTATAGATTGTAAAATAGTTTTTAAATTATATATTTTAGCTATGGTGCCCAAGGGAACTAAAAAAAATAGAAAACTCTTTTTTTTTTCCCTCAGGCTCTACAAGTGGCATAAACATTCTTAAATATTGATGAATCCACCTTGTAAGGAGAGAAACATGATACAAAAAGACAAATATAAAATTTTTAATGAAATTTCTTTCACAAAAGCTATACAAATCTGAATATGTATGCCATTGGAGGTTTGAAAAAAATTAATTGAGCTCAAATAATAGATTGCAGGGTTTGGAAAGAGTTTTGAAGGGTTAAATTATTATAAATCCACCTTAGAAACTATGAAATATACACTCAAAGGCTCAAAAATGATTTTTTAAAAAAATCAAAGCATACAAAGGCCATACACAAGTAGATTTTAGAGTTGAAATCTTTCAAAAAAATAAAATCAAGATTCAGAGAGGGTCTTAGAAGGAGATTTGTAGTCTCAAACATTGAAGAATTCACCTTTCAAAGATTATATTATAAAAACAACTACAAATCTGAATTTTGCCATGAATTCTTTACTTGCCAAGGTTGTACATAGGAAGTACAAATACACCTATAGGCTGATTTCCAATTTATCGGCTCTACTGATACTTGCAATTGCCTATAAGTGCTAGATCTGCAACTAAACAGCTTCAACCACCTTCATACAGATTATTAGTCCAAGAAACAAGAAAATCTTAAAAAACTTAATGCTTAAAGAAGCATTTTTATCTCATTTTAAGACTTCCATTTAGATCTATGACATGAAAATAGGCTTAAAATATAAAAAATACACAAATCTAAAATATCTAGGCTCTAATAGAGGAAAAAATAAAATAACTTACTTATATTGAAGGAGGAGATTAAAAAATTTGCATGAATATATCATGGCTTAAAAAATAGATGAATCTAGGCTTGAACTTAAGCCAAAAATCCTGATTTACGATCTTGTCACTTGATCATGTATCAACCACCTCAAATACTATGATAGAATAAGTAATAGAATTGCATACTAACACTAGATCTATTATGAGACCAATAGCAAAGACATTTACCATGAAATAATTAAAAAAAAGTTGAACACACCATAACATAGATATACCATGGGAAAACTTCATGAAGAGGTAAAAAATCCACCAAGATTATTTTTTTTATTTTAGAAATAAAACGTATCAAATACAAAATTTTTATTCTTTCTCTTCTCTCTTTTTTCATTACATCTTACAATATAAACTCTTCATTATATAGGCAAGGTAATCTGACCATTATGATGTGACCTTTTCCAACCACCACATTAATGGGTTCTTCAAAGGTTATTTAACATATTTTATTATTTATTTACATGGGGATACACTCATGATAAATAATAAAATATATTATTACTTAACCAATGTAATTTAATGTATTAAGGGTACATAAATAAAACCACTTAACCATTAATTGTTCCAATAAGTAAAGACTATGATAGAGAAGGTCAACAGATTGGTCTGCAAGACAAATAGTTTATATTAGAGATTATGATCTATTTATTTGATTTTATTCTAAGGATATTATAAGATCATGTTCATACACTATAATTTCTTCAATATGTTCAATAAAGTGTCATAAGTTCATGTTTCTTTGACTGTGTTTTGAAGTTAGTTGGCAATTCTAAGTGGGCTACTTGCATAGAAGAGTTCAAGCTTGTATATCTAAATTTGAAGCATTTGATAAAGTTTTTTATGACCTTGAGGTCATGAGGTTTTTATATATGTGAGTTTTTACCATTTTTTTTATAAAAATTATGTTTTTACTTTAGTTTTTCAAAAGAGACTTTTTGAGTATGCACAGGCCTAATACGAATAATACTAATGGTGTCTTCAAGTAGTGCTTTGAGATAAAAAGTGTCATGAACAAAATATGAGCCTAGATGGGGTATATTTGAAATTAAATATGATATGTTCCTACCATATTAAGTTTTTTAAGGTATTCTAAGGAATATCAAAGAGTAACATGTGCTAAATAGGCTTAATGGGATTAAGTCTCCATGAGACCTAAATGAGAGATAAGGCCTAATTGAAGTGGGTCAAACCTAAAGGGACTCAAATCACATTTGATCCATATCTATGAGATTTATTAATATCCATTCCATGTCTGACCTAAGAAGATAAGAATGTTTGGCCAATTAAGAAGGATATGATCAAATGACTTGTATAAGTACAAGACAATTTTAGGCCTATTTATATGAGTAAGAGAGAAGCATGTATGCAAGTGAATAAAATATCACAAAGAGGAGTAGGAGGAGGTCATGTGGACTATAATAGGAATGTACAGGACTAGTGATGAAGCTTTGATATAGGTATTTCATATGAGAAATAAGGTCATATAACCTAATCAAGTCAAGAAGAGGGCTAGTTGAACAAAGAAGGCTAGAGCCCAGTTTGAGAGGGATATAAGTGTGTGAAGAGATAAGGAAGAAGATAATCATATATCATATGAGAAAAAAATTATTTAGAAGGTGATCAAGTGTTTCAAGTGGTTTATTTAGTGTTAAGTCATTCAGGGGGTTGGTACCTCCTTGCAAGTTGGTTCTTGTTAAAGCCTAGCTGAGTTGGTGCTTAGCTAGTTAAGGTTGGTGCTCCATGTAAATTGATTGCTTCCCTAAATTTCATATTTGTATTATAAGAATATGGTCCAATTACATCATCAATTTCTTTTCTTCACTTTGAGGGTTTTTCACATATATATTATGTTGATGTGTTTCATGCTCTTGCTCTTGTGGATTGGTGCTTAAGCTTGCTAAGATATACATTGTTATTTAAATGATATATGAATGCTTAAATAATTTTTTTTAAATATGGTTTTTGAAAACTAATTCATCTCTCCCACTCAATCACTTAACTTCCAACTTCTAGTGCCTTGACCCCAAAATACCACTGCCTGATTAGTCTTTGTAACTCTTACTTGCTTCACTATTGGTTATTATCTTTTATCCAATCATGATACCATTTAAAATATTTTTCCCCTTGCATAAATTTATCTATCCTCCCCAATCCCATGAATCAAATAACATTCTCCCAGAGTTGAGATGATTTTTTAGGTCACCATTTAATTTATCAAAGTGTCATAAAACCCTAATTAAAGTCTCTCTGGCCTACCTAGACCTTTATCCCCGCTTTATCCCTACTAGGGAGCCCCTTACAAATTTTGACATGGTTGTCAATTTAGAATTTCCCACCACTTTCTTCCATTTATCCCTCTTTATTTCTCCTAGAGGATGCAGATGAGGGTGTCATTTTCCATGGTCTTCCCCACCTCAACATGTAACCATTATCATTTCTAGTCAATATCCATAAATAAATAAATAAACCTATTATCAACAATTTCTTAAGTGGTGGATGCCATCAAAATTCCATGGGTGGATATTTTAAAAACACCACTTTCTATAATTTATCAAAATTCTGAAGAAACATACTAATTTTGAATAGGCTATGATTTGTATAAAATTGAAAATATATCATACATAATATAAGACAAATAGAATATACATCAAATGTAATATATAGTTAATAAGATATCATCTAACCTCAATAAAGTATTGAAACTAATTTTTTACCTATTAAAATTTTATTTTAAGTTAGCACCAAAAATGATGTTTTGGATTGTGTCAATGTTAACAAAGGAGTCTAAGTATTAATTAAAAAAATATCTTGATCAATCATTAGGATTATCATTCAAATTTGGTTGATACTGATGACAAACATCACCAACTTTATCATTTACATCATCATCATGATCATTTTAAAATAAATGGTCCACCATATTTTAAATTCCAATGCTCTCTTCTACTACTAAATGAAATTTATATGAATAAATTTGTTTATTTGATCACTCCAAAAAATTTAATAAATAGTTTTAATAAGAACTTTATTACTCCTTGTGATGTCATTAGGATGTATTTCATCTTCAAGATGACATTAAGGGAAGATGTACTTTGCCTTTTTTGTTGGTTGAGGTCAAAGTTGAACATCAAATTCACTATATAAATATGATGTATTATATACCATTATATTGAATTAATAGTGGTAAAATATCTATACACATCAATATTATGATGGATTCATTTGAAAATAATATATAGAAAAATCTATTACCTAAAAAAATTACTATTTGGTGTTAGAGGAGCTCTACCAATGTGTCCTTGTTTACACAAAAATTATATCTCTATTTAACTATCCAAATTTGTAGGTTTTGAAGAAAAAAATTTTGGTTCTAAAAAAATATGTGACAAAAACAAATTCCTTGCTTACTACCTTTTTTTATTAAATTTCAAGACTCTTATTTATTACTGAAATTGAATACGATCATAACAATGGTAAAATAATTTTGTGATGTGCCCTATTATTGTATTATGTAGATATGAAAATTAATTTTTTGTTACTTATTTTTCTCTAGTGGCTCAAAGGTGGCACTAAAATTAGTACCAACTTTGAGCCACATTATGCACTAGGTTAGCATCACTCATGGAAAACTAAATGAAAAAAAGACTAAATTGACTCAATTTATGGTGAAAATTATACTTCATATAGTAGGTTCTCTAAATAAGAAATTTATCATTACCAATTTTAGAGTACATTTTTTTAACAATGATACACAAACGCTAACACCATCGATCTCATGAATGCTACTAAATTATTTATGTATATATTAAATTTTGTTTATCAAATATATTAATATAATTATAAAAAAGTTGTATCATGTTAAATATATTCTAATCTCCCTACCCTATAAACATAAATATCATACACTTTTAATAAAATATAAAATATTACATCCTAAATACATACTACTCTATTGTAAGCATGCTTATGCTCATTGCTAACAATTAAATGAGATGTCAACCATCATCGATTCTAAGTTATAAATAACTTTAAAGTTGAGTAACACTAAAATAACAAACTTCCCTAAGAATTGATCAGAACTCAAAGGGTATAAAATCAGACTCAAATTTTGAAACTCGTGATTTTTGTGTAATAATAAACCATAATTATCTACATTAAAAATGATTATAAAAATTAAACACTGAATCACCACTTCATTTGTGATATTTAAAACTATTCACTTTCTTTGAAAGCTTCATTTTGTGATGAGGATGACACATATTTTCACAGAGCTAAGACGTAAGTTTTTCCTCCAACACCTCTAATCCAATGTCACTCATGATCTCATAAAATATAACCAACTCTGATAGTTGTTGAGTAGACATGGATTCCATTATTGTCTCCTCATTCATCTTTTCCATTTTCATATACGAAGCTAAGTTTCTGACAGGAGATCCTATTTTTTTCAACCTATTCTCCTCTTTAGTCTAAAATAGTGAAGAATTCACCTTTCAAAGATTAGATTAGCAAAATATTTACAAATATAAATTTTTCCTTGAATTTTTTACTTTCTAAGGCTATACATAGGATGTAAAAATACACTTTTGGGCTGATTTGCTCACCTATTGGCTCTACTAATGCTTAAAATTCCCTGTAAGTGCTAGATCTGACACTAAAGAACATCAACCACCTTCATACACATTATTAGTCCAAAAACTAAAAAAATATTAAAAAATTTAATGCTTAAGGAAGCATTTTTAGCCCATTTTAAGACTCCCAGGTAGATCTATGACATGAAAATAGGCTTAAAATATGAAAAATACATAAATGTGAAATCTCAAGGCTCTAAGAGAGGAAAAAAAATAACTTACTTCTATTGAAGGAGAAGCTTAAAAAATTCTCAAGAACATATCATGGCTTGAAAAATGGATGAATCCATGATTGAACACAAGCCAAAAAACTCGATCTATGATCTTACCACTTGATCACTCATCAATTGGCTCTAATACCATGATAGAACAAGCAATATGATTACATACAAACACTGGATCTAGATGTGAGACCAATATCAAATACATTCACCATGAATATATTAGAGCAAATTTGAACACATCATAACACAAATATATCATGAGAAAACCTCATGGAGAGTTAAAAAACCCATCAAGCAATGTTTATTTTAGTGGGCCCTATAAAAAATATGTTTAGGTTCCAAGATGAATTGAATTCATAATGATGGTGAATCCATTGAAAAAGAGTATAGATGAATAGGTGAATCATGGAATGCCACGAAGAAAATGATCTAGATAAACACCAAAATTATGTAGATAGACACTTGCACAACACAATTGAATGCCAACATGTAACATATTGTAGGTGGATGCTTGTATCTTTCAAGAGAATGACAGATGGTTTGGGTAGATGTCACTAATATGAAGATGATCATCTATACAATAAAGATGGATATCAGCGACGTATTGATGAATACTAAAAGTGAAAAAAAGTGGTTATGCATGTTATATTGGTTACTCTATTTTATAAATTATGAGCCCTAATTTAATGGATAGTGTAATGAGAAATTAATTTTTAAATATTTTTTTTGAAACTGATAGGTTTGAAAGAAGACAACTAATAAATTTATATAATTATAATTATATTTTAATTATATGTTTTTACCCCACACCATGCATTGGGGTTTTTGACACATTTGAGCCAAATGTTCACATCATGTCAGTGAATTCTGACATGATATGATGTATTTATAGGAAGTAAAAAATAATATTAACACTATGTGTTACTACTCATAATGCGCCCATGTGAAGATCACATGTTAAGTTGAGTGTTTATAGTACCTCTCCCTTGGGAGAGGTTTCCTAGCCATACATATGGGATAATTATTCCCCATGCATGGATGCTACTAATGACAGAAATCAAGAGATCATAGGCATTTATCGATAGTTTGTAGGGATCCATCGTTAAAGACATCTCCCTAATTAGTCACTGATGACCATTGATAGATCATGAACATCCACAGGAAGATGTCCATAATATGTTGATGGACACCCTCAATATGGTCATATGTTGACAATCTATGGGTGGTTGTCTACTCATCATGGGTGATCATTGCATATCTATGGGTTATCATAGGCATATCATGGGTGAATGCCCATAATATGCAGGTGGGCACCCAAAATATACCAATTGACATCTAAAATATGTTGATGGGTGCCCACAATACGTCAATAACACCCATAATATATTAGCTAGTAGATGCCATCAGACTATAGTCATCCACCTATTTCCTTTGGGGTCATGGGCATCCATTAACAGCTTGTGAGCATCCATCGACAAGCTGAAGACATTTATTGGTGGACATCCCATAGGCACCTACTTGGTGTCTTTGTCATATTCCAATATCCTATTGGTATCCTCTCATAGGCTATCGACACTGATCTATAAATTTTACACATTGCACATAATCAATTTATTATGTAGACTACTAGTGTCCACTCGACTGTTTATGAAAAATTCATCAAGATTAGCATTTGAGGTACTGACAAACTATATTTATATGAGTAAATTTATATTCAAATGTAGGTGAACCTTTCATTAAAATTAACTTTGACCTCAAAAATTTAAGTGATCCCAGACTATCAGCCTCTCCATAAAAATCATCAAATGTCAACTTCAAAAAATAAAATATTCATAGATTAACAAAGATTGACCATTAAAAAAACCCTACCACCAAGATTGTTCATTATTTTAAAAATAAAATGTACCCAATACAAGTTTTTTCTTCGTTCTTTTATCTCTTTTTTCATTACATCTTTCAATATAAACTCTTCATTATGTAGGCAAGGTAATTTGACCATTATGATGTGACCTTTTCTAACCACCACATTAATTGATTCTCCAAAGGTCATTTAATATATTTTATTTTTTATTTACAAGAGGATAAACTCATGATAAATAATAAAATATATTATTGTTTAATCAATGTAATTTAATAAATTAAGGGTACATAAATAACACCACTTAACCATTAATTATTTCAAAAAGTAAAAACTATGATAGAGAAGGTCAACATATTGGTCTGCTCGATAACCAATTTCCATTAGAGCTTATGATATATGTATTTGATATTGTTCTAAGGATATTATAAGATCATGTTCATACACTAGAATATCTTGAGTATGTTTAATCAGGTGTCATAAGTTCATTTTTCCTTGACTGTGTTTTGAGGCTAGTTGTTAGTTCTGAGTGGGCTACTTGCAGAGAAGAGTTTAATCCTATATTTCCAAAGTTGAAACATCTGATGAATTTTATGATGACCCTGAGGTCGTGATGTTTTTTGATATGTGATTTTTTTCGATGGTTTTTTGAAAAAAATATGTTTTTAGTTTAGTTACTCAAGATGGACCTTTTGAGTATGCACATGACTAATATGAATAGTACTAATGGTGTGCTTCAAGTAGTGGTTTGAGATAAAAAGTATTATGGACAAAATTTGAACCTAAATGGGGTCTATTTGAAATGGGATATGAGGTGTTCCTATCATATGAAGTGTTTAAAGGTATTCTAAGGAAGATCAAAGAGTAACATGTGCTAAGTAGGCTTAATGGGATTAAGTCTCCATGAGACCTAAAGGAGGGATAAGGCCTAACTAAAGTGGGTAAGACCTAAAGGGACTCAAATAATATTTGATCAATGCCTATGACATGTCTTAAGATCCATTCTGTGTCTGAATTAAGAAGATAAGAATGTTTGGCTAACTAAGAAGGATAAGATCAAATGACTTGTATAAGTACAAGGCAGTTTTAGGCCTATTTGTACAAGTAAGAGAGAAGTATGTGTGCAAGTGAATAAAATATCACAAAGAGGATCAAGAGGAGGTCATGTGGGCTATAATAGGAATGTAGAAGATCAGTGATGAAGCTTTGATATAGGTTTTACATATGAGTAATAAGGTCGCATGACCTAATCAAGTCAAGAAGAGGGCTAATTGAGCAAAGAAGGCTATAGGCCAGTTTGACAGGGATAGAAGTGTATGAAGAGATGAGGATGGATATCATCATCTATTGTATGACAAATAAGGTATTTTGAAGGTGATCAAGTGTTTCAGGTGTCTAATTTGGTGTTGAGTCATCTAGGGGGTCGAATCCTCCTTACAAGTTGGTTCTTGTTAAAACCTAGTTGAGTTGGTGCTTAGCTAGTTAGGGTTGGTATTCCATGTGAAGTGGGTGCTTCATTAAAGTTGGTGTTTGTCTTATAAGACTATAGTTCATTTGCATCATCAGTGGGCTTTCTTCCCCTTGAGGGTTTTCCACATATATATTGTGTTCATGTGTTTCATATTCTTATAGATTGGTGCTTAAGCTTGCTAAGATGTACATTCTTGTTTAAATGATTTATGAATGCTTAAGTAATGTTTTTTTAAATAACATTTTTGAAGACTGATTCACCCCCCTTTCTCAGTCATTCATTTAGTACCTTGACCCCAAAATACCACTATCAGATTAGTCTTTACAACTCCTACTTGCTTCACTATTGGTTTTTCTATTTTATCCAATCATGATGCCACTTTTTAAAATATTTTCCACCTTGCATAGCTTTCTTTGTCTTCCCCAATCCAGTCGATCAAATAAAATTCCCACCACATTGAAGATGATTTTTTAGGTCACTATTTAGTTTATCAAAGTGTCTTGAAACCCCAAGCAATGTCTCTCTGGCCTACCCAAACCTTTATCCCCCTATCATTAGAATGTGTTTCATCTTCAAAATGACATTAAGGGAAGATGTTCTTTACCTTTTTTGTTGGTTGAGGTCGAAGTTGAATATCAAAGTCACTATATAAATATGATGTGTTATATGCTTTTATATTGAATTAATAGCCGCAACATATCTATACACATCAACATTATGATGGCTTCATTTGAAAATAGCATATAAAAAACTCTATTACCTAAAAACACTACTATTTGGTGGAAGAGGAGCCCTACCAATGTGTCCTCTTTTACATCAAAATTATATCTCTATTTAGCTATCCAAATTTGTAAGTTTTAGAAAAAATAAGTTTTGGTTCTAAAAAAATATGTGATAAAAACAAATTCCTTACCTTATGTTCTAAAGTCTAACCTACTACCTGTTTTTTATAAATTTCAAAACTTTTATTTATTACTAAAATTGAATACAATCATAACAATGGTAAAATAATTTCGAGATATACCTTATTATTGTATTATGTAAATATAAAAATCAATTTTTTTTCGGTTACTTGTTTTTCTTTAGTAATTTAAATGTGACACTAAAATTAACGCCAATTTTGAGCCACATAATGCATCAGGTTAACATCACACATTGAAAACACATGAAAAACTAAATGAAAAGAAAAGACTAAATTGACTCAATTTAGGGTGAAAATTATACTTCATATAGTAGGTTCTCTAAATAAAAAATAAAATAAAAATATTCACGGAGCGGACGACGTAAACTTTTCCTCCAACACCTCTGATCCGACGTCACTCATCATCTCATAAAATGCAAGCAAATCCGACAGCTGTTGAGTAGACATGGATTCCATTATTGTTAGGACCACCTCTTTTTAATCCTCGTTCATCTTCGCCCTTTTCATATACGGAGCCGAGTTTCTGACAGTAGCTCCTATTTGCTTCAACCTCTTCTCCTCTTCTCTATCCAGGGCTCTCACGCTTAGTCTCCCGTTCATATGTTTTTTACAGTATAAACATAACATTCAGAAAAAGAAAAAATGGGAGCACTGTGTTATGATACCATTACCTTCAGTAATAACGATGCAGGATGTAGTGAGTTGTTATCTTGAGCATCCTCGCTCTTGTGTGTGTTGGCATCATCATCGTCTATCAACGTGGCAACGGAAAATCTCCTTACAATTCATTTCTTTTTCTTTTCCAATTCTTCGCTGCAGGACAGCATCGTAATTTTCCGATACGTAATCACGGCCTTCACAAATTCCTGAAAATACACAACCAATTTAGTATTTAGAAACAATCCGTGACGAAACACAGAAACTAGTTACCTGATAAACCCTATGGCATCCCGAGTAGTCAAAGACGGATTCAGAAACAATCTCTGTATCATGTTGATCCTGGTCACAACGCATGCGTTCTGGGTGGAACTGCAGGCCCATTACGAATTTTCTTTCCTCTGGATTGTAAGCATTTGGATCATAAAAGGCTTCCACTAAACCATCTGGGGCATAGGCCATCGCTTTGAATCTCTCTGGGAGTTTCTTTATCCCCTGGAAGGAAATCAGAGACAAATTGTAGGTGGATAAGATAAAATGCACCAAGGCCAAAAAAATAATCATGGACATACCCCATATATATACACTTGATGATGATAGCTATTAACCATAATATCCAGATTGTCTCCTTTGAATGAATCCTGAAACCATAAGTGAAGTGGAGTATCGGCCACCATTCTGAGAGGGTGCCTGTGCCCATCGTACTCATCATAGTTTATGTGTTTAACAGCACAGCCTGATTTCTTGCACAGCTCCTTCTCTACATCCTACAATGCAGCCGATTTTTTTAGAATTTAAAGAAGAGTTAGTCTAATGAAGCTCTAGTCCAGCCGAGACATATAGAGATAGATAGTGGTCGGGTGGAATCAAGGACGGATGCTTCAAGGCTCTAGTCCAGCCGAGATAGATAGAGATAGGGCGGAGCTGACTCGCAGACCGGTGATCAAGAAATAGAGAAGAGAAATAGAGATCTCGCTTTCTCTGCATTGATTAGTATCTATTCCGCCCACCACCTACACCTAACCTATAGTTGTGAACAGTAGTGAAGGAAGCGAGGTGCCTGCCGAAGGAGGAAGAATCTTGCAGGCATTAACCAGCCGGTGCCAGCATCACGCTCTTATATTACCTTAATAGACGGACGATTGATTTATTCCCCACTATTCCCTCCTGCCGAGCGAGCCTCCCAAATGATTCGGAACTAGCCATTGTTTATATTTCTATAGAGATGGGAGATGGATATATAGACAGCATTCCATTCTAGAAATGGAATGGAATTGCTTCCCTACTCTATATCCATATCCATTTCTGGCTCTATTCTATCTTATCTATAGTCAAGATAGGGGTTTTGCAGCCTCCTTCCTATGTTATTATTTATGTAGGAAGGCAACACCTAGACCACCAATACCTTGACCATACGCTAAACCAACCGAAGTCTACGTTGCCTTGATGGGACCCACCAGGGTAAGCAATGTCTATCCCCACTACCCATACCTAGATAGAGATAGGGGCTCCCTATCCCTCTCCTCTATTAGTAGGGAGGGGATAGACACGACTTATCAAGGGGGGTGGAGACGAAACTGAGGGAAGGGAATAGGGGAGGGGAGGGATGGGGGCAAGGGTGGACCTAGGTAAACCAGGGAGGGGGGGTTATATATAGAAACAAAGAGTCTTAAGATTGATATGCATATGATATGGATATGGATATGGATATGATAGATAAAACTAGATAGATAGAGCATGGCCCCTCCCCTATATAGATAGGCCTTCCCTATAGATAGAGTATAGATATGGTATGGGCAGCCCGCCCTATTTATTCTATGTGGCCCCTATCTATTCTATCTAGCCCCTATCTATCTAACTATATACATAGACTAAGTTAGCGCCCATATAGATAGGCAATAGCCATCTAGTTAGATAGGCCCTCGCCATATAGACCATATATATAGAAATCCCGTCTTCCCCCCCCGTCCCCCGCCTCTATATATATATATATGGGGAGTTAGATAGAGTTATAGGGGCCCTATATATAGAAACTAGTTTTTGCCCCTCTATATAGAATCTGTATGGCCCCCTAGATAGTGGTGGGGACCCCTACCCCTACTCTATAGAGTATATAGAGCTTAGCTAGCCACTATCTATATATTGAGTGAGTGCAGTCTATAGAATAGAGTTGGTGCTCTCCCTGTCACCGCCCCCCCACCCCCGTCTCTCTATATATATGAGGAGATAGGGATTTCTAGGGGGTCCTTCAGATCATACCCAGAGATAGAGCAACGGCCTACTATACTCTACTCTATAGAGAAATGGGGGAGAGGAGATATATAGCTGAGCCCTATAGTTCTATCTAGGGAAAGAGTTGGGGTAAGGGGAGATATATAGAGATAGTGGGCAGCTATATAGCCTATATAGATATCTATCTGGGGTGGGTCTTATCTATCTAGGGCCTCTATAGAGAGTATAGAGAGAGGCGAGCCCCCCTCTCTCTATATGGCTATCCAATCCCCACCCCTGGCTATATATATATATATATATATATATATATAGTGGGTAGCTATATAGCCTATATAGATATCTATCTGGGGTGGGTCTTATCTATCTAGGGCCTCTATAGAGAGTATAGAGATAGGCGAGCCCCCCTCTCTCTATATGGCTATCCAATCCCCACCCCTGGCTATATATATATATATATATATATATATATATATATATATATATATATATATATATATATATATATATATATATATATATATAACTCCCACTATATAGATGGAGTAGCGAATAATCTATCTTATCCCATATATATATAGAGGGGGCTGCCCGACCTTGACTATTATCTATAGAGATAGAGTAGCCGCCCTATCCCCATCTAGAAATGATATCTATATTCGATATGCCCTACCCTAGATATCTATCCAATCCCAAGATAGAGTTTAATTGGCACTTAAATGAATTGGGTTGGCATGGGGTTCGTTATAGATCATAGATGAATGACTATCTTTCAGATCGATCTCATCCTCATATCTACATGGGTCGAGCCCTCTATATGATATAGAGATATAGGGTGGCCCACCTATCCTATATATATATATATATATATATATATATATATATATATGGGGCATATAGGGGGCTGATTGAAACTCCTAACTGAGACTAGATACTCCAATTGGGACTCCTGACTGAGACTCTAGTGAGTGATGCATACTCCCAACTGAGACTATAGTGTAGTGATGTGTACTCCCGACTGAGATGAGACTCTATGCAGTCCATTGCCTACTTGCCCACTCTCTATATAGACATAGGATAGGCAGTCACTGGACTAGACTAAGACTAGAGTGGTGCAAAGTCTTAGTTGTAGTCCAGAACTCTAAAAGGAACAACTCTATGCCTAGCCCGTATAGAGTCAATTTCTGTCTCCCTCGATTGAGTGCCCCGTATCTAGATCTAGATAGGGGCCCTCAGCCCATATCCCAAACTATAGCCTATAGATTTTATGGGCCCCCATATATAGAATAGAATATAATAGAATATAATAGATAGGGGCCTATATGGATAGATAGGAGTTGAGCCCTAACTCTATATAGATTCAATCACCCCCATCTATATATCCTGTAGCACCTTATATATAGATATGGGATCCACAGTCTATATAGAATTTAATTGGCAAAGAGCGAATTGTGGGGATAGATTAATCTGCACTCAACTTTGGGGAGTGGATCTATATAGAGGGGGAGTAGAGGTTTGTATCATGTTTCTAAAGGAATTCCTATGAATTATTATATGATTATCTCTATTCTAACTCATTAGAAGTCTTATTACATTTATAAAGAATTCATATGATTAGAAAGTCTTCACCATATCTATATCTAGGGGTTTCTTCAAATGAGTGTCTTCAGTCATTGGTTGAATACCTCTGTAGCAAGCCCCTATCTCCCCCATATATAGAGAGGGGGGCCATAGAGAGATATATAAGCCCTATTTATAGGGGCCTATGTATCTATCTGGGCAGTCTTGATTATATAGTCATGAAGGCCATACCTTACCTGCGAGTCCAGTCTATATATATCTATATCTAGGAGGCATACCTGTGAGTCATTAAAGGCCCCATTCTACAGTCCCCTATATATATATATATATGGGGGCATACCTCTCTATCAGTCCCCTATCTATATATCTATTTGGGGGCATACCCCGTGTATCTATATCTAGGACGAGTCTTCAGCGCTATATATCTATCCACTCCTCACCCAATTCTATTACACATCTATAGCCTGAAGTGTTCAATTCCCTAGATAAATATATAGGGGTCATATCACATCTATAGTCTGAAGTACTCCTCCTCGTATTCAGTCTGAAGTATTCACTCGTTAGTCATATCACGTTTATCAAGTTGGTCGTATTCACTCTTCAGTGAAGAGTTGTCATATCATGTCTATTCTATAGTCAACTATGATAGGTGGGTTCAAACATTCATAGAAACATTCCCTTCTACTCTAGTCTATAGGCCCTAGATATCCATCCACCCCCACCTAATTCTATTATTGGATTAGCAACCCTATATATCAAATCGATAGGGCATCTGCCCATATATAGAGAGGCAACCTCTATATAGGCCCTATCTATCCATCCACTCCTCACCCACTGATATTAAATATAGGAATGGAAAACCTACATATATATATATATATATATATATTAGATAGGGCATCGGAATAACAACCTCACATCTATATAGGCCCTATCTATCCATCCACTCCCCATAGTATAGATTTTAATTGGCTCTCTCTATATGGCCCAAAACTAGAGAATCTCCCCTATATATAGATATGGGCAAGATTGATGACCCCCTATCTATATACAAGGGTCCCTCTATCTATATGGCAACTGAATGGCCATATATATAGATAGGTGATCAAATCCTCTATATAGGGGATCTTGATGACCAAATCTCTAGATCATCCTAAGGGATACTCTTGCTTGACTGGAGATCTATTCTAGCGAGATTTACTTGCCTTTTCTATATGCTACATAATACATCACCCTATATATATGGAGATGACACACTAGAGAGGTGAGGTTCATAACGTAGACTCACTATATTCCGAAGATGGGATATATGGTCCCCTCTCTCTATGGCACCCTCTAGATGTATGGGTCGAGGGTGGCTGGTTCAGAGTTGGCACTCAACCACCTATCTATAGATTTGGAAGGCCCCTATCTGAACTATGCCTATCTATAGTAGCCCCAACCCCCTATCTGAACTATGGGGATTAGGGGCCTATCTATAGCGGGATTCTACCCTTTATTTTCTATGGCTGTCTATCGAACACACCGATCTACCACTGAGAACACACACCAGTCTACCACTGAGAACACACACCGGTCTACCACTCACTAGTTTCACCACCTATGTAAGTAATAGAAGTGGACATAGATATACACTATAGACATAGATTTCAACAGAGCACCAGTGATAGTGATAGGTGGTACACGAACCACTTGAGGTGGTATTAAGGAACCAACCACTTGAGGTGGTATTGAGGACTACTTGATCAGTGATGAATGGTGGCCATATATATAGATAGGGCACTCAAGGCGGTAATGAGGTGGCCATCTATATAGATAGGGCACTCGAGGTAGTATTGAGGTGGCCATATATATAGATAGGGCACTTGAGACTTGAGGCGGCCATATATATAGATAGGGCACTTGATTATTATCTATATCTGGGTGGTCATATATATATATATATATATATATATATATATATATATATATATATATATATATATAGTGTACTCGATTAGTGATTATCTATATCTGGGTGGCCATCTATATAGACAGGGCACTCCACCCATATATATAGATAGGGTTGGTACCCCACTTGATTAATGATCAATGATTATCTATATGTGGGTGACCATATATATAGATAGGTAATTCATATTCAACAGACTGGAGCATGCATGGTTGAGTGGAGGGATTCATATTAATTGAAGACAGAAGTTGATTGACCTTATATATCTATTTGGTCAATCGAGTGCCCCCCTCTATATAGAATAGACATCATCCATCCATCTATTAATTGGGGCCAACTAGATATAGTTAGGTGGGTCTATACTCTCTATAGGGAGCCTAAGCCCCATATTTATATACAGGACCCTAGAACCCCCTATAGAGACTAATACCATATAGAGAGTTTCTTTCTTTCAATATCTGATCCTACATTAGGATAGTTTCTATTTACAACTATATATTTGTATCGTATTTCCCACACAAAAGATCTATCGGGTCCCTCTATTCTATTCTATTCTATTCTATTGTTGGGTCAAATATCTGCCATTTATATATAGGGGTAGCTAGGAATATTTTAGACATTAGGGGTCAGTCTAGCAGAACCTATTTAGGGAAGGAATCGATAAGAGAAAACACCTCCGCATCTATCTATCTATCTATCTATGGTCACTAGAATCTATTACATAAGTAAAAGTAATAAATAGTTTCGGCCCTCTCCCTATTAATTCCATATAGAGAGAGCTAATTAAACTCTATACTATGGGGATTGGATCTATATATAGGGGTTCCTCTCCCCATTGAAAAGGCCCAACTAGTTAGACAAACTATATAGAGAGATCGAGGTGTCAGATGAGTGCATTATGGTAGTGTCATCCCCTTAGTCGAGTGTCCCTATATATAGATTGAGAGAGATGCCCTCCTTTTGAGGTATTAATATATGTGGGTGGGGGGTGGATCTATATATAGGGGAGATGCCCTCCTTTCAAGGACTTTATATAGTCACCAACTCGAGAGGGTCGATTCCTCGTTTTCAAGGAGAGAAGCCCTCCTTTTCCATATAGAATAGCCATTTTGAAGGAGCTGAGGGTATCAGTTCCACTCTTTGTAGGGAAGGCTGGTATGATGACACCAAGCCTATCGATGGTATGATGTCAAGCTGTATGATACCAAACCATATGATGCCAAGCCTATCGGTTCCACTCCTTGTGGGGAAACCACTACACTAGTATGATAGGGGGAGACACTGGTATTATGTATAGGAATAAAACAAGTTCAAGTTATAGTTGGATAAAGGGTTTAAAACAAGAAACTCTGGTTGGCTAAACTCTGAACTCAATAACTGGTTGAAGGGTTCAAACTCTGATAACCTAATTGGTTGAAGGGTTCAAACTCTGATACCCAAGAAATGGAGACCCATATCTATATCTCTCCGATTGCGGTCTTGGATGGAAACCAGTTTTGATTTAGTGACCAAACATCTCATCTATAAGGGTAAGGGGCTCCAGTTGGCTAAATGGAGATGGGATGATCTAGTTTGGTGGTGCTCAAAATCTATAGATAGGGGTCAGAGATTGGAAACCAACCTTGTTCTAATCCGGCATATGTTCATTTTGATATGGAATTTAGCAAGTGCCGTCTGGGATGAGGAGGACAAAATCATTGGCCGGTAGTGGAAACTAGTGAAACCCTATTTTGATGCATGAGTGAAAACCTATTCCATAGGCGATTCATAGGCACAACCATTACTCTATTTTGGTTCATAACCTGACCCCCCTATGTCTAATCTATATGGCTATATGGCCATCTGGGACCCCCTATAGATATAGATATGGCCCCAAAACCACTAGTTAGTAGGACTCTAAAGGGCAAAAACTGGTGCCTATTCATCTATTTTTATCTAGAATTTAGGAAGGGACGAAGACTAGGAATATCTTCTCTCTCATAATGCAACTGGCCAGTGGGTATGATAGGAGGACAGAACCACTGGCTAGGCCAAAACAACTAGCTGCCAGGACTCTGAAAGGATCTATCGATTTTCATTCCATACGTCATATTGATCTGGTCATCACCACCGCTAGTTAATATATAGATACCAATAGGACTCCGACCAGTTGAAATCAGATATCCTTTGGGTTTGTCAAACCGGTGGTCAGACTATTGATATATAGCTGCACCCTCCATATGTATATAGATATGGCAACGAGAGAGGAACAAATCTGAATCCAGTTGTGGTGGCCATATCTATCTATATTCTAGACTGGTGGCCATATCTATCTATATTCTAAATCCAGTTTAACGAATATGAGGTTGACCTCCCCTTCATCGAACCAGTGGGAGGTTATATATAGATCCATCCACCCAAACCATTTAGCCTCCTTTCCTTTAGGTCCAAACCAAAATATCCTTCCAGTTAGGGAACAAATCTAGATGGCCGGAACAACCCACCTCCTTTGGAATTGAATTGAAGGCACCCAAAGGAGAGGGGATAAGTGGCCAAACTAGATAGGGGTTAGGGGTTGGGAAAAGCACCCAATTCCATTTTAGTCACCGGATATGGGATATGGGCCTAGCCCAAAGGGCCAAAAGGCAACCAAAGTGAACTATATATATATATTGTGGAACCTAAGTTAAGGGCCCTTAGGACTGACTGGGTATATAGAATAGAGTTTAACCCCGCACTGGGAGGGATCATTATCAATGGACCCACTGGCCCAAAGGGATTGCTAGCCAATCTCCCAATCTAAATATGGGGAGTATAGCCTAGCCTAGCCTATAATATATAGAATATGTAGGGGCATTTTCCTCCCCTCTGTAGATAGACATTGAAGTGGCAATGGGCACTTTATTAAGTGGAAATGGGCACTTCCATTCGTGGAGTGATGCACTTCAAACTAGTGCCTATAGATCTATCTGGGAGTGCCAATGGGCAAGTCTTTCATTCTATATGTAGTAACAATCATGGTCCCCCCATATAGGATAAGGGATAAGGGCCTATCGGGACTAAGGAGTGAAGTGCCAATGGGCAAGCACTTCATTATATGGAAGTTGCTCTGGGGACTCAAGCTATCTATTTTCTATTCTAAAGATGATGTCCCATATTATTTATAGATAGGGAAGGGAATAGAGTCTAGCCAATCGTATTACGATAGGCCCTTATCCCTTATCCTATACGGGGGGGAATATGTCCCTATCTATACATCTATAGATAGGGCCAGTCGGCCCTACCATATCTATTGATGTGCCCTTCCTTCCCTTGTGTTTGGCTGATAGGCCCTTATCCCTTATCTTATATGGCGGGGCACCAGATAGCCACTTTATATATAGATAGGGTTGACCCTAACCTATTTATCTATAGGGGGATAGATAGATAGATCCAAGATCATCCCCTATATAGGTCATCTGGTATCACCTCCAGGGGAGGAGCATTCAGCATGAGGAGAGGAGAGTATGTTATCACCCTGGCTCGACTCTATGGGAGTAGATCTGACCAATCGGTAAAGATAGAGATATAGGGCCTTCCTATCTACATGGAGGCCCCTATCTAAATTAGGGAGGGTGGGCTAGAGCCATTCCATCTATGTGGAGGCCCCTATCTAGATCGGGGAGGGTGGGCTAGATAGATACTAGGCACCCTATAGAGAGATATGGGGTGGAGGGTGGGTAGGCTATATAGACTCAGGACTCAGCACTCAATATATGTGTTCTTCCCCTCTAAACCTAGGGCCCTTCAGGGTGAGCCCGATTAGCCCCTACCGCATATATATATGGAGTAGTGAATACTATATGGAGGTGGAAGGCAACTAGCTTGATATGATAGAGGTTCTCCTCGCCCTGGTAGGCCGAGGGAGAGAGATAGAGAGGGGCTCGCTATCTATAGTTATCTCTGAGGGTGAGTATAGAAAGGGGTATAACTATGTCTATGGATATGGGCAATCTATATAGAGTAGGGTAGGGGCCTATCTAATCTAAAGTCCCTCTTTGTAGTGTAGTTTATATTCCACTCTAGCCTACTATATTAGAATCGGATGGATGCTTGGGCATCGGGACTTCCTCTATCTAGTCCTCGCCGTATATGTTTCTCAATTCATATGGATCAGTGTTGTTTGGTCTGCCAAATATATATATATATGCTAGTCACAGAGACTTTATGGATATAGGGACTTTGTGGTGTGGTTGACTATTCCCATATAGATTTATAGGGGTCGAGTAAAGTTAGTTATATCTATAGGACTATTGCCATATGGATATATAAGGGTCCCCCCCCTCTATTCTATATGGGATATAGGGCGATCACACTAGTTTGATCTACTGCAAACTGGACTATGGTTGGTCTACCTATAGTCTGATCGCTATCTAGATTCCATATATAGATAGGGGAGAGTGCCCCCCTATATATATAATTATGCCCCACCCCTATATATCTTATCTATCTGGGGGAGCACTCTAGGGTTAGCGTTATAAATTGGAGATGGGGGTGGATATGTGTGAACCAGATCAGTCGATTGGCCTCATGGCAGGGGGTTAATCCTATCATCGTATAGTGAGGGAATGACCTAGCTAGCACCCAACCCTACCCCCTTAGATACTGATGGGGTAGAGTCAGTCAAGAGTGAGCCTATATATCTATCTAGGGCCATCGCACCCCTAGATAGTGGTAGCTAGCTTTCCCTCAATGTATCGATCGAGCCCATTCCCTTTGACTGTATATATACATAGTCAACCACACCACAACCATGAAGTGAGTTATTAGTCAATATTAATTTGACCGATACTAATCCCATCCCATATCCCATATCTATATATAGGCATCTTTGATCATGCTATGAGTAGAATAGAGTCTAGATGCCAATGAAACTATATACTGTGGGGATTGGATCCATCTCTATAGATAGGGGATAGGGCATGTCTCCCTTCAGTTCAGAGCTATGAGCCATTGGAGTGGATATAGATGGGGTTAGGCTAGGTAGTTAGTATAGACTAGTTAGTATAGACTAGAGAGTCACCCCCATATATCTAGAGGGGGGTTTGGTCGGTGGAGTGCAGACTAACTAGATCGAAAGATAGGCACCGAGAT
>JARHVA010001110.1:3507500-3630000 GCA_037957365.1 Torreya grandis | reverse complement strand
TCTATAGCTATTCTATTATAGGGGGATATATAGATGGGGTAGAGCATATAGAATATAGTATTTAGAAACAATCTGTGATGAAACACTGAAAAATAGTTACCCGATAAACCCTAGGGCATCTCGGGTAGTCAAAGACGGATTCAGAAACAATCTCTGTATCATGTTGATCCTGGTCACAATGCATGCGTTCTCGGTGGAACTGTAGGCCCATCACGAATTTTCCTTTCTCTGGATTGTAAGCATTTGGATCATAAAAGGCTTCCACTAAACCATCTGGGGCATAGGCCATCGCCTTGAATCTCTCTGTGAGTTTCTTTATCCCTTAGAAGGAAATCAGAGACAAATTGTAGGTGGATAGGATGAATTGCACCAAGGCCAAAAAAATAATCATGAACATACCCCATATATATACACTTGATGATGATAACTATTAACCATAATATCCAGATTGTCTCCTTTGAATGAATCCTAAAACCATAAGTGAAGTGGAGTATCGGCCACCACTCTGAGAGGGTGCCTATGCCCATTGTACTCATCATAGTTTATGTGTTTAATAGCACAGCCTGATTTCTTGCGTAGCTCCTTCTCTACATCCTACAATACAGCCTATTTTTTTAGAGTTTAAAGAAGAGTTAGTCTAATGAAGCTCGAAATGAAAGTATATAAGACGAAATTACCTGATATAAGGTTCAGCCACAGGCTACATTGAGTATCTGAGATCCTCTACAAATACCCAAATATGGTATGTTTCTCTCGAGACAACGTCGGGTAAGCTGCAGTTCAATGGAATCATTTGCTCTATCTATGGCAGTGTCGCTGCTGTGCAATCTTTGTATTTCATCTAGTTCTTCACGGGACAAATCACTGTCATCATCGTTGTCGTAAAGTTAAGGGTCGACGTCTTCCCCTTCACAAAGAAGAACTCCATGAATAGGCTCAAAACTGGGTAGCATGTGTTGTACCCCTGAGACTCTTGGGACAATTATTGGAACTGCCCCATACTTTACTATCAAATCGAGGTGATATTCACCTGCACATATATTTTGATATTATTTCGACTTCAATAGTTTCCATGGAAGCAAACAAACATAATCAGTTGATAGAATTTAAATGTGAGCAAAATCTTTGGCGTCGACGTCAGCTTTACAAAATTAGATTGAATTTGTCAAAAACAAAGATACAGTCACGAGAGGGCAAATCTGTGCATTAACGAAACATCCTTCATCTTCTCCTCTCAAAGATGTAAAATTTGAAGCTACAGCTGCATCAATCTGAAAAAAAAATAGAGCAGCAAGAAAACCAGAGTACAGAAAGGCAGAGCAAGAAAGAAATTGCAGATACTATGATATTTCCTTCATAATTATTTAAAAAAAAGCCTTAGCTTTAATAAAGGTTACAAAAGCTTCTCAAACGCAGCAAAGAGAAGCGGTTAACAAATGAAAAAGCAGAGTCAACTGTTGTTTAACCATCACATCATTATTTGCATGAAGGGCGGAGAAAACAAGGGAACTGCTTATGCATTAGTTAGCTTAGTTACACAGGCAGTTGGCGTTAGACTGCGCCTGTTGGAGGAGAAGGAGAAATTGACGCTAACACCTCCCCTTAAGCTAATTAAGGAGAAGAAAAAAAAAAAAGAGGAAAGAGGGAAAACCCTGTGGGAACAAAACCCCCCCTCAAAAGAGACACTAACTGCACATGGCAGCTATTGTGTTGCAGTGTTCTTCACACCAAGAAGGTCTCATAGAAAATGAAACTTTTACTCAATGAATGTCTTCGTGAAGATGTCAGCAATCTGTTCAGAAGTGGCATAGTACTGCAAGTCGATGACTCCATCATGTATCAATTTGCGGATGAAGTGCATGTGGATCTCGATGTGTTTGGTCCGTTGCCATTGTATGGGATCTCTACAAACCTTCATTGTACTTTGATTGTCACACCAAATGATAGTTGGATGATGAAAGAGGATACCAAGCTCAATTAGGAAGTGTTGTAGCCAAATGACTTGAATGGTAGCGTTGACTGCACCTCTATATTCAGCCTCTGTTGATGATAAAGCAATGGTAGATTGCTTCTTACTTGACCAACAAATGGGCCCTGATCCCAAACTAAGAACACATCCTGAAGTGGACTTGCGATCAATGTTATTACCAGCCCAATCAAAATCAGTCTAGCCAATGAGATCCAAAGTGCAACTTGCTGAATAATGAATCCCATAGCAAATGGTTCCCTGGACATAGCGAAGTATACGCTTGGCAGCCTTCCAATGTAGCTCATGCGGCTCTTGCATGTATCTAGAAACAACCCCCACTGCATATGAGAGATCTGGACGAGTGTGAGTGAGATAAAGAAGACTCCCCACAAGTTGACAGTAGCATGTGCAATCAACCAATGGTGTATCCTTGCCATCTTCAAGCTTGAACCCTGATAGGAAAGGTGTGACAGCTAACTTGCAGTCAGTCGTGTGAAACCGAACCAAGAGATCTCGTGCATACTTGGATTGAGCAACTGTGATTCCTAATTGATTCTGGCTGATTTCAAGGCCAAGAAAAAAATTTAGGAGACCCATGTCTGTCATAGAAAATCTATCATGCAAAATGGTTTTAATTATAGCAATGGCGGTGGGTGAATCACTTGTTATTAGTAGATCATCTACATAGAGTACTATGAGCAACAAAGAATCAGATGTTCTTAGAATATAAACATTTGGATCAGATTTGCATTATATGAAATTTTGAGACAGAAGATAAGAATCCATTTTAGCATACCAAGCTCTAGGTGCCTGCTTGAGGCCATAGAGTGACTTCTTGAGTTTACATACCAATGACGAATTTTGTATATACCCTTGTGGCTGCTCCATGTAGATCTCCTCCTCAAGATCACCGTGAAGAAATGCATTCTTCACATCCATGTGATGAACCTCCCACCTTCTTGATGCTGCAATGGCAAGAGCCAATCGAATGGAGTCCATTTTTGCCACTGGAGCAAAAGTCTCATCATAGTCAATGCCATGATCTTGTTGAAAACCTTTGGCAACCAACCGTGCTTTGTATCTGCTCACATGTCCATCTTTTGATTTCTTTGTCCTATAGACCCATTTACATCTGACGAGCTTGCGATCAAAAGGAAGTGGAACCAAATCCCATGTTTGGTTTGCAATGAGGGAGTTGTACTCCTCATCCATGGCTGCTTCCCAAAGAGGATTCCCTATAGCTTCTGCATAAGTCTGAGGGTCAGATGCTAGAACCACATAGGCATGCATCAACATGATGGGCTCTGTAGCTGAGAGTGCATGAGGGACTTCATATATATCAGCTAAGCTCCTTGTTCTTTGATTTTCCACATGGGATATTGAATCATCACTAGAATCCAGATCAAGGATTGGTTGTGGATCAGCATATGCATGCTCATGTTCCTCTAAATCAGATTCAGAAATATCTGAAATAAGATCAGAATGATTGCATGTATCTCTGAGATTTGTAAGATGAGGAAGCATAGAGGTGGTGGCATGTTGTACCTGAGATACATGTGGAAGACTTTCATCAAAGTAGACACTCCTTTCAATGAAGAGTGTTTATGTGGAAAGATCTAGTAGTCTGTATCCCTTTACACCATCTGGATATCCAACAAAGATGCATTCTTTGCTTTGAGGCTCCAAAGCCTTCCTCTTATCCACAGGAATGCATGCCCAAGCACGGGATCCAAAGATGTATAAATGTGTGACTTCTGGTTGCTTGCCTCTCCATGCTTCAAAAGGTGTTTGTCCTGTGACAGATTTGTGAAAAGATCTATTTTGTATGTACGAAGCACAGTTGATAGCTTCAGCCCACAACTTGGAGGGAAGGGACCTAGCATGCAACATGTAGCTGGCCATCTCTTTCAAAGATCGGTTCTTCCTCTCAGCTACCCCATTTTGCTATGGAGTGTATAAAACTGTGTTCTGCAATTGTATTCCTGCTTCATCACAAAGATGTTGGACATCATTGTTGACATACTCCCCTCCATTATCTATGTGGAGGATCTTGATCATTTTCCTAGACTACTTCTCTGCATGGGCTTTGAAAATCCTGAGATTCTCAAACACCTCAGATTTGAATTTGAGAAAATACACCCATGTGTATCTTGTGTAATCATCAATGAGTGTTAACACATATCTGGCTTTGCTCATGGAAGGTTCAGGAAATGGACCCATAAGATCACTGTGAACAAGATCTAAAGGAGAGGAGGCTCTCCATGCATTCCCCTTTGGAAACTTTTCTTGTGGATGCTTTCCAAGAGCACATCCTTCACAAATTCCATCAGAAAAGTCTATGGCTGGCAAGCCTTTAACCATTCCCTATTTTTTAAGTTGCTGCATGTATCTAAAATTTAAATGACCAAATCTTTCATGCCAAATTCTACTTTCATCATTTGCATGTGTTAGAAGTAAAGTAGAATCTGATTTAGCAACAAAATCAGAAAAAGTGTACAGATGAGATTGATGATTTGCCTTACCAACAACAATTTTGGAGTTGTCTTGCATGTCAAATATGGTCACCGAATCAGGGGTGAATTCAACTCTCCTACCGGTTCCAGTATGTGTCATTTGATACACAGAAAGAAGATTAACAGAAAGCTTTGGAATATGTAAGACATTCTCAAAACATCCAATTCCAACCTCTACCCTCCCTATTCCAGTTGCCTCTATAGGAGAACTGTCTCCCATGAGAATAGGACAACCAGGTTATGGTTTCAAAGAAGAAAGAGCTTCTTTTGTGGCTGCCATGTGGTGTGAAGCTCCAGAGTCTATGATCCATGCATCTGAAGAAGAATGAATAGCAATCAATGCATGAGCATTGTCTCTTGTTCCACGTGCTTTTTCTTCGTGCTTCTTCTTGGCACTCTCGGGAATAAGGCTACCAAGATTATGGTATTGAAGTGTCTGAGCTATGAGATCAATGGTCTTCTTCATGCATGATGATTCTGGATGGTACCCACGGTTGCAATAGTTGCACTTTGATTTGCCCTTTTTGTCCTTCTTTTCTTTTGAGCCAGTAGATCCATCTGGAGGTTTGGGATTGCCTTCCATTCTTGGATATGAATCCTTTTTTTCTTTGCCTTTGAATTTCTAGTTGGATTTGGAATTGTTCTTCCCACTTGCATGCACAACAAGTGCACGAGCTTTGGAATTCTTCAATGTGCCCATCTTTATAAGCTTATCCTGGTCATGTATTAGAGACTCAATGAAGGTATCCAGTGTGGGCATCTTCCAAGTTGCTCCTATTGTGAGCCTAACTATGTGGAAAGCAGAGACAAATACTACATATTTTGGACCCAACTATGATAAAATAGAAAGGATTAAATTGCTTTCTTCCTTGGATTTGTCAATACCAGATCCTTTGAGCTGAAGCAATAAGGCCTTGAACTTTGTGAAGAAATCTTGAATATTATAAAAAATCCTTGGATCTAATGAGTTGAGCTCATTTTCAAGGATATGACCCTGCATTTCATCTTGCTTTCCAAAAAGAGTCTCCAATGTATTCCAAACTTGCTTTGGAGTTGTACATGCCTCAACATGAAACAACAATTCTGGAGAGATGGATACGCATAGCAAACCAAATGCTTCATCCATGCAGTTGAAGTATTTGGATTTTTCAACTGCTAGATTGGGTTCAACCTCTATATTCATAACTATCTAATAGAGGCCTCTACTTCTGAGCTGAAGTAGAATCTTTGGCTTCCAATCAAAATAGTTGTATGGTGTGAGAATGGCAGAGGGTGAACATTCCATTTTTCAGCTCTGATCTTCTATATCTGCAAAAAAATATATTGTACTTCTTTCTGGCAACCAGGCTCTGATACCATGTAAAATTTGAAGCTACAGCTGCATTAATCTAAAAAAAAAATAGAGCAGCAAGAAAAACAGAGTACAGAAAGGTAGAGCAATAAAGAAATTATAGATACTATGATATTTCCTTCATAATTATTTAAAAAAAAGCCTTAGCCTTAATAAAGGTTACAAAAGCTTCTCAAACGCAGCAAAGAGAAGTGGTTAACAAATGAGAAAGTAGAGTCAACTGTTGTTTAACCATCGCATCATTATTTGCATGAAGGGCGGAGAAAACAAGTGAATTGCTTATGCATTAGTTAGCTTAGTTACACAGGCAGTTGGTTGGCATTGGACTGCGCCTGTTGGAGGAGAAGGAGAAATTGCCACTAACAAAAGTGAGCATTCAACAGAAATGAAAATGAAATAAACATGAAATTAAAAATATCCAATTTCTCTCAGAAGCATTAATATCTATAAAATAAACAGCGATATGAATTTATATGGTCTCCTAGGCAATGAATGTAACAAAATTAAGGATGATGTTTGTTGCATGTTTTCCCACATCATTGCTTAGATATGGATTTATAAGAGAAGAGGAGTGGCATACCTATGAAATCAACAAATTTGTTCTTACGAAGGGTTCTTCTGGAGACGATGAGAATCTGAGGGAGCAGAGAGTTTGCCGCTTTCCTCTCCTACTGTGAATTTGAATATTTAGTAACCTTTTGCTATGGAAGATCGTTTAAATCCATGTCTTGATCGGGAGATGTTAGCTTATAAGTGGCCTCCATTTGTGACACACACTTGATTGATTGATTTTATGGTTCAACTTAGATTTGACCTGAGATTGCTGTAGATTTGGAAACGTCTCACCGCATCTCTATTCAGCAAATTCCCGCTACCTCACGTTGGCTGCCTTTTCATGGGAATCATGCCTAAATGGAAAGAAGTGAGAGTAGGATACCTAACTACCTACCCATTCCTAACGACCTACCCCATTGCGTGTAAAATGGGTAAGGTGTTTCTTAGCATTGTGCCTACGTAATCGCGTACGAGTTTTGTGGAACATAGGTGGAAATTCCAAGTTCAAAATTGTACTATGAGTTTCTCTAAAGGTGCAAATTACTAAATAAACATGCAATCTTATGTTTTTTAAAGTGTGGTTGTTTATTTTAAAGTTTTATTTCATTTTTAATTTATGACAAGTTGTTTCATATTATTTTTTATATACAAAGTGTTAAATAATAATAATCTAATATTTTTGGGGGAAGTGAGATTAGAAAATGGAGTTGTGGAGTGAGGAGACAACATTTCACAAGAGTTTGAGTAATAATAACAAAGTAGTGGGAAAAGGCAAAGCCATACAAATCATGAAAGGGGTGAAATATTTCAAGGTGAACTAGGTGATGATGGTGATATGCAATGAAACAATATTTTAAGTGATGAACTCTAAAAAGATTGGGCAATTTCATGTACAAAGTTCAATGGCATGTTACATCTATCAATGTAATCAATAACATCCACCAAACTATTTCAATTACGAAATACATGATTGAAATAGGTGTCATTTTAATGAAAACAAGTGTTAGATATCCAACAACTCTTCTAAAAATTTAGACCACATGTCAATTTAGATAAGTCTAAAACTAATTAGATGAAATTTCTTACTACTTTAACTATTTAATACATTATTACATGACCTAAAACCAATTAAACAAAAAATGGAAAAGGCTTTTTCGATAAAAGATGCCTTCTATATAATTTGATCAATAAATACAAGATATCGTATGTAAATAGATATGGATATATATAATTATAATCTTTTCCGACTCTCATTCTCAATAACACTAACATAGCCATTATATTCATAAAAGTAGTGCTCAATTCTCTTTATTTGTTGAATAGACAGAAGGTAAAACTATCAACAAGACCAATAACAATGTTGTCAATTTTGGGTAGTTTGTTAGACCTAGGTTCAAATCCCTATAGTCTTTACATACTCTCTCTAAGAAATATGGTAATCTAATGTATCTCAAATTGGGCACCACCCTAGATGTAATAGATTCCTTTGAGGAGGCCGCACTTGCCATATTGAAGAGTGTAAGTTATGTCGAAAGGAAAGTAATTTTTTATTTTAGTAAAATAATAAACTGTAAATTGACAATCATGACTCGCTCGAAACCTGTGACAACTAACTCCATCTCACCTTTGTGCACACGCACACACACACACACACACACACACACACACACACACACACACACACACACACACACACACACACATATGTGCACAAAGGTGAGATGGAGTTAGTTGTCATAGGTTTCGAGCGAGTCATGATTGTCAATTTACAGTTTATTATTTTGCTAAAATAAAAAATTACTTTCCTTTCGACATAACTTACACTATATATATATATATATATATATATATATATATAGTGTAAGTTATGTCGAAAGGAAAGTAATTTTTTATTTTAGCAAAATAATAAACTGTAAATTGACAATCATGACTCGCTTGAAACCTGTTACAGCTAACTCCATCTCACCTTTTGTGCACATATGTGTGTGTGTGTGTGTGTGTGTGTGTGTGTGTGTGTGTGTGTGTGTGTGTGTGTGTGTGTGTGTGCACAAAAGGTGAGATGGAGTTAGTTGTCCCAGGTTTCGAGCGAGTCATGATTGTCAATTTACAGTTTATTATTTTGCTAAAATAAAAAATTACTTTCCTTTCGACATAACTTACACTATATATAAAAATAAAAAATTACTTTCCTTTCGACATAACTTACACTATATATATATATATATATATATATATATAGTGTAAGTTATGTCGAAAGGAAAGTAATTTTTTATTTTAGCAAAATAATAAACTGTAAATTGACAATCATGACTCGCTCGAAACCTGTGACAACTAACTCCATCTCACCTTTTGTGCACACACACACACACACACACACACACACACACACACACACACACACACACACACACACACACACACACACACACACACACACACACACACACACACACACACACACACACACACATATATATAAAAGCTAGTCATAATTGGAACCTATCTTTTTAAGCATCTTATTTATCCCTACAAGAAAATAAAATAAAATATAAGGAGGCCCTGGTGATGGAAAATGTGTTTTGGAAAGATTATTAAAAGGAATATATATATATATATATATATATATATATATATATATATATATATATATATATATTCCTTTTAATAATATTTCTAAAACACATTTTCCATGCCCAGTGCCTCCTTATATTTTATTTTATGGCTAGTGTGTGTGTGTGTGTTTAATAATATTTTCCAAACACATTTTCCATGACCAGTGCCTCCTTATATTTTATTTTATTTTCTTGTAGGGATAAATAAGATGCTTAAAAAGGTATGTTCCAATTATGGCTAGCTTTTCTTCCAATGGTTTAAGCATGGTGATTTTGTATGTTCTTATGCCCAATATAATTTCTCCATGTGTTAATATATTTTTAACATCAATGCACAAAAGCTATAAAATAAACTTTAGGATCTTAATATCTTATCCCCATGTCATCGACTTTGTAGCATGATTCAAGCTATACTTTAGACATAGATCCCTACAATAATCGGATCAACTCTCATGACATATTCATTAAAACTTGATATGACTAATTACAAATGTCATCATCCTACAAGTTGTGGACCCATTTGTAATGGGTGTAGGTCATATAAATCAAATAACTACTATAAACTAAGGTTTGGTGTATGATATAATCCCTATGGTATATGATATCACCTAAAATAACCTATCATTTATCCTCACCATCACTATCTAAATCACCTTCAAACCTTTCACCACTTTCATATTCTATATGGCTTTACCCTTCCCCACCAATTTTCCACTCAACTTCATCATGAAATGAAATGTCTCATCCCCACTGAGCTCATTACCATATTCTATGAAGGAACACATAACGTCATTTTCCATGTCACCTCCACTATAAATATAAGATTATTATTTTATAGAACTCCATGCATAAAAATGTAGATGAAGTGAGCAATCATGGGTTTTGAATGAGTTAAAAATATGAATTTACAATATATATATATATATATATATATATATATATATATATATATATATATATATATATATATATATATATATATATATATAATTTTATATTATATATAATGTAATACATGTTTGTATAAACTTGGATATATAATTTTTGTACTAAGAATAATGAACAAATTCACAATTCCTAATCTAATCCAATCTACACAAAACTTCAAGAATGGGCAAAAGAAGAAAGGATTGACGTGTAAATAGAACTAAAACACAAACAAGTTTATACCTCAATAAAAAGGGAATATTTCTCTCTTGATGACTGTAGATGACCCCAAAGTGACTTGGAGTTGTTTGATGTTTGACCATGGATGTTGGATTGTTTCTTTAATGCTCACAAAGTGTAGCAATGGAGTTGATGAATTCTTGATTGCATATGATAAACAAAGGTAGAAACATTATTTCAAAGGATTTTAAATATTATCAAAGATTCATTCTTAAATACATGCGAATGTTTCCCTCAGTATAGATTCACTTGGGTGGAATGGAGGGTTGGATATTATCTTTTGAGCATGGAGATCTACATTGGAAGAATTTTTTAAGAATTATTTGTTTTTAAAGAATTCCAAAAGAATTTTGGTGAGGGGCTCTAGGAAGCTTGGAGATTTTCAGAATACATTAAGATTAATTAATAATTTTTAGTATGTAATTAAGAGGAGAATTTGTAAGAGTGTTAGTCTGGTAGGTGAGGGTAGGTGGTGAGGAATTTTAAATTCTTTAACAATTGTGTAAGAAGAGATTAAGCATGAATGAAGTGTTAATAATAATATTATTTGGGGGAGATGTTATTATAAGATTAGTGTGTGATTCATTAAATGAAAGAAGGGAGTATCAGAGTAGTGTATTATAGTAAATTATGGATAATGATATAAAATGATTAATAAGAAAAATTAGTATGAGTTGTGAATTTTAGATGTACACATTTTTCCCTCTTTGAAATGGTATTGTGATTGGAAGAAGTAATGGTGGTTAAAAGAAGAAAACGGTCATGTGAATTAGTAAGCTAGGATAGGTGATGTCATGTAGGGAGGAATGAGATAGATGGCTACTTGAAAGAGAAAAGAGGGGTGGGGATGTGCAGATAAATGGATAAATAAAAAAAGGATTAATTGGCAAGAAAGGTGATGACAAATAATTATTGTTGACATAATCAATGAGATACAAGTTTGATAATACCACTAGAAAAGACATATGTGAGGGAGCGAAGAGGATGATGTGATGGCCTTGGATGTACCTCAATTGAGGTAAGTAACCATAATTAAAGGATAGTAAATGAATTCATAATCATTGCACATATCCTAGGCATGGAATCATGTTAAGGAGAGCTATGAACTTGGATTAAAGGATTGATTGAGAGGTGTCATAAGCTTTAGACATATCCCATTCAAGGATGCCAGTTGAGAAGAATTTTGAAATTTTATTTGAATGATGGATTGATGTCACAAACTTTAGATTTATCCTAGGAAAGGATGCATGCTAATGAGAGCTATGAACTTTGATTGAATGATAGATTGATCGATCAATGTATTGTAACTCAAATATTTGATTGATTATCTAGATGAATTATGGGTGAATGATTGTGGGATTATGATGATAAATGATTATGATGATAGAAAGAGACCTTAATGCAAGGAATGTGATAAAAAGTGTGGTCGAGCTAACCTCAGACACCCCATGTGATTAAGCATTACCTACATGGTTCGTATCAACCTTGGGCCAATGTAGTTCTCTTGATGGAGGATTTTGAGATGAGGAAGGGTGGTATTATGATGATGCCCCTGGGATCCCCAAGAAAAAAAATTAGATTAATAAATAAGATGGATGTTAGATGTGTTATCTAGTATTATATATATGACATGATGGATGATTGATGTTAGATAGATTATGGGTTAGATAATGTGGGGGTTCATGTTGATTAGTCTTGAACCATAGCTATAAATACTTGTTTTTATTGTATCACTAGGAAATATGTCAATATATACGTATATATATATATATATATATATATATATATAGATACGTATATATATATATATATATATATATACGTATATATATATATATATGTATATATATATAGACACACACACACACACACGCACACGCACGCACGCGCACGCACACACACACACACACACACACACACACACACACACACACACACACACACACACACACACACACACACACACACACACACACACACACACACACACACACACACACACACACACACACACACACACACAGTGACATGTGTATGTATCTTTGTTTGTTATGTGACATTTTACATGTCATTTGTATGTAGTTTCTTGAGCCTTATGAGTAAAATATTATGAAACTTACATGACATTGTATGACATTAATTATATTATTGTTATTTGTACTTTGGTTCCATGATTCATATCACACATTATATATTTATATTTATATATATATATATATATATATAATGTGTGATATGAATCATGGAACCAAAGTACAAATAACAGTAATATAATTAATGTCATGTAAGTTTCATAATATTTTACTCATAAGGCTGAAGAAACTACATAAAAATGACATGTAAAGTGTCACATAACGAACAAAGACACATACACATGTGTGTGTGTGTGTGTGTGTGTGTGTGTGTAACGAACAAAGACACATACACATGTCACTGTGTGTGTGTGTGTGTGTGTGTGTGTGTGTGTGTGTGTGTGTGTGTGTGTGTGTGTGTGTGTGTGTGTGTACATACACATGTCAGTTTTTGTGTGTGTGTGTGTGTGTACACACACACACGCACACACACACACATAGTGACATGTGTATGTGTCTTTGTTTGTTATGTGACATTTTACATGTCATTTGTATGTAGTTTCTTGAGCCTTATGAGTAAAATATTTTGAAACTTATATGACATTGTATGACATTAATTATATTATTGTTATTTATACACTGGTTCCATGATTCATATCACACATTATATATATGATTTCTTATTCCCATAATGCATAATGGACTTGTTGGGAATTACCCCATAACGATGAAGAACCGAAGGCTCAAAACATAGATGTATTTTTAATCAATCATTCACAACTTGACATTAATCAATAATAAGGTTTAAAATTTTATAGGAGATGTCTTATAACCACTATCTTAGAATAGATGAGTTTTTATAACAACTTACTATAGTAGACACAAACTATAATCTCTTGATATCTCTCTGTGATTTACATACCAAATCACTTACAACAATATTTTATTCTTATTTACCTATTTATACTCACACTAAATATAAGTTCATGCTATGATTTACCTCAACATACCCTCCCATAGTGTGAACTTATGGATGTCGGTTTCAATCGATAATGCATCCAATACAAGCATGAGATTAATTACAGTGAAAATCTTATTTTATTGAAAGCTATCTTTCAAAGATTTTTTGATGACTTATGAATAGAAGTCGACAAGATATGTAAAATACTCAAAAAGATAAATGACTAAATACAATGACACAAAATAACAAAAAAAAAGACAATGAATTATTATCTATAAATAAAATTTTAAAATAACTGACTATTTATTTTTAACATATATATATACAACTAACTATTAACAACAATAAATGATGACAAATAACATATAAAATGATAAAAACTAAAAATTTATTTAACACTTAAATTGCTTAAGACATAAATGACTTTGACAAATTAACTCACAATGACCTATAACATTAAGCACTAATGATAATATTAATTAAATGACATCATTTTAAAAATTGACACTATAAAATAAAAACAAAGTAAAATCTAACACGAAAGCCATGGAATTAAAACAACACATTTAAAACCATAACATATTAAAAAAGAAAAAGAAAAGAAAAAAAACTTAAAAACAAAACAAAACAAAACCTAAACAATATGAACTAACTAGATCTAATACTACCAAAAACAAAATATATAAAACTTAGACTCAATCTTAAAAAATACCTAAAACTTTTGAAACTCTATATAGACCGCAGTCATTTATGCTCGGCTTATTTGGCGGAGGAAGGTGGTGGCCAAGCAAGGAGGAGTCCTGGTCTACAAACTAAAGGAGAAGGAGCAATGAACCAAGTTTTGAGGAAAAAACCCTTCTATGATGCCAATATCCATGGATTAATATGCGGAGCCAAATTTATATAGAATTTGAGCACATTGATGGTCCTAGATCTAAAAAGCATGGAGTTTTCTGAGCCATCACGGAGATTAGGGTTGCCATATCAAGACCTTATGTGGAGTGCATATGGGGGGACAGTGCTAGGGATCTCAAAACTAGATGTTATGCTGTTGAATATATAGGAGGCTGAATAAGCTAAAGCTTGAAGGTAAACCAAGTGAAGCCAAATCATCATTTGAAGTAGATGAGTCATTGGGATCTACATGTGAGTTAGGAGTTCGCCCAGTTCATCAATGTCGTGAGGAGAGGAATCTATTGCCTACGCCAAGTAGATAGTAATGCGTCATCATGGTTGGAGGATAGCTCAAATATTTTCAACTTTTGCCATTCAAATTTTAGACCTGAATACTATAGAGATTCTTCAAAAATCATAAAAGTAAATGCAACCAAGATAAGGTACCAAGTAGTTGAAGAAGATCAAAATGTCAATGAAGAGTTTTGAGCTTGGAATAGAACTGAGAAAGGGTATAACTGATCAGTGAATGTATTCAAGGATTCTAATGTGGCCAAACAAGGAAGGAGTTGGGTTGAATAAATGTGTTAACCGACAAAATATTTATGTTGTTGTTTGTAGGTCATGAGCTGTGTGATCTCTGAATGCTTTGGCATGTGGGCTTGGTCTGTTCTAAAATGGAGCAAAACACATAGAGCTCTAAACTAACTTTTGAATATTTAGATCATACCTTATTCTAAACTCTTGATACCAAATTTGAATCTCATAAGAGTACGCCCTAAAAATGGATCTCAAATAATTGGAATGGCTGGCAATTAGAAAACATTATAAAAATATAGAGATATATTTTTAATAAAAATCTTACATAATGTCAAAAGAATTTACAATTTTTTACATTGCATTACCATCAACACATAGAAGAAATATCTATCGAATGATAAGATTTGTGGACATGGTCTACACTCCAAAATTTTTGTTATGATCAAGAACTAGATTTGTAGAGAGGTCCAAAGGGGAACCTACTCTAATACCACTATTGGGAATTACCCCATAATAGTGAAGATCTGAAGGCTCAAAACATGAACAAGAGTTATAAGGTTTACAATCTTATAAGGGATGTTCTATAACCACTCTCTTAGAATAGATGAGTTATTCTTAAATGATTTTTCATTATCAAAAATAATGACATATGGGATACCATAGTAGCAAATGATATGATTACTGATGAATTTAGAAATCTGCTTACCTGTGACATAAGTGACTAGCATATCTTCCACCCACTTGGTGAAGTACTTAGTGGCCATAATGGTGTGATTATGACCATCTGATGAGGAGGAGAACTGATCTTGCCAATGAGATCAAATTCTTGGGTGGAGAAAGGCCATGGAGTGGTTATGGGTTGCAGTTCATGTGATGGAAAATGAATTAGTTATCCAAGTTTCTAACATGACATGTATTTTCTAATGTATTGACAGGTGTCATGATCCATGGTTGGCAAATAATACCTGATTTACATGAGTTTCTTGGCTAGCACCATCCCAATGGTAAATGTTCCCCACAAATGCCATTATGAACCTCCTGGATTGCACTAAGTGGGCCTCATCCAAATTCAAACATCTAAATAGGGTTTCATCATATACTCACCTATAGAGCATGCTAATAAGAATGGTGAAATCATAGGCTTTTTGAATGAAGGTTTTATGATGGTGTCAGTTAAGGTTGGGGGAAGTATATTATCATGAAGGTAATTATAGATATATTGATACCATGGGGAATTGGGAACAATGATGTCATATATGTGTTCTAATGCATGAGATTGATGAACTAGAATTAAAATTTATTCAACTACGAACTAATGTCGGTGTGTGTCTTGAGACATCTCAAGCAAAGAACTAATTGTACCCATTGCATCTAAGGACTTTTTTATCACTTATAGAACTTGATAAAATGTGATATGCTGAAATTATACATTAAGACTCTAAACCCTATTCTTGTAAGGGAGAAACTTATCATCATTTTTATATAAATCATTATTAACCTTTATGATTATAAGTTAAAAGTTACCATATACATGGAGATGTTAAATGTTCCATTAATGAGCAAGTTGAATCCCTACAATAATCACCTCATAATCTGAGATGTTGTTTCTATAAGGGAAGGACATTTTGTACACCTTTAGAATGATATCACCTTGAGGCATGCTAATAAGTATGTCAGATCCTGAGCCATAATTAGTGAAGGATCCATCAAAATAGAGATTCCATATCTATGACTCATCAGTTGCTAGAATGTATTAATCTACAAATACCATAGCTAATGGTTACATATCAGATAAAGGGGCTTAAACCAATTGATCTATCAAAACTTTTCCTTTAATTACTTTATAATTGACATACTTAATGTTGAACTCATGTAGAAGTATGACCCATTTGGTCATTCGTCCTATAAGGTCTGATTTTTTTAGAAAATACTTTAGAAGATTGGTTTTGGTAATTAGTTTGGTTGTTTAGCATGTAATGATAGAGTTTCTAATATGTGAAGACAGCTATTAAACATGATTTTAAAATGGGGTATATTTAGGTTCATATGACACTAATGCTTTACTAAGGTAATACATGGCCTGTTATTTTCCATGCTCATCATGTTGAGCCAAGAGGGTTTTGAACACACATTAGGTTGATGGTATGTAAATAAGAAATGGTTTTCCTAGATTTGGTAGTGCTAGGAATAGAGGATGTAAAATATATTCATTCAAATTGTCAAAGGTTTTTTGACATTTTGGACTCCAGTGAAATTAAACCCTTTTCTTCAAAAGATGCATGAATAGTTGACATTTATCTACTAGCTGTGGTATGAAGCAACAGATGGCCTAAATCTTTCCTTGGAGATTCAAATTTTCTTGAGGTTTTATGGTGGAGGCATATAAGTAATGGATTTGACACTGGTTGGATCGACTTCAATTCTTAATTAGGAAATAATGAATCCCATAAAATTTATGGATGTGATACCAAAGGCACACTTTTTGGTATTTAACTAGATTTTGTATTCTCTTAGTCTCTCAAAAATTCTGTTGAGAGCTATAAGATGTTCAACCAAGGTTCTTGACTTTCCCAAAATGTCATCGACATAATAAATGATGATGTCATGTATCATGCCATGGAATATTATAGGCATGGCTCATTGATACGTTACAAAGGTGCTTTAGTCTAAAGGGCTTGAATTGGTAATAGAAAGTTACCCACAGAGTGATACAAGCTATCTTGTGTTTGTCCTCTTGTACAATAGGTATTTGATTATATATTGACTTTCCATCCATGAGTGAAAACATTTTATATCCAGTTAACTATCATATTGATGTTTTTTAGGGTAAATTCATCTTTCAGACATCCCTTGTTGATGCCCCTAAAATTGGTACAGGTGTGGATACCACCCTATTTTTTATTGACAGGTACAATGTTTAAAATCCAATCAAAATAATCAATAAGTGAAAAAATCTTACATCTAGGAATTTTTTGTATCTCTTCTCTGATCAAGAGAGCCACCTTGGGGAGAATTTTGAAAAGTTTCTAATACATAATATTATCATCTAGATGAACAAATAGGTGATGTACAACCAAATATGGATCCGGGCTTAGCATGTCCATATAGGACCAATCAAAGATGCTGATAAATTATTTTAGAAGAGTGGTTGGGATCTTTCATTCTTTAGAAGTGAGGGTGGCCCCAAGCTTAATCATCCAGGGGTTGTCTTCTATTTTAATGTTGACATCAATTATTTTTTCAACCAATTATAGTGATTTATTATACATATATGATGGAGGAGGAGGAATGTGATACTCTTCGTTCTACATGATATATGGAAATTTTGTGAGCAAATCGTTAAACACCTTCCATTCTTGTAGACCAAGAGAATATATTTATGGTTTGATTAGGGGTATATTTTAAGTTTTAGTGTCATGCCTAAAGGATAAGTAGAATGTCCTATCTATGGCACATCAGATACCCCCATAAAATTCTTTATTTTTTTAATCATTTTTTTGTTATTTTTATCCACTAGCACCTCATAGGGGTTTTCACTAAGGGACTTTATTTATTGATTGTTTAGAATTTCTTGATTGTCTTTTAATTTTTATGAATTTTTCTATCTAAGGAATTCTACTTATTCCCAAATGTATGAAAACTTATCCAAATTAATTTCACACCCATTCTTGTGGTCTCTGAATGGTAAATGGTCTCGTATGCCCATGAACTTTGTGATGTCTTCATCATTTTGAAAGATATCAAAAGATGGTTCTTCCTATAGGTCCCATTCAACTAGGTTGGGTATTAGAGGTCAAATTTATTGATACAGATAGATTTATCAATGAAGAGGTTCGTGGCAGCAAGATATTCATAGAGACTATGAATGAACCCTATTTCAACATCTTATCAGATAAGGATTCCTCATAAACCAAGAATTTGTTAGAAATGACATCGTAAGGATCACCACCTAGTGGTTTATATTACAATTTATGATATATCCAATGTTATTTAATAGACATGGGCTCTAGAATTCCTTATTCATGGATTCCTCGTCCTTTCCTTTATAGTTCATAATCTAGCACAATTGATTGGCCCTCATATACTCTAGATGTTAGAAACATATTGTGATGATTTCCTAAGATCTCCAAGAGTCATATGATCACTTAATATATTATTCTGATGGGAGATTAAATATTTAACAATTATTGTTTTGCCAAACTGATGAGATGTTAACCTATCTTCATAGTGGAACACTCATAACTTTGTAGGAACACATGGAGTTATCAAACATTAAATGTGTGGTATTTGTATTTTTCACATCCTTTTGGGGATTATTTTGATGTGGGAAGACATCAGCATATTAAAATAAGTGGATAGTAAATCATCTAGATGGATGTAAGACTAGACTTGTTATTGATAAGATGATAACTCTTGATACTAAGATAATAAATGGTGACATGATAATGTCCCTCTAATGCTTGAAAACATTAGTAGGGTTTTGAATCACCAAGGATTGCGACTTCCATTTAAAAATTAAGTAATTGAATACACTAATGAAGGATTGATATCATAGCCTATATTTTTTTTATCTATAGAAAACCCAAAAGGATGTTTTAGGGTTATTAAAAGTCTACTAAATGGGTTAGGATTTGATGTGGAATGATCAACACCATGATAGGAAGGTAGATGGTATCGGCTAAATTTCATTCATTTTCATTATAACATTTTATCATGATGATCTATGGTCTGAGTATGGACTCTAAATATCATAGACTCTTGATTAGATTGATGTTGTAAAGGTTGATTCTAGACCCACCATATACAAGCACTCTCTTAATTTTGTGACTTAAAATGAATACCTCAATATAAAATGGGATATTATTATTAGGACCAAGAGGATACATGTCTTTATGATCAAAGGTAATATGTTGAGAGGATGGAAGATGTCCCATAAGGGCCTAAAATTGAAAAGGCTCAATGATTGTCGAAACTCTTTACTCCTATAGTGTTTTGTTATGGATGTTGTAATGGATAGAAGAAGATTTTAGAATATCCATAATATAAATTTAAGAGGGATTGTCCTCAATTTATTGGAAAATGTCACACTTTTAGAAGTAGTCAAAAGAGGTCTTGATACATTGATATTTTGTGGTGCCCTTTGAGGTGGAGTTTTATGAAGTACCCATAGTATAGTGATTTTAGCATGGTGTGTGGTACATATGATGTTCCTTTGATATTAATACCAAGTTATTTTTTTACTAAAGCGTGTTTAAGAGACCTAGCCCTTATCTTAATAGTGCTGACTGTGTGCTTATAATGATCAATGTGCCCAAAAAATGAGTCATAATAGTGAGGAGTCATCTTGTATTCCAAATGATTAGAATGAGAGATTTGATCTTGGTCATAAAATGTATTTTTATATTTTCCACCATGCTGGGGGAAGGATCCTAGTATATTCCAAGTTATATATTCTTGTAATAAGAATCCTATCCTTCAACCTCTATTTATCCATAATCAATCAAATCCTAGATATAATTTCATAGTTTCATGCACCTTCAAGTGTCATAAACCTTGACTCAGTGATAGCCACAATATTAATATTCATTAAATCACACTAGTTTTGGTTTAATTTCATCAATGGGTTTTATTTCAGGAAGAATAATCATGTTGGTAGCTACATGCTTCTTCAGGACACTCTCTACAGGTTCACCAAGGTTAGTGTATCATCACTTCCTAGATTCTATCTTTGGCTTGCCTCTAGGTAAAATGATGTTATATTTGCTTTGGGATATAGAATGATTAAATCCTTGGATGGTTTGGACATGTTTGGCATCTCAAACTCCATCACCAACCACACTTTTGTAGTTATTAAATAACTTTGGCTTTTCTGTTGAGGTGTTATTTTGAATTTAATCATTCCTTGAAAATATTTTGAATACTCCCTTGTAAATAAGGGATTTATGAATTTGAATAGCCTTTTAAAAAATTATCAACAATGGTATTGACACAATGTAGTCGTAAATGGAGAGCCAATTATTGATTTAAGTTGGCAATGAAAATAGTGTTCAATTTATTCTCAAGGATCAAACATGGGAATATGATTGCTAAAATTCACCACTTATGTAAGAATGACAAGAAATTATCTCTATTTATTTATTTGGCATTATATAGATCCAGTATGGTAGTTTCATGTTTCACATTATAGGAAAAAAATTAATAAATTTATGTAATAAGTATGTGAATGATGTTACTAATCCATTTGGTAAGTGCATGAGTCCTCCAAGACTAGAATGAAATAATTTGATAAGATAATTGTCACCATAGGTGACTTATTTATAGGACATTCAAAAAATTCCTTGACATGTTCCCTTGGATCCCCATTCCCCTTGTATTTATCAAATTTAGGTGGTTCAAAATGAGAATGTAAGGGATCACATAACATGTCCTTATCAACTATATAGGGGCATAAGTTTTAAAATATGTATCTCTTATTACATGAACCTGATCTATCCCTTGGATATCATCCTTCATTTATTTCCATTCTTGGGCAAATGTGGGGTCAAAATCTAGGATTGATGATGATAGATGATGATTAGGCATATCTTAATTTTAACTTGTGAGAAATAGATTAGTTTTATATGACCTCTTTGGAGTTTGAGGTTTATAAGCACTATGATATATCTTATATGCTAAGGATGCCATTTTTTAGGTGATTTTATTTACACGATCAAGTAAATATTTTTTATGGTATTATTTGCCTTGGTATTCTAAGGTGGACTTCCCTTTGTCAACTTTGACATGGTTAATAATGATATATTTAGCTATAGGTTCTTCTTCTTCCTCTTCTTCAAAAGGATTGTGGATATGTGTATGCCTTTTTCGTTCAGGGCATTGGATAATATGCCTTAGGTTATTATAGTCATAATCAAGAGGAAGTATAGCTCCTACCTCAATAAATAATATTATTAACTAATCTCTATTGTCATAGACATACTACTGTAATTGTGATTTACCTTAACAATATTTAACAAGTCATATTTTGGATATTGATTATGTGTATCCATATCAATAAGGTTTTCTTCATCATTACCATGACGTTGCTGACCCTGTAAAAGAGTTTCAAGGTCATTGTTGTGCCTTGATTGTCTAATTGTAAGTTGTTGATGAGTGATAGGTGTCATAAAGATGATATATAGATGTGTTTGGATGGGCTTAGATGATATGATATGGTGGATATTTATTGATAATCCTATTCTGATCAAGGTTTTACTTCATATGTAGTATGAAACTATGATTATGAACAATATATTCTTGAAAAAATTTGAATTTTAGATGTGAACTAGTTGGATTAAGCCAAGGTTAGGGTATGATATCCCTCGATTTTACTAGTTATTGACTTGGACAATGAGATAAGACAAACTCATGATTTGAATTGGTTAAATGGATGCTAGTGGGACTAGCTAAAAATATATGTGATTTGATAGGTTGAATAGGTTTTGGTTCACCTTAACCAAAGTTAACTTGATTTGATTGGGACTAGCTCAATTAAGTGGTTTGATGGGATTTAATCAAGTTAGGTAGATGATGATGGGATGATTTGATTTATCTATGATATTTGACTCAAATATGTCTTTGATTTCAATCAAGATTAAGAGGTTTGATAATGTACAAGTGATTAGGGTGATTTTATACAAGACTAGACTTATTAAGAGGATGTGTGAAAGAGATGAGGTAAAAGGGATGTTGTTATATTATGATAGGGTAATGGTTTGGACTATTATATAGAATGGAAAAAATGATCTAGTGATGATTAAAATAATGTGTGAGTTATGTGTTAATTTTGATGAGGTACTTGTTTGGGGTAGGGAATATGTCTTCAAATAGTACATGTATAAAATAATGAAATATGTCAAGCCTACAATAGTAAATTATGTGTGTGCAATTCAACTAAAATTCCATTGATCTACTCACATAACGTGGTGATTTTGGCCTTCTAACTCTCACTCTACATATATATGTGGTAAGTGATCTTTGAGGATGTTATTTCCCTTGCATTGATAGTTTTTTGCAGTCGAAGGGTCTTAATCTAGGTTGTACAAGGCAATATAAGGGAGTCCCCAAAATACCTTATGGCATGTGGGGCCTGAGTCCATATAATGATGTTATTTGTTGTTTGAGTATTGGAGAATGAACTCCTCACTTCATAAACCTTTATGGGGAAATTTTCTTATCTTTACAAGTCTCCTTAATATTTATACTTCACCAGAAAGTGAGGTTTATATTAGTGTGTGGTGATGAAATCCATGTCAAAACATCCTAAAGACTAATGACAAGTGTATGAGGATTAATTATAAATCACACTTCCCTTAGAAAATAAAGAATGATGGAGGTTCATCAATTGTTTTTTATCCCTAAGGTTGCCCTATGGGTGCGAGGGGAGATCCTACACAACCTTAGCCTCAAGTAGAACAAACAAAAAAACATAAAATTATTTTGATAATATGATTAATCTTAAACACACACACACACACACACACACACACACACACACACACACACACACACACACACACACACACACACACACACACACACACACACACACACACACACACACACACACACACACACACACACACACACACACACACACACACACACACACACACACACACACACACACAGAGTTGATTAATTTACTTAATTAAGGATGATAAAAATCTAGTATACAAGGTTTGATTTTCTATGTCTTTGATGGGTGAACCTATAAACAAGGATTAGTAGTTTGATTTTTATGTCTTGAGAGGTAACCTAAAAAAGCTATTAGAAATAAAAACCATTGTTTTATAGAACAAAACTACTGAATTTCTAGAACAAATTCATAAATGTGCTAAATAAAACTACTGCTTGGAAAATAAGTAAATAGATAATTGAAACCATTGTAGATTAGTAAAAAACTACTAAAATTATGATCAAAACCATTATAATTCAAAACAAAACTATTAGAACACAAATAATAAATTTAGATAGACAAAAAACTAAAAGGTTGAAGATATTTACAAAACCATTGATATTAAGTGTTGAACCACTGATGTTAAGAACAAAATCATCGATATTAAGAATGAAACCACTGATATTAATAACAAAATTGGTGTTGATAAGAAAAAAACTAGTAATGTCAAGAACAAAACCACTGATGTTATGAATAAAACTGTTGATGATAAGAATAAAACTATTGTTTAACATAAACCCAGAAAAAAAAGTAGCAAGCAAAAAATGTTATACTTAATAATTTCATTGATATCTAGAATATTTTTGCTAAAAGCTTAGAAGAATTCATTAAAAAAATCTATGTTTTCATTGAAACTTCAAAAACCTATAATACAAGATGATATCACTAAGTGGTAATTTTGTTGTGAAGTTTTATGATTCCTCTATGATAGTTTTCCTGAAAGGGATGCTTTTGTTGTAGTTGAGAATATGCAAATAATAGAATACCAACAAAATTATTTATTCACTCTATTTTATATTTTTGATCAATTTTATAACACTTTTTCTACAATGGAAATTTCAGACTTAGAAAAAAGGATATCAAATTTTTTGTTGAAGTTCTAAAAAAATCGTTATTTCATTTGAAAAATTTGTTGCTACCAAAATTGTGAAATCATTATAGATTGGGTAGATAAATAATGAAATTTTTCTGTTAAATGGACAAATTCATTTTTTTAGCTAACAAAACCATGAATTTATAGAATAATGTTTTTGACCACCTGGGCATGATAATTTCAAGTAAAAATGGAAACTTTTTGCTACCAATTTGACTTCTTAAAATCCTACAAGAAAACCTAAGCACCCTAGAAAGCTTACAAGTAAAATTTAAAGGATTTATCCCACTGTGGCTATAAAAACTATGGTTAATAAAATTGGATATAAGATTTTTATAATAAAAATGGAATAATTTCCCAATGGCCTATTTAGGATTCCTTTGGATAATGCCATTGACAATGAACAAACTCAAAATTACTCATCTAATCTAATCTACACAACACCTCAAGAATGGGCAAATGAAAAAAAGGATTGACATGTAAATATAATTTAATCACAAACAAGTTTATACCTCAATAACAAATGAACCTCTCTCCCTTGAAAATTTTCAATGAGCCTAAAGTGACTTGGAGTTACTTGATGCTTGACTATGGATGTTGGATTGCTTCTTTAATGATCAAGAATTATAGCAATGGAACTGATGGATTTCAAATATTATCAACTATTCATTATTAGATTCATGAGATTGTAGATATTAATAAATAGAGCCACTTGATAGGAATGGAGGTTTGGATTTCATCCTTGAAGGATGAAAATCTAGGGTGGAGGAATCTCGTATAACAATGTCTATATAAATTAACTTTCTAAATGGCTAAAATTTTCCATCTACATCTTATCTTTAATTAGAAAGAAAAATTACTTTAATTTTAATGAGGAATCAACTACACCAGCATATTTCATACTATTTCATTATCAAAACCCTATCTTTGGCCATCATGAACCATTATATTATAAACATTAAATAATTATCAAATTCCCTTTCCACAAACACCCCTATCAAAAACATGTTCTTTATTTTCTCTTTATTGGGAAATAAACACAAAAAAATTGCTATGTTGAAAACTATTTATAATGTTGGAAGCCACATCTTATTATGGTGATAGCATATTTATCTCTATTTTTCATCTTACAAAAAATACTTTTCACATATGTTCTTTGTGCCACTATACAATGCATTATTTTTGTAATGCATTTCTTTCTTTGAAATAAAACCTAATAGGCAATGTCATAAAAACATACTGACTATTGAAAAATAGAAAACATACATTGTAAAGATGGGTTTTATCTATGACGAAGATGGAATTGAAGGTAATGAGTCCACTATCCAATATATTTTAAATTTATTAGATGTCCACATTTGCGAATGATTGTTGACCAGTCAACAAATAGTCAAAACCTATAATGATTGTGCTCAATCATAAGCCTTAGATAACATCATTTTTAAAAATAAATACAAATCATGTACATTGTGAATCATTATCTATGAAATAACATACTGAAGTGAGGGCATGTGTTATTGGTGGTTGTTCTAAAACATTATAGAAATGAAACAAAATCTCCTTATATAAAATAAATAATATTACACGTGAAACAAAAAGAAGACATATGAAATATAAATCATTGATAATAGATAATGATATAATGCTACAATTTGACACTTATGGTTTTACTACATAGGCATTACCACATGTTCGTACCAACTCTTTACAACAATTGAATAATATGGTGCATAATTAAAAAAGTAAGGAAATTTTATCAACAACAAAAGCAATACAAATATTTTGAAAAAATACAAATACACCCATACATGTTTGTGGTGTTTTCAATCCAATTACAGTTCAAGCATAATATGAAGCATTTTAATATGTCCAAAAAAAAATGACGTAAATGATTAATGTTAAATTTTAAAGCCACTCAAATAAAAAAAATGCGTTTAAACTATAATCGAGCATTAAGAGATGGAAATATTCCTACATTTGAAACATCCATTAATATTATATTGAATAGATGATTGAAATTTGTTGGCATGTTATCACATCTTGAAGAAGGTTTTGTTTTGTTTTGAATTGCATTTACTCAAATAAAATACTTAGGATACAACATGCCATAAATTATTTTGATAGGGTCGATTATCAATGTCCTATCAAGTGTTGATAGAGTTTAGAAAGTGATATCTCGATCCATAGATAAAAAATAACAATTAAAATAGCTTTAAACAGATGACTGGAATATAAAATTTCATATCAAATAAGAAGAGTTTGTTCTAAACTTATTATGAAGGCATTGCAACAACTATGTGTAGAGAGATTCTACATCTCTCATAATGTGAAAATTAAGTTTTATTGTAAACCATTTATATCATAAAATGTTATTGATAATGTAAATACTAGTGGCATATCTAGTGAATCTAAAAGTTATAATGATAATGAAAATAATTTCTCTTCTAAAACAGATGAAAATAGGTCCAGTGATACTTTGGTGCATGGTTTTGTAAACTAAAAATGTATTGTTGCATTAGAGGAAAAAATAATTGTAATAGCACCAGTTAAAGGAAATTCTCTTAGAATTTTCATATACAAATATTTAGAAGAAATGAACTTTCAAATAGTTTTCTTTGGCAATCTTTGTGACAATGAAATTATTTCAAGTTTTTCATATAAAAAAATCAAAATCAAAGCTTTTGCATAGTGATATTTCTCTATAATATCATGTTACAAATTTATTTTAAGAAATCAAAATATTAATAGACCAAGATAGAAAGATAATATAGATATGAATTGGGAAATGTCAGTTAAAAGGAAGAAAGATTTTTCCTAGAGACATCAAAAACAAGTCCAATATATAAAAGTTGCTCAAATCATAAATTAGATATGTTGATTTCAAAAAAATCACATTTCAGCTGATTACATGTAAGGTCATAAAAAAATGTCTTTTACAATGATATGTCAATTAGGGCCTCCAATATTTTTCTTGACTATCACAAGTGCTAAACATTCTTAGAAACCATTAACAAATGCATTGAAATAATTGTATCGAAAACATTACAAAAAGTCAATTTCATAATTAAATTAAATGGGTAAGGCAAATGACATTTATTTTCTTATGAGAATAGATCTAATCACTTTTACACATTACTATAGATGTCATATCAATTCATTGAAATAAATACATTATGTGAAGACAAATTATTTCTAGGCAAAATCACCTATTATTTTTGTGTAACAAAATTTCAACATAGAGGAAATAATTATGACCATTATGTGGTATGGATCGAATATTCATCGGCATATGGTAAAAAATAAAATTTAAAAATTATATATTTTATAGACATACACAAGTTATAATACTGGTTTTCAAGAAAAATAACTTAGAAAAATTACATATTCATCATCATACAAATAGTTATATATAAAATAAAGAAAAGAAATGTAGATACAATTTTCTACAACTCCTAATGAAACAAAAAAAATGAACCATGCAAAACAAGAAATGAACATTCATTTACGATATAAAATCAAATTTACATGTTGTTGGGCACAAAATAATATAATGCTCTAGATAATTTTGATACTTATTCATGATCTACAAATAGATGAGTGTCGATACATAACAAAAATTAAAAACACAATTGGATAAACCCATTTTTTATTGAACACAAGTTCTCTTAGGTTTGGAATAATAATTTCATAAAAGCATGTGATACTTATGGCAAGCCAACACAGATGCATAGTTTATTTTATATTCATGTGTTGTAGAAACATATTGTGGTTCATATATGACAAAATTAAATCCAAAAATTACACATGCTTTTAGAAATATATGAAAACAACATGTGGAAACTAACATAGACACTATTCAGATGTTGTATTGACTAAGAAATGTAATGCTAAATTATCAACAAATATCTATACAATAAGTTATTCACTTAATGTTTTCATTATCATTAAATCATTGCTTAAGAACATGTATCTTTATATATACATTGTCACTTCATGAATGGACACTTATTTTTAAACCTCTAATTCTTTTGAGGCAAAGACAAGATGAGTCTAAAAATATTATATGTTAATCGATTATAGACTATTACATAATATGGCCTATGATAATCGATCATATCTGTTTAGCTAAATTTATTTCTCAGCATGAAAAAAATTGAAACCTATTTAAGAGAAAAAACTAAATGTAATACATTTTATTAATTACAATAAACATATTGACCCTAAAAACTATTGTCATGAATGATTATCATTATATGTTCCATTCAAAAATAATGAAACCACTTTGAAGAAAATTATTGAAACATAGAAATATGAATTTAATGTGTAAAAAAAAACTAAATGAGGAAAATATCAACTACAACATCAGTCATATGTGGGGAGACTATTAGTGTAGGTTTTTATTCCATTTAATGGTTTTTCCTACACATGTTTAGTTTAGCTTGCTTAAGTGTCTTTTAGGTCATTGTGAAAGATAATCCCACATTCATGAGGAAGTGAGGACATGTTTATCTTTCACATATATAATCCTTCCTAAAAAAATTATGGCTAATTATGTTAATGTTAATATTATTATATTTTAATTGTTGAGTAATTACATCTTCTAATTCTTGTTTGATTTCACTACTACACATAGGTAATCAAATCATGTATTCAACTCTATTCAGTAGATCCTCAATTGTGGCCCACTTTGACATTGTATTAAATATTTTTTGGTAGGTGAATGCTATTATTCTTGTTGTGAAATATTGATTTTTCAGCATGTATGTAATAAACCTTCCACTTGTTGACCTAATGTATTGTAAATTCACCGTCTCTTATATTTTGCTCTTTTTATTGGATCCTTAGTGGATTTAGATTCATAAAAAGAACAAGGGAGATGGTGTCTCTTACTGATCAAAACAGATTGCAAAATAGATTTCCATGCAAAATAGATTGATTTGCACCATCATATTTATAATGTATCAAAACCCTAAGATCGATTGTAAAAATAACTTAGTTTTATAATAGTCAATTTTTACCTTCTTAGAGGGTTTCAAGTCTTTTATAGAAATTTCATGTAAATTTTTACAATCTCTAGTTTTAAAATAAAAATCCTTTCTAGTTTTTTGGAAATATCTAGTGGGTCTTTGGTTAATTTTAAAGAGGTGGATAAATATAGTGTTTTTTTATAAAATTAGAGTTTTCATACTTGTATTCACTATGTGAATCATCGACATCTTTGACACATGAAATGATGCCTCTAAACCTAGACATACCAAAAAACCAATGACTATAAATATAGGATGCATCCCCGATGAGAAATCATGACATCAAGACTTTTAACTATGGGAGCAATTGGTTTTCTCAGCATCAAGACTTTTGACTACAAAAGCAATCAACTTTTTTAGCATCGATAATTTTGAATATGAGAGTAGTTATAAGCATTAACACGTGCATGCAGGGACTACGTTCATGATGCATATCCTTGTTGAAAGAAATTTCTAACATCTTGGGAACAACTTTGAGGTGTATGTGCAATCTAAAACCCCAATGTAATAGGGTCTTGCAACCCTGACATTAGAAATTTCAACTATAAGAGTAGTTAAAAACCCTATCAAGTGTGCAACCTCCCCCATTTATCAATGTGAACATAGGTTAGTTTCCAAATGAATATAAACCCATGTGTTAGAGATAAGTCAACATTGGTTGGTGAATGATAAGGCATCCTTACCAACCCATTTGACCAAAATTTACACATGTGGGTTTGTAAATAAATGACCTTATAAATCACCCTAAATAGACAAATAACCACATAAGCATGGTGAATAATACAATTTTAGTTAGAACCTAAAGTGAAATATCTACACTAACAGTAAGCTCCACATTTTCATTTCCTTGGGTATTAAGTTATAAATTATGTTGACATCCTCATAAACATAAATGGTTTCCATAAAGAGATGTCCTTAGTATTTATTTAGAGGAATGACCACATGTTGAGTGTCATCCTCAAAGATGATATAATGCTTATTGAAACATAAGTCAACTTTAATCACATAGCACCAAGTTTGACCCAAGAGAGCAGGGAAGTCATCATATTTAGCAAAATTTTTCACTTTAAAATCACCCTTAGATGTGACACATAAGATATTGGTAGTGGCATCTTTAATAATGCCTATGGGTAGTGCACGAGTCTTATTGGCCATGAAAAAAACATGTGGGGAGGGATGCAAAGTGGTGATCCCCATATTTTTACATACATCTTTCATTAAAACATTAACCTCTGTGTCAATGTCCACTATGACATCACATATCATCAAGCCATAAATGGATGCATTGATAAGGTCCTCTTTATCACATTTTGGATTTGGTTGAATATGGGTCTCTTGTCATTGCACATAATTTCAACAATGATCCTCCAAAGGCTTTGTCATTTGTTATCTTAACCAATTATCTATGAGGGGAATGATGTCTTCTACAAGTAATAGTTTTCACAGATATCGAAACTCATCATGCCCTAAGGTTATGGGTGATAAATCTCTTTAAATTTCAACATCCATGGTAGCACCCTTGTCCTTCAAGAACTCCATTTCACCTTCTAACTCCCATACCAAGGCCATGATGTCATACAACACTTCTTTATAACATTGAGCATATAGATAGTGTTACACACAAGGTTCTTCATGTTGAACATTTCAGTAGGTGGATTTGAAATTAGTTGGGAATGAGCACCACTCTGAGTAGTAATATTTACCTTAAATCTAGCCATTGGAGTGGTAGGGCACACTCTATACTTAGAATTTGGAGTTTTTACAACATGTATCATCCCAGTGTCCATCTCATTCCACTATTTGGTGATGGAAGCATATAAGTCTATACATTCTTTTAGTTGATGTTCATTTTTCAAAAAGGCATGGGTTGGTTAGACCATGCAATCACACTGGCAGTGGTCTAGAGATCCACTTATAACATGTATTTAGTGGAAAATGACCACCACATCATCCATTACCATATCTTTAACCTCTAAAATATTGACCTCCACTAGCCTCATGTGTGTTAGCTATATAAATTTGGAAAGTACCTGACATGTGTGATTCATGAATCTCATTGATGACCTAGTAGTCTTTAGTATCATCTATGTATGCATCACATATTTTATAGTATAGTGACACTTTAGATTAGGTGGAATGTTTAAGCAAGGGACAACTCTTTACATCATGATCTTATTTATAGATCTCACAGGGCTATTTTAGAATAGAACAAACATTCCTCTATGGATAGTTATTCCTATTATTACCCTCTACTTCATAATTAACACACCACCAACCACTGTATGTGTCATATGAGTTATTGGACATGAGATTATCTAGTTGAGAATCCATAGAAATAAATTGAACCTACATAAAGGGTTTGATCCCTATATCAATTCTTCTCATGGATTCAACATGAAGGGTGACTTATAGTGCCTCATGAGGACAATGAAGGTCTTTTGGAATAGGGCTCATCAAAAAAGAAGTAATAACCCTCCCATAAACCACTGAGGATGTTGTGTGGGGTTGATCTCAAATGATAGATTTGAAATAAGAATTTTGAAATGTGCATCCTATGTGCACACACTCTTAGGAAGCAATACTTTTTTGATCAAACTCATGGATATCAAATTCTTAAAGAAAAATGTTCTTTAAAAATTCATAATTTATAATAGCTTATTAAGGATCAAACTTTAGATACCATTCGTACACACTATCTAATAAAATAGTGGAGAATTGACATACCTTTCACCAAATGAATTCACACATTTGAACATGCTCAACTGTATTTTTGAAACCTCAATATTTAGGTAAATAAAGCATCATCTCATAGTGGACTATAGGTACATTAGGTCATTACAGTGGACCCTATCATGGAGATACTCTAGTTCCTATTTAACCTTGTGGTGTAACTCCACTAACTCCTCTCAAGATACATCCTTATCCTTTTATATCCCTAGTGGAACCACCACTGGTACTGTCTCCTACACCTCCTATAGTAATAGGTACACCAAAAATATTGGGCACTGAGGGAGGTTGATTGGTTATTGTTGGGCCTATATTTTTCCCACTACTTACATTTAATCCACTTGAATTCCAAGGTGAGCCATTTAAGTATTATTTATAATGGAAAGGTAAAGGTTAGCACTAAATTACTATTTTGAACTTTTACTCCTAGATATTCCTCTACAAACTTAGCCTTAGATTCAAATTTAGATTCCACACTATCATAATCCTAATTTATTATATGAATTACATCAAACTCAAATGTATGAACATGTATTATGATAGAGGAATTGGTCCTATTTGGATTGGTTTCCATTATCACCAATGTTTATCTTACCTCTTTTGTGCATGCTTATATTAGTGATGGGCATAGACTTGTGGTTAAAGAGTAATCACTATGCCTTTCTTCCCTCTTTTGGATTATTGTAACACTTCTAATATCCTTATGTTTTACCTTCAAATCACTTCCTCTCATAGCCTTATGTTTGACCTCATCATACTTATATTTCCATAGTTATCATTGAATGAATTCCTTGCTAAACTAGAAATCCTAAACTAATGTATAACTTTCCATTTTCCCACCAGTCACATTTATCATGCACAAGATAGTTTAGTCATCCATGTGGAAATTCCCAAGCCTAGAATCAACCATAAGTTTCTTTATTTATAAATTTAATTTATTGAAACACCTCCCACATGGTTCCCTTGTGAAGTTGATCTATGCTTCTTTTGGAAAATAATATGTAGCGACAACATGTTCCCAAATGTAGCTTTTGAGTTCTCCTTTCCACCACATGTCTACTACATGTGTCCAATTAGCTTTCAACTTCACTAAGGTTATCTGATGCTCTATTGATCAAGGAGTCTTTCATTTGGTAATTTATTCAATAGTCTTTCACATATGCCAAAATCCAAACATGGAAGTAAATGGGTAATTATACAAAGAATGTTGTATATAGGGAATCATATAGATGATACTCTACTTCTGTGTACATATAATTCTCAGTTCAATATATTGAAGTGAAAATTTATCCTCTATTATACCAACCCAATGCTCAATGTTTTCTAAATATAACCACTCAAGCATATTTCTACCATCGTGCTAATAAGTGTAACGAATCCTAGAAGAAAAACCAAAATGTTGGGGTTCTTTTATCTTTAGCTTCACTCTACTAAGTATTAGTCACATGCCTAAAAAAATAAAAATAAATAATGAGCTATCATATCTGCATATCATAAAAGTGGTGACCTCATGCACTCACTTGAGGCACACAACCTAGACTAGTTCCCATTGATTTTGTAATGTGCTAGTGGATAGATATCTCTATCTATACTTGGATGCTTAGGTTACCATTGATGTGTTCCTACCGTATGAAGTATTTGAAGGTGTTCTAAAGAATATCAAAGAGCAACATGTGCTAAGTAGGCCTAATGGGATTAAGTTTCCATGAGACCTAAATGAGAGATAAGGCCTAATTGAAGTGCATCAGACCTAAAGGGACTCAAATCACATTTGATCCATATCTATGAGATTTCTTAATATCTATTCCATGTCTGACCTAAGAAGATAATAATATTTGACCAACTAAGAAGGATATGATCAAGTGACTTGTATAAGTACAAGATAGTTTTAGGCATATTTATGTGAGTAAGAGAGAAGCATGTGTGAAATTGAATAAAATATCACAAAGAGGAGTAGGAAGAGGTCATGTGGACCATAATAGGAATTTAGATGATCATTGATGAAGCTTTGATGGAGGTTTTTCATATGATTACTAAGGTCAAATGACCTAATCAAGTCAATAAGAGCGTTAGTTGAACAAAGAAGGCTATAGGCCAGTTTTAGAGGGATAGAAGTGTGCGAAGAGCTGAGGAAGAAGATCATCATCTGTTGTATGAGAAACAAAGTATTTAGAAGGTCATCAAGTTTTTCAAGTGGTTTATTTAGTGTTGAGTCATCTAGGGGGTTGGTGCCTCCATACAAGTTGGTTTTTTTTAAAAGCCTAGCTGAGTTGGTGCTTAGCTACTTGGGGTTGGTGCTCCATGTAAAGTGATTGATTCACTAAATTTGGTGTTTATATTATAGTAATATATTCAAATTTTATCATCAGTTAGTTTTCTTCCCTTTAAGGGTTTTTCACATATATATTATGTTCATGTGTTTTACGCTCTTGCTCTTGTGGATTGGTGCTTAGCTTGCTAAGATGTACATTCTTATTTAAATGATCTATGCATGATTAAATAAAGTTTTTTAAATAATTTTTTTGAATACTAATTCATCCCCCCTCTCAATCATTTAACTTTCAACTTCTGGTGCCTTGACCCCAAAATACCACTGTCTGATTAGTCTTTATAACTCCTACTTACTTCACTATTGGTTCTTCTATTTTATCCAATCGTGATACCATTAAAAATATTTTTCCCCTAGCGTAAATTTCTCTATCCTCCCCAATCCTTTAAATCAAATAACATTCTCCTAGAGTCAAGATGGTTTTTTAGGCCACCATTTAGTTTATCAAAGTGTCTTAAAACCCCAATTAAAGTCTCTCTAGCCTACCTAGACCTTTATCCCCCTTTTATTCCTACTAGGGAGCCCCTTACACATTTTGACATGGTTGCCAATTTATAATTTCCCACCACTTTCATCCATTTATCCCTCATCATTTATCCTAGAGGATACAAATCAAGGTGTCATTTTCCATGGTCTTGCCCACCTCAACTTGCAACCATTATCATTTCTAGTCAATATCCATAAATAAATAAATAAGCCTATTTGAAAGAATTTTTGAAGTGGTAGATTCCATCAAAATTCCAAGGGTGGATATTTTAAAAACACCACTTTCTATAATTGTTCAAAATTCTTAAGAAACATACTAATTTTCAATAGGCTATGATTTTTTAAAAAATTGAAAATATTTCATACATAATATAAGACAAATAGAATATACATTAAATGTAATATATAGTTAATGAGCTATCATCTAACCTCAATAAAGTATTTAAGCTAATTTTTTACCTATTAAACTTTTATTTTAAGTCCATAAATGATAGCATTGCACCAAAAATGATGTTTTGGATTGTGTCATTGTAAACAATGGAGTTTGAGAATTAAGAAAAAAAAAATCTCTTGATCAATCATTAGGATTATAATTCAAATTTGGTTGATATTCATGACAAACATCACCAACTTGATCATTTACATCACCATCATCATCATTTTAAAATAAATGTTCCACCATATTTTAAATTCCAATGCTCTCTTCTCCTACTAAATGAAATTTATATGAATAAATTTGTTTATTTGATCACTTCAAAAAATTTAATAAATAGTTTTAATAAGAAATTTATTACTCGTGATGTCATTAGGATGTATTTCATTTTCAAGATGACATTAAGGGAATATGTACTTTGCCTTTTTGTTGGTTGAGGTCAATGTTGAACATCAAAGTTACTATATAAATATGATGTATTATATACTTTTATATCGAATTAATAGTGGTAAAATATCTATACACATCAATATTATGAAGGATTCATTTGAAAATAACATATAGAAAATCTATTACCTAAATAAACTACTATTTGGTGTAAGAGGAGCTCTACCAATGTGTCCTCATTTACACAAAAATTATATCTCTATCCAAATTTCAAAACTCTTATTTATTACTGAAATTGAATACAATCATAACAATGGTAAAATAATTTTGTGATGTGCCCTATTATTGTATTATGTAGATATGAAAATCAATTTTTTGTTACTTATTTTTCTCTAGTGGCTCAAATGTGGCACTAAAATTAGTACCAACTTTGAGCCACATTATGCACTAAGTTAGCATCACACATGGAAAACTAAATGAAAAAAAGACTAAACTGATTCAATTTATGAATAAAATTATACTTCATATAGTAGGTTGTCTAAATAAAAAAATTATCATTACCAATTAGAGAGTACATTTTTTTAATAATGATACTCAAACCTTAACACCATCGATCTCATGAATGTTACTAAATTATTTATGTATATATAAAATTTTGTTTATCAAATATATTAATATAATTATGAAAAAGGTTTATCATGTTAAATATATTTTAATCTCCCTACCCTCTAAACATAAATGTCATATACTTTTAATAAAATACAAAAGATTTAAAATATTATAACCTAAATACATACTACTCTATTGTAAGCATGCTTATGCTCATTGTTAAAAATTAAATGGGATGTCAACCATCACTGATTCTAAATTCTAAATAGATTTAAAGTTGAGTAACACTAAAAAAATTCCCCAAAAATTGATCGAAATTCAAAGGGTATAAAATCATACTCAAATTTTGACACTCACAATTTTCATGTAGTAATAAACCGTAATTATCTACAATGAAAATGATTATAGAAATTAAACACTGAATCACCACTTTATTTGTGAGATTTACAACTATTCTCTTTATTTGAAAGCTTCATTTTTTGATGAGGATGACATGTATTTTCACGAAGATGAAGACGTAAGTTTTTCCTCCAACACCTCTAATCTGATGTCACTCATCATCTCATAAAATACAACCAACTGTGATAGTTGTTGAGTAGACATTGATTCCATTATTTTCTCCTCGTTCATCTTTTCCCTTTTCATATACGATGCTGAGTTTTTGACAGTAGATCCTATTTTCTTTAACCTTTTCTCCTCTTCTCTATCCAGCGTTCTCATGCTTAGTCTAAAACAATGAAGAGATCACCTTTAAAAGATTAGATTAGAAAAATAATTAAAAATCTAAAATTTTCCTTAAATTTTTTACTTTCTCAGGCAATACATAGCATGTACAAATACACATCTAGGCTGATTTGCTCACCTATTGGCTCTACTGATGTTTGTAATTACCTGTAAGTGCTAGATCTACAACTAAAGAACTTTAACCACCTTCATATAGATTATTAGTCCAAAAAATAAGAAAATCTTTAAAAAAAATAATTCTTAAGGAAGCATTTTTAGCCCATTTTAAGACTTTCAGTTAGATCTATGACATGAAAATAGGCTTAAAATATGAAAAATGTACAAATCTAAAATCTCAAGTCTCTAAGAGAGGAAAAAATAAAATAACTTACTTATATTAAAGGAGAAGCTTAAAAAATTATCATGAACATATCATGGCTTGAAAAATAGATGGATCTAGGCTTGACCACAAGCCAAAAAACCCGATCTATGATCTTGCCACTTGATCACTCATCAATCAACTCTAATACAATGAAAGAACAAGTAATATGATTACATACAAACACCAAATCTAGATATGAGACCAATAGCAAATACATTCACCATGAATATATTAGAGTACAGTTGAACACAGCATAACACAAATATATCATGAGAAAACCTCATGCAGAGTTGAAAAACCCATCAAGCAACATTTATTTTAGTGGGCCCTATAAAAAATCTGTGGAGGTTCATCGATGAATCAGATTCATAATGATGGTGAATCAGTTCTTAAAGTGTATAGATGAATAGGTGAATCATGGAATGTCACAAAAAAAATGATGTAGATAAACACCAAAAGTATGTAGATAGACACTTACATAACACAATTGAATGCCAACATGTAACATGGTGTAGGTGAATGCTTGTATCTTTCAAGAGAATGACATATGGTGTGGGCAGATGTCTCTAATATGTAGATGATCATCTATATAATATATATGGATGATAGCTACATATTGATGAATACTGAAAGTGAAAAAAATTGGTTATGCATGTTATACTAGTTACTTTATTTTATAAATTATTAGCCCTAATTTAATGGATAATGTAATGAGAAATAATTTTTAAATTGATAAGTTTTAATGAATAAGAATAATAAATTTATATAATTATAATTATAGTTTAATTATATGTTTTTACCCACACCATGCATTTTGGTTTTTGACACATCCCAGCCAAATGTTCACATCATGTCAGTGAATTCTGACATTATATGATTTATTTATAGGAAGTATATAATAATATTAACACTATGTGCAACTACTCATAATGTGCCCATGTGAAGATCACAGTTAAGCTGAGTGTTTATAGTACCTCTCAATTGGGAGGGATTTCTTGTCTATACATATTAGATAATTATTCCCCATACATAGATGCTACTAATGACATACATCGATAGATCATAGGCATCTATTGATAGTTTGTAGGGATTCCTCGGTAAGGACATCTGTCTGATTGGTCACTGATGATCACTGAGAGATCATGACCATCCATAGGAAGATTCCCATAATATGTTGATGGACACCCTCATGTTTCCATATGTCAATAATCTATGGGTGGTTGTTTTCTCATCATGGGTGATCATTGCATATCTATGGGTGATCATAGGCATATCATGGTTGAATGCCCATAATATGCAGTGGGCACCCATAATATACCAACTGACATATAAAATATGTTGATGCGTGCCCATAATGTGTCGATAACACCCGTAATATACCATCAGAGTATAGTCATCCACCTATTTCCTTCAGGGTCATGGGTATCTATTAACAGCATGTGAGCATCCATAGATAAGTTGCAGACATTTATTGGTAGACATCTTATATGCATCTACTTGGTGTTTTCAATCATATTCTAATATCTTGCTGGCATCCTCTTGTAGGTTGTTAGCATCAATCTATAAAGTTTACACAATACACATAATCAGTTTATTATGCAGATTACTAGTGTCCACTCGATTGTATATAAAAAATTCATTAAGATTAGCTTTTAAGGTATAGGCAAACCATATTTATATGAGTAAATTTATATTCAAATGTTGGTGAACCTCTCCTCAAAATTAACTTTGACTTCAAAAATTTAGGTGATCCCAGACTGTCAGCCTTTCCATAAAAGCCATCAAATGTCAACTTCAAAAAATGGAATATTCACAGATTAATAAAGATTCACCATTAAAAAAACCCTACCACCAAGATTGTTCATTACTTTAAAAATAAAATATACCCAATTGAATATTTATCTTCTTTTTCTTATCTCCTTTTTCATTACATCTTATAATATAAACTCTTCATTATATAGGCAAGGTAATTTGGCCATTATGATGTGACCTTTTCCAATCACCACATTAATCGGTTCTCCAAAGGTCATTTAATATATTTTATTATTTGTTTACACGAGGATAAAATCATGATAAATAATAAAATATATTATTATTTAAACAATATAATTCAATATATTAAGGGTACATAAATAACGACACTCAACCATTAATTGTTTCAAAAAGTAAAAACTATGACAGAGAAGGTCAACATATTGGTCTGCATGACAAACAATTTCCATTAGAGCTTATGATATAGTTATATAATATTATTCTAAAGATATTTTAAGATCATGTTCATCCACTATAATATCTTGAGTATGTTTAATTAGGTGTCATAATTTCATGTTTCTTTGACTGTGTTTTGAGGCTAGTTGGTAGTTCTAAGTGCGCTATTTGTAGAGAAGAGTTCGAGCATGTATTTCCAAAGTTGAAGCATCTGATAAATTTTATGATGACCCTGAGGTCATGAGGTTTTTGGATATGTGATTTTTTTCCATATTTTTTTGAAAAAATTATGTTTTTACTTCAGTTATTCAAGATGGACTTTTTGAGTATGCACAGGCCTAATATGAATAATACTAATGGTGTGCTTCAAGTAGTGGTTTGAGATGAAAAGTGTTATGGAACAAATTTTATCCTAGATGTGATCTATTTGAAATGGCATATGATGTGTTCCTATCACATTAAGTGTTTAAAGGTGTTATAGGGAAGATCAAAGAGTAACATGTGCTAAGTAGGCTTAATGGGATTAAGTCTCCATGAGACCTAAAGGAGAGATAAGGCCTAATTGAAGTGGGTAAGACCTAAAGGGACTCAAATCATATTTGATCTATGTCTATGAGATGCCTTAAGATCCATTCCATGTCTGAATTAAGAAGATAAGATTCTTTGGCTAACTAAGAAGGATATGATCAATTGACTTGTATAAGAACAAGGTAGTTCTAGGCCTATTTATGCAAGTAAGAGAGAAGTATGTGTGAAAGTGAATAAAATATCACAAAGAGGAACATGAGGAGATCATGTGGACCATCGGAGGAATGTATAATATCAATGATGAAGATTTGATAGAGGTTTTGCATATGAGTAATAAGGTCGTATGACCTAATCAAGTCAAGAAGAGGGCTAGTTGAGCAAAGAAGGCTATAGGCCAATTTGAGAGGGATAGAAGTGTATGAAGAGATGAGGATGAAGATCATCATCTGTTGTATGATAAACAAGGTATTTTGAAGGTGATCAAGTGTTTCAAGTGTCTAATTTGGTGTTGAGTCATCTAGGGGGTTAGATCCTCCTTACAAGTTGGTTCTTGTTAAAACCTAGTTAAGTTGGTGCTTAGCTAGTTAGGGTTGGTATTCCATGTGAAGTGGGTGCTTCACTAAAGTTGGTGTTTATCTTATAAGACTATAGTTCATTTGCATCATCGGTGGGTTTTCTTCCCCTTGTGGATTTTCCACATATATATTGTGTTCATGTGTTTCATGCTCTTATGGATTGGTGTTTAAGCTTGCTAAGATGTACATTCTTCTTTAAATGATTTATGAATTCTTAAGTAAAGTTTTTTAAATAATGGTTTTGAAGACTATTTCACCCCCCTTTCTTAGTCATTCATCTAGTGCCTTGACCCCAAAATACCACTATATGATTAGTCTTTACAACTCCTACTTGCTTCACTATTGGTTTTTCTATTTTATCCAATCATGATGCCACTTTTTAATCCACCTTGCATAGCTTTATCTCTCTTCCCCAATCCCATCGATCAAATGAAATTCCCACCAGATTCAACATGATTTTTTAGGTCACTATTTAGTTTTTCAAAGTGTCTTGAAACTGCAAGCAAAGTCTCTCTGGCCTACTCAAACCTTTATCCCCCTATCATTAGAATGTATTTCATCTTCAAAATGACATTAAGGGAAGATGTTCTATCTTTTTTGTTGGTTGAGGTCGAAGTTGATTATCAAAGTCACTATATAAATATGATGTGTTATATAATTTTATATTGAATTAATAGAGGCAACATATCTATACACATCAACATTATGATGGCTTCATTTGAAAATAACATATGAAAAAAACTATTACCTGGAAAAACTACTATTTGGTGGAAGAGGAGCCCTACCAATGTGTCCTCTTTTACATCAAAATTATACGTCTATTTAGCTATCCAAATTTGTAAGTTTTAGAAAAAATAAGTTTTGGTTCTAAAAAAATATGTGATAAAAACAAATTCCTTACCTTATGTTCTAAAGTCTAGACTACTACCTTTTTTTAATAAATTTTAAAAGTTTTATTTATTACTAAAATTGAGTATAATCATAACAATGATAAAATAATTTCAGGTTATACCTTATTATTGTATTATGCAAATATAAAAATCAATTTTTTTTTTTTTTTTTTACTTATTTTTCTTTAATGATTTAAATGTGGCACTAAAATTAATGCCAATTTTGAACCACATAATGCACTAGGTTAACATCACACATTGAAAACACATGAAAAACTAAATGAAAAACAAAGACTAAATTGACTCAATTTAGGGTGAAAATTATACTTCATATAGTAGGTTCTCTAAATAAAAAATAAAATAAAAATATTCACGGAGCGGACGACGTAAGCTTTTCCTCCAACACCTCTGATCCGACGTCACTCATCATCTCATAAAATGCAAGCAAATCCGACAGCTGTTGAGTAGACATGGATTCCATTATTGTTAGGGCCGCCTCTTTTTTCTCCTCGTTCATCTTCGCCTTTTTCATATACGAAGCCGAGTTTCTGACAGTAGCTCCTATTTGCTTCAACCTCTTCTCCTCTTCTCTAACCAGGGCTCTCACGCTTAGTCTCCCGTTCATCTGTTTTTTACAGTATGAACATAACATTCACAAAAAGAAAAAATGGGAGCACTGTGTTATGATACTATTACCTTCAGTAATAACGATGCAGGATGTAACGAGTTGTTATCTTGAGCATCCTCGCTCTTGTCTGTGTTGGCGTCATCATCGTCTATGAACGTGGCTACAGAAAATCTCCTTACAATTCTTTTCTTTTTCTTTTCCAATTCTTCGTGGCAGGATAGCATCGTAATTTTCCGATACGCAATCACGGCCATCACAAATTCCTGAAAATACATAACCAATTTAGTATTTAGAAACAATCCGTGATGAAACACTGAAAACTAGTTACCTGATAAACCATAGGGCATCCCGGGTAGTCAAAGACGGATTCAGAAACAATCTCTGTATCATGTTGATCCTGGTCACAACGCATGCGTTCTGGGTGGAAGTGCAGGCCCATCACGAATTTTCCTTTCTATGGATTGTAAGAATTTGGATCATAAAAGGATTCCACTAAACCATCTGGGGCATAGGCCATCGCTTTGAATCTCTCTGGGAGTTTCTTTATCCCCTGGAAGGAAATCAGAGACAAATTGTAGGTGGATAGGATAAAATGCACCAATGCCAAAAAAATAATCATGAACATACCCCATATATATACACCTGATGATGATAGCTATTAACCATAATATCCAGATTGTCTCCTTTGAATGAATCCTGAAACCATAAGTGAAGTGGAGTATCGGCCACAACTCTGAGAGGGTGCCTATGCCCATCGTACTCATCATAGTTTATGTGTTTAACAGCACAGCCTCATTTCTTGCGCAGCTCCTTCTCTACATCCTACAATACAGCCGATTTTTTTAGAGTTTAAACAAGAGTTAGTCTAATGATATTCACCTGCACATATATTTTGATATTATTTCGACTTCAATAGTTTCCATGGAAGCAAACAAACATAATCAGTCGATAGAAATTAAATGAGAGAAAAATATTCGGCGTCGACGTCAGCTTTACAAAATTAGATTGAATTTGTCAGAAACAAAGATGCAGTCACGAGATGGCAAATCTGTGCATTAACGAAACATCCTTCATCTTCTCCTCTCAAAGCGAGCATTCAACGGAAATGAAAACGAAATAAACATGAAATCAAAAATATCCAGTTTCTCTCAGAAGCATTAATATCTGTAAAATAAACGGCGATATGAATTTATATGGTCTCCTAGGCAATGAATGTAACAAAATTAAGGATGATGTTTGTTGCATGTTTCCTCACATCATTGCTTAGATATGGATTTATAAGAGAAGAGGAGTGACATATCTACGAAATCAACAAATTTGTTCTTACGAAGGGTTCTTCTGGAGACGATGAGAATCCGAGGGAGCAGACAGTCTGCCGCTTTCCTCTCCTGCTGTGAATTTGAATATTTGGTAACCATTTGCTGTTGAAGATCGTTTAAATCCGTGTCTTTATCAGGGGATGTAAGCTTATAAGCGGTCTCCATTCGCGACACACACCTGATTGATTGATTGTACCGTTCAACTTAGATTTGACCTAAGAGCGTTGTAGATATGGAAACGTCTCGCCGCTTCTCTATTCAGCCAATTCCGGCCGCCTCACGTCGTCTGCCTTTTCATGGGAATCATGCCTAAATGGAAAGAAGCGAGAGGAGGATACCTAACGACCTACCCAATCCTAACGACCTACGCCATTGCGTGTAAAATGGGTAAGGTGTTTCTACGTAATCGCTTACGAGTTTTGTGGTTGTCTATTTTAAAGTTTCTCGAAAGGTGCAAGTTAAGTGAGTAAAGAAGTAATCTTATGTTTTTTTAAGTGTGGTTGTCTATTTTAAAGTTTTATCTTATTTTTAATTTATGATAAGTGATTTTATATTAGCTTTTTTATATGAAAGGTTGAATAATAATAATAATTTAATATTTTGGGGGAAGTGATATTGGGAAATGGAGTTGCGTGTTCCTTTATACGATAATGAGTTGTGTAATGAGGAGATAACATTTCACAAGAGTTTGAGTAATAGTAAAGTTGTGGGAAAAGACAAAGACATACAAATCATGAAAGGAGTGAAATATTTCAACGTGAAATAGGCGATGATGGTGATTGGCAATGACACAATATTTTAAGTTATGAACTTAAAGAAGATTGAGCAATTACATGTGCAAAGTTCAATAGCATGCCACATATGTCGATGTAATCAATAACATCTACCAAACTATTTCAATTACCAAATACGTGATTGAAAGAGGTGTCATATTGATGAAAATAAGTGTTAGATATCCGATGATTCTTCTAAAACTGTAGACCACATGTCAATTTAGATAAGTCTAACACTAATTAGATGAAACTTCTTACTGCTCTAACTATTTAATACATTATTAGATGACCTAAAACCAATTAGATAAAAAATAGAAAAGGCTTTTTCAATAAAAGATGCCTCTTGTATAATTTAATCAACAAATACAAGATGTTCTATGCAAATATATATGGATACATATATTTAGATTCTTTTCCCACTCGCATTATCAATAACACTAACACAGCCACTGTATTAATAAAAGTAGTGCTCAATTCTCTTTATTTATTGAATAGACAAAAAGGTAAAACTATTAATAAGACCAATAACAATGTTATCAATTTTGAGTAGTTTGTTAGACCTAGGTTCAAATCCCTCTAGTCTTTGCATACTCACATCAAGTAATATTGTAGTCTAATGTATCTCAAATTGGGCACCACCCTAGATGTGATAGATTCCTTTGAGGAGGCCATAACTTCCATATTGAAGAGTGTAACTTATGTTGAAAGGGAAGTAATTTTCTATTTTGGCAAAACAACAAAGTGTAAATTGACAATCATGCCTCACTCAAAACCCATGACCATTGAATCCATCTCACCTTTTATGCATGTGCATCAATAAATAATAATATATATTCCTTTTAATAACATTTTCAAATCATATTTTCCATGACCAGTGCCTCCTTATATTTTTTTCCTAGTAGGGATAAATAAGATGCTTACAAAGATAGGCTCCAATTTTGGCTAGCTTTTCTTCTAGGGTTTCAAGTATGGTGCTTTTGTAGTTTCTTATGCCTAATGCAATTTCTCTGTGTGTTAATATATTTTTAGCATCAATGCATGAAAGCTAATAAATAGACTTTGAGACTTTAATGTCTTATCCCTATGTCAGCAGTATTATAGCATGATTCAAGCTACACATCAGATGTGGATCCCTATCATAATCAAATCAAATCTCATGACATGATTAATTATAGATGTCATCATGCTATAAGTTGTGGACTCATTTGTAATGGGTGCAGGTCATGTAAATCCAACAACTACTATGAACTGAGATATGGTGTATGATATAATCCCTCTGGTATATGATATCACTTGAAATAACCTATCATTTCTCTTCACCATCACTATCTAAATCACCTTCAAACCTTTCACCACTTTCATATTTTATATGGCCTTACTCTTCCCCACTAATTCACCATTTCTCAAGTTCACCATGAAAAAAAATGTATCCTCCCCACATAGCTCATTTCCAGATTGTATGAAGGAACAGACAACCTCATTTTCCATGTCACCTCCACCATAAATATAAGAATATTATTTTTTAGAACTCCATGTAGAAAAGGTTAGATGAGGTGAGTGATCATAGGTTTTGAATAAGTTAAAACTATGAATTTATGCTCTTATAATATTATATTATTTATAAATATAATACATATAAACTATATATTAATATTTAATAATTTTACATTATATATAATATAATATTTATGTATATAAAATTAGATATAAAATTTTTGTACTAAGAATAATGAACAAATTCAAAATTCCTAACCTAATTCAATCTACATAAAACCTCAATAATGGACAAAGGAAAAAAGGATTGACACGTATATAGAACTGAAACACAAACAATTTTATACCTTAATAACAAATGAATATTTCTCTCTTGATGACTGTAGATGAGCCTAAAGTGACTCAAAGTTGTTTGAATATTGACCATAGATATTAGACTCTTTCTTTAATTCTCAAAAAGTGCAGCTATGGAGTTGATGAATGCTTGATTGAATATGATAGACAAAGGTGGCAACATTGTTATAAAGGATCTGAAATATTATCAAAGATTCATTCTTAGATGTATGGGAATGTAAATCTCGATATAGAGTCACTTGGGTGGAATGGAGGGTTGGATATTATCTTTGGGGGATGAATATCTACAGTGGAGGAATTTTCTAAGAATTATTTATTTTTAAAGAATTCTAGAGGAAGTTGGGTGATGGGCTCTGGGAAGCTTGGACATTTCTAGAATACATTAAGATTAATTAATAATGTTTTGGATGTAATTAAAAGGAGGATTTGTAAGAGTTTTAGTGGGGTAGGTGAGGGTAGGTGGTGAGGAATTTTAAAATCTTTAATAATTGTGTAAGAAGACATTAAGTATGAATGAAATGTTAATAAGAAAATTATTTGGGGGAGATGATGTTATAAAGTTAGTGTATGATGTAAGAAATTCAAGAAGGGAGTATGAAAGTAGTGTATTATGAAAAATTATGGATAATGATAAAAAAATTATTAATAAGAAAATTTATTATGAGTGGTGAATTTTAAATGTACACATATTTCCACTCTTTGAAATGGAATTGTGATTGGAAGAAGTAATGGTGTATAAAAGAAGAAAATAATCCTACAAATTAGTAAGTTGAAATGGAATGAGACATATGGCCACTCGAAAGAGAAAAGAGGGGTGGGGATGTGAAAATAAATGGATAAACAAAAAAGGGTCAATTGGCAAGAAAGATGATGGATATGAAAGTTGATGAAAAATAATAGTTGTTGACATAATCAATGAGATACAAGTTTGATAATACCCCTAGAAAAGACATATGCGAGGGAACGAAGAGGATGATGTGGCATCCTTGACTGTGCCTCAGTTGAGTTAATTAATCATAATTGAAGGATAATAAAGGAGTCCATAATCATTGGACATATCCTAGGTAAGGACTCATGCTAAGGAGAGCTATGAGCTTAGATTGAAGGATTGATTAAAAGGTGTCGTAAGCTTTAGATGTATCCCATGCAAGTATGCAGGTCGAGGAGAAATGTGAAATATGATTGGAATGATGGATTGATGTCATAAACTTTGTATGTGTCCTAGAAAAGGATGCATGCTAAGGAGAGATATGAACTTTGATTGAATGATAAATCGATTGATTGATTATAACTAAAATATTTTATTGATTAGCTAGATGAATGATGGGTGAATGATTATGGGATTGTGATGATAAATGATGATGACATAAAGTGACATAAATATATGGAAGTTGATAAAAGTGTGTTTGTCAAGCTAACCTCAGACACGTCATGTGATTAAGCATTACTTACATAGTTCATATGAACCTTAGTCTAATATTATTTTCCTGATGGAGGATTTGAGATAAACATATAATGACCAACACATAATGAAGAGAGTCAAACACATATCATAAAGAGAACACACCAATATGTACATGGATGATAATGGTGGTCATTAATATTTAGCATTTTTGTGTCAGCAATTTTAGGGATGGGGAATTCACAAATTATAATTTAACTTATCTATATTGGATACATATATTTATAAAAAAATTTCACTTTAATTCTCAATAACCCTAAAATAACCATTATATTCATAAAAGTGGGGCTCAATTCTCTTTTTTTCCTAAATAGACAGAAGGTAAAACTATCGACAAGACCAAGAATAATGTTGTTAATATTGGGTAGTTTGTTAGACCTAGGTTCAAATCCCTCTATTCTTTCCATGCTCTATCAATGCAATATGACAGTCTAATATATCTCAAAGTGGGAAACACTTTATATGTTATAGATTCCTTTGAGAAGGTCACAACTACCATATTGAAGAGTATAAGTTATGTCGAAAGGGAAGTAATTTTATATTTTAGTAAAACAAGAAAGTGTAAATTGACAATTATGCCGCACTCAAAACTCATGACCACTAACTCCAATTCAACTTTTGTGCATGTACATCAATAAATAATAATATATATTCCTTTTAATAATCTTTCTAAATATATTTTCCATGATCAGTGCCTCCTTAGATTTTATGTTTATTTCTAGTAAGGATAAAGAAGATGCTTACAAAGATAGGCTCCAATTATGGCTAGATTTTCTTCCAAGGGTTCAAGATTTTGTACATGTTCTTATGCCCAAGTAACTTGTCCATGTGCTAATATATTTTTAGTATCAAAGCATAAAAGCTACAAAATAGACTTTGGAACCTTAATGTTTTATCCCCATGTCAACGGCATTGTAGCATGATTTGAGCTATACATCAGGCATGTATCCTTTCCATAATAAAATCAACTCTCATGACATATTCATTCAAACTTGACATGACTAACTAAAAATGTCATCACCTTAAAAGTTGTGGACCCATTTATAATGGGTGCAAGTCATGTAAATCCAATAAATGCCATGAACTAACGTATGGTGTATGATATAATCCCTCTGGTATATGATAAAATCTGAAATAAATTATTATTTGTCTTCATCATCACTGTCTAAATCACCTTCAAACATTTCACCACTTTCATATTCTATGTGGCCTTACCCTTCCCCACCAATTCACCATTTCTCAAGTTCACCATTAAACAAAATGTCTCCTCCCATAGAGATCATTACCAAATTGTATGAAGGAACACACAACTTCATTTTCCATGTCACCTGCACCAAAAATATAAGATTATTATTTTTTAGAACTCAGTGCACAAAATGTCAAATGAGGTGAGTGATCATGGATTTTGAATGAGTTAAAACTATGAATTTACACTTATAATATTATATTTATATATAATATATTATATATATTGTATTATATAGTACATATTATTATATAAATATAAAACATATAAACTATATATTATAATTTAATAATTTTATATTATATATAATATAATACCTATGTGTATAAAATTATATATATAATTTTTTTTATAAGAATATTGAACAAATTCACAATTCCTAATCTAATCCAATCTACACAAAACCTCAAGAATGGGCAAAGGAAGACAGGATTGACATGTAAATAAAGATGAAACACAAACAAGTTTATACCTCAATAACAAATGAATATTTCTCTCTTGATGATTGTAGATGAGCCCAAAGTGACTTGGAGTTGTTTGATGCTTGACCATGGATGTTGGATTATTTCTTTAATGCTCAAGAAGTGTAAGAATGGAGTTGATGAATTCCTAATTGAATATGATAGACAAAGGTGGAAATAATGTTCCAAAGGATTTCAAATATTATAAAAGATTCATTCTTGGATGCATGTGAATGTATCTCTCAGTATAGAGTCACTTGGGTATTTTCTAAGAATTATTTATTTTTAAATAATTCTAGAGGAAGTTTGGTGAGGGGCTATGCGAAGCTTGGAGATTTATATAATACATTAATATTAGTTAATGACATTTAGGTGTAATTAAGAGGAGGATTTGTAAGAGTGTTAGTAGGGTAGGTGATGGTAGGTGGTGAGGATTTTTAAATTCTTTAATAATTGTGTAGGAGATTAAGTATGAATGAAGTGTTAATAAGAGAATTATTTGGAGAAGATGATGTTATAAGGTTAGTATGTGATGTATGAAATGAAAGAAGGGAGTATCAAATCCAATGATCATGGCCTACTTTTGGGTATACTTCGGATACATGAGATTCATGATATCCCATCAATATTTAATCTATGTATCAAGTTTTTCCATTCAAGAATGGAGGTTACTATTTCAAGAGATTTGCATCTATATGAACATTGTAAGCATTTAGAGGCTAGGTTCAAAATCTATAACTATCATTTCCTCATGAATTAAGTTACCAAGAAAGACAAGGGGAAAGTAATACTTGTTGATTCACTAGAAGCCAAATTCATTGACCCTGATACCCTTGATCCATTTTCCCACACGTCACCTCCTAAAATGTATAATCATTACACCATCTCGGCTAATGGCCTAGGAGAATATTTGACCCATGACACCTTTCACATTCCAAATCTTCCACAGAACCCCAAGTCTTTTGGAAAACCAAAAACTAAACCACTCATACAATGGCAAAGGAAGGGCAAATGCCATCTACATGGTCTAGCACTTGTCACTTTCATACTAGCCTCTAGCCAAGAATAGGGCCCTCTCAAAGATGATGAATCATGGTTATATAATGACATATTTTTTGATTGTTACAAAAATTCCAAATACCTCATTCTTAATCGGATCATGGAGAACCAAGACTATGAAGGAGGAGGCCTTAGGATAAATAAATAGGGAACACTTGAGACAATTTCTATGACTAGGTAAAAAGGACCCTATGGACTTGGATTTAAACTATTTAGGGGTGATCCCATATATCTTATTTTATTTTTATTGCCAATGACTAGTGACGATGATGTCAATAGTGAAGCAGAGTTTGGTCATAGCTAATTTGATGACCTAGATAATACTAATTTATTTCATAATAATGCCATTTATACCCTTTGAATAGACATTCACCATAATCTAATACCATTATATTATACCCAACTAATAGACTAAGACCAACAAGAATCTAATGTGATGGTTGATGAGTTCCAGAATGATGAGGTCTTTTATGATTTTCTAGGCCTTAGGGACAATCTTCCATTGGGAGACCACAAAAAAGGTTTCTCAATCAAGTTGGATCCTGAAGCCTATATTGGAGAGTAGGTGAACACCCTTAGACAAAAATAATTGAATAAAACATTGAGGTCCGAAAGTGAAAATCTCTTTGAGGTGCTTTTGGACCTAGGAAAAGGTAAATATAAAGGTCAGTCTAGTGGTGAAAACTTATTTTAGGCACCATTAGATGGGGGTGTTCAAACTTCCTAAAGCATAGACCAGGAGACCACCGACAATGAACTTGTCTATGGGTCTAAATTTAGTCTTGAATAAAAACATTATTTTGATCAAATCATCTAGGACACAAATAATGATGAAGTTATCTATGGGTCTAAATTCAGTCTTGAAGAACAACAAGATTTTGATCAAATCATTCAAGAGTTTCTAAATGTCTTTATCACATGGCCATCCCTAGCATTATGGGATTCTAATTCATCATGCCTAGGAGAACTTGAAGAGCCAATTCTAAAATAGGACTCTAACATTTTTAAATAGTTCAAATCTTTGCCCAATATTCTTGAAGAGAGTTTGACCTTTCTAGTGGAAGACACAACAAAGGTTAACATTGGGACACCAAATAACCCAAAATGGATAAAATTATGTGCATCCCTCATTGAGGAGTAACGTGAGTTCATTACATCCCTATTGAGTTAATTTGTTGATATATTTGCATGGGCCTAGTCTAACATACCTGGTTTGGACCTCACCTTGGTTGTTCACCACTGTATGGTACATCCTGATGCCAAACCAATGAAATAAAAATTATGCAAGATGCATCCTTGCATTATTGTATTAGTGAAGAAAGAGTTGGAAAATATCTTGAAATCAAGATGTATTAGGCCAATTGACTATTTTGAATGGATTTCCAATATTGTGCCTATCAGTAAGAAGCTAGAAGGAACCAAAATTTGCACTAATTTTAGGGACATCAACAAAGCCTATCCTAAGGATGACTTTATTATACCAAACATTGACATGATTGTTGACTCCACAGTGGGTTATGAAATGCTTTATTTGATGGATGGATTCTCAGGCTACAATCAAATCCAAATAGCACCAAAAGACCAACATAAAATAGCATTCACCATTATATGGGGAATATTCTATTATCAAGTTATGCCATTTGGTCCCAAAAATTTAGGGGCCACCTATCAAAGAGTTATGACCATCATATTTCATGATATGATGAATAAAATTATTAAAGACTACATCGATGACATAGTAGGTAAATCAAAGACCAGGGTCGATCATACAACATCACTAAGGAGGATATTTGAGTGACTACATGAATATAAATTCAAGCTCAACCCTAAAAAATATATTTTTGGAGTTAACTCAGGCAAATTTATTGGCTTCATTATGTCTCACAGGGGCATTGAAGTTGATCTAGCCAAAGTATGATCCATAGTAGAGATACCACCACTGACCAATTTGAAGTAGCTCTATAGTTTTTAGGGCAAGATACAATCCATCAGATGCTTCATCTCTCAGTTGGATAAAAAGTGCCATCCATTCACACATCTAATAAATAAAAAGGGTAGAATTTCATTGGGATAATGAATGCTAGAAAATTTTTTAGCATTTGAAGGATTATCTAGCAAATCCGCCTATTTTATTGCCTCCTATGCTATAAAAACCATTCTTTTTATATATATTAGCCATAGACAAAGCCCTAGGGGCACTTTTAGCTAAACATGATGATAATGAAAAAGAGCATGCCATGTACTATCTAAGTTGTACATTTGTCATGTATGAGCATAATTATATGCACATTAAAAAGGCTTGCTTAGTTATGGTCTTCATAGCTCAAAAACTATGCTATTACATGTTAAACAATAAGACCATGGTTATTTAAAAAGTAAATCCGCTCAAGTATCTACTATGTAAAACAAATTTATAAGGTTTTATATCCAAATGAATCATGCTTCTCAGTGAATTTGAGATACAATATGTCACCCAAAAATCCATTAAGGGGCAAGTTCTTACAGATCAGCTTGTTGAAGCACCCCTTGCAGATATAGAGCCACTAACATTCTAATTTATCGACGAATCCATTATGACCATCATTGAAACACCTCTTGATGAATATCACTATATGGATCATTCATAGCATATGGACTGAGGGAAAGCCTTTTATTTATAACCATAGGGGATCTAATCCCTAAGTCATTCAAGATTAACTTTCCTTGTACTAACAACATAGTTGATTATGAAGCACTCATTACAGGACTTCAATAGGTAGTACAATGTAAAATAACACATTTATAGATTTATAGTGATTCTTAACTAATCATAAATCAGGTCAGACCATTTTTAGACCAAAGATGATAGGTTGTTACCATATAAATCCATGGTTGACACTCTCAAGCAACAGATTGCCAATGTCTAGTTTGAACATATACAAAGTGACAATCATAGAATAGCAGATTCCATGGCTACTATTAGATATCTGATTCCTCATACAAATATAGCTAAAGAATATCAATTTCTCATTGAAAATATAATAGTGTCATCTCATGAACCATCAATCGTCACAATGATCTGTGATATTATTGGTCCTAGATCTACTTGGTATTCATCCCTGTATGCCTATCTCCATTACAATATGCCACTTGACTTATCCAAAAAATAATATAAAGCCTTTTTCCATAATTTTTGACATTATACCTTACTCAAACCAACCCCATATCATCATAGTTTAACTTCATATTTTTTGTTGAATAAAAAGTTATTTTTGTTTGTTCTTCATATTTTTTAATTCATATATTATTGAACAACTGGGTTTTTATTTACACTATATTATTTACTAAGAGTAGTATAGTGTAAGAGCTATTTAGGTATTTAATTTCAATGGTATCATTAGTATCTTAACATAGTCATCTTCTTATTAATTAATTTAATTTCTTTTAATGAATATTATATTTGTACTATACAATAGAGGAATCAGATGCTAAGCGTGAGAGGCCAAGATAGAGAGGAGGAGAAGAGGCTAAAGCAAATGGAGGAAACTATCAGAAAATTAGCTTAAAATATGAAAAAGGTGAAGATGAATGAGAAGAAAAAAGAGGTGACCCTAATAATAATGGAATATATGTCTACTCAATAGTTGTCATATTTGATTGCATTTAATGAGATGATGAGTGAAAGTCTTTCATCTTATATTACGTCAACTTCTAGGTCATCCTAGCTATAAAATGAATTAATGTTTGAATAATAGCAAGTTATTGTGCCTGAATTATTTTTATATTATGAAGATAACATGAAAAGTCCTAAAATTATCTTCATTGATAGTTGTCGTACCTGACATGCATTTGAAGAGTAATATGAAAATTTATGAATCAAGAACTCAATTTTTCTAACCTTCATAATAGCAAGTTTACATTCCTTATCATGAGAAGCAAGTATGGATAGAAAACACACTAAAAAATTTCCTCCTAAGATAGATGCACAATCAACATCTGAAAATGATTCAAATTTGGCTTGTCCATCCAATTCCATACATTGGAGTTCTTCCTAAAAATGAATGAATATATCTCCTAAAAATAATGCATTCTTACAATCAGAATCTTGTAGATCATGCTAGCTCTCAAGTCATGCCAATTATTTATAGACAAAAACACATTCATAATATATGAAAGTTTAATCATACCAATAAATTTATGTTTATATGAATCCCTTTGATGGTGAGGGAGGACTCATATTTTAACAATTCATTTCCTTTAGAGGCTACATTACCATCAACATGGGAAGCTTGAATGGATTTGGAGGGAGTGCTCTTGGCAAAGGAATCATGCTTCAATCAACACTTTTCTCAACCAATATTTTCTTTCATTTTTACAACATTATCACCAAACCCATGTACCCCTTTTAGATACTCTTATTCTAAAAAATGAAGATATTTCAGACAAACAACACCACCACACATCTCTTTCAAACATAAGTGACAAACATAGGTAAGAATAAAACATGACAATACTACTGTAATTATTGAAAAATGAACACACACACATGAGAAAAATAAAAGGGAAACACACAACCCACAATTAAAATTGAAGGAAACATATTTACAATGGAAAAGGAGAAATAATATAACTAAACTTGACCATTCAAGGTTGATAAAAAATATAAGCCCTTACAAGATTTTTCTTAAAGATCAAGAATAATTCTTAAAAAATTGTGTGAATAATTCTTAATAAAGTTGCATCAACACTTGAACTTTTATCCTCCTTACTAATATTTAAACTGATTCCAGTCAGTGTAGGTGTTGAATTAACATACAACATCTTGAACCTCTTCAAAAAATCTTTAGCATACTTTTATTGACATATAAAAATGCCTTGATCAAATTGATTAACCTATATGCCAAGAAAATATTTCACAAGACCCAAATCAATCATATCAAATTCATCTTTCTTGGCTTCCTTAAATGATTTAATTGACCAAGTTTTCGATAAAAATCAAGTAATCCACATACAAGCATACTATCAAAATTTGTCCTTCGTCATTCACTTTAACATACAAGGTTGGTTCATTGTCACACTTACTAGACTCATTATTTGTAAACTAAAAATATATTCTAATTTACCAGGCTCTAGGAGCTTGTTTCAATCCATGTAACTCCTTTTTTATCTTGTATACCTTGTGCTCATCTCTCATAACATCATAACTAGGTAGTTGTTTTATATTCAGTTCCTCTTATAAAATGTCATTCAAGAATGTCATTTTGACATCCATTTGATAGATCTTCCAATTGTTTTGAGTTGTAATAGATAACACCATTCTAATAGGGTCAAATCTTGCTATAGGTGCAAATTTTTTGTTGTAATCTGTGCATCACTGTTCTGTGAAGCACTTAGATATTAGTATTGATTTGTGCTTCTCAACTTTCTCATCTACATTAATTTTTTTTTATAAATCCATTTTATTCTAATTACATCTTTTCATTTAGGAAGCTCTACAAGATCCCACATTTGATTATTTTCAATTGAATTGATTTCTTCATACATAGTTACAATCCAATAATAATCTTTAATTACATCCTCAAATTATATTATATTAACTTGTGTTTAAAATGCAAAAACAAAACATAAATCAACATTTTCATCTTCTTGTGACTCATCAGAAATCTCCCTTAGGCTACATGTCTTCTTTGAAGTGTTTATAGATTGTGATCTCAATGATGCAAGCATTGGATTAGAAGACTTACTATTATTATTACTTGTTGAAGTATATGTATTTGAAGTGATAGGTGCCTTAGAAGGTGTTATAGGAATATTTATTTGTGGAGATTCATGAATATTTTGTGTATCATCTTCTATTTTCTCATTTTCGTGTGGTATTCTTGTTGTAATTATAATTATTTTGTGAATGCTTTTATCCCATGCTTTTTTAACAAAATCTACATCACAACTGATTAATACCTTCTTTGTCATTGGATTCTATAGTTTATATGCTTTGGATTGTTCACTATACCCCACAAAGATGAACTTTTTGACTCTATCATTTAACTCTTTTATTAATTCTTAAGGTATGAAGGAATATGTTACACATCCAAAGACTCTCAAATGAGAGACACTATGCTTCTTTCCACTCCAAGCTTATTGTGGTATCTTATTTAACACTACTTTTGTTGAACCCCTATTCAAAATGTATACCGCACATGCAACCCCTTCAACCCAGTATTCATTTGGTAGATACTTAGATTTTATCATACTTCGTGTCATTTCCATAACTATCCCATTATTTCTTTCAGCAATGCCTTTTTGTTGAGGTGTATATCTTGTTATGGATTATTTTATTTTTTCATTTTCCTTGTAAAAATTTAGAAAAATCATTGGATATGTATTCACCACCTCGATCGGTTCTCAATATTTTGATATAATATCCACTTTAATTTTCCATTAAGGACTTGAAATCATTAAAAAGAATAAACACATCTGATTTATATTTCAATAAATATACCCAATTTTTGTGGTTGAAATCATCAATAAATGTCAAGAAGTATATATTTCCATTTATGGATGGTGTTTGCATTGGTCCACAAAGATTTGAATGGACTATCTCAAGTTGGCGCCTTACTCTATAAGATGTTCCAAGTAGATTCTTTTGTGTATGTTGATTTTCTTGTATGAAACTCACATGATGTTTTAAGTGGCTCTATTGGTGGCAATACATTTACCATTCTCTTCCTATGCAATAGTTAAAATCTTGTAAAATTTAGATGCCCAAATCTCAAGTGTCATAACCAAGATTGATTCATATATGAAACTTTGAATGTTTCTTTAGCAATTGTTTACAATCCTTAGGGTTCTAGAATTAATTCATGTTGGATCTTAAGAGGAAACATTCTATTGATCATCATCCCAAATTTTCCAATTATCTTATTTCTAGGTTTCTTGTCCAAAATCACACATTCACCATTCTCAAAGTATATCTTATAACCTTTTTGCACTAAGTGACCAATACTTATGAGATTGTGTTGCAATCTAAGAACATAGTATACATCAGGGATATGATTCTTTTCACCTTGTTTTATTCTTATGTTAATTGATCATTTCTCCATGAATCGTACTTTGTGATCATTTCCCAATTTCATTAAATCATCCAATGTTACAAACAACTCCTTACTTCCACTCATATGATTTCTAAACCTGCTATCTAAGAACCACACTTTAAAATTTCTTGTGCAACATTACATGTTATCAACATTGTGTTTTATTGATTAGTGTAGGTATGGTTTTAATTTTTTAAATTTTCCTTTTATTTATTCATATCATATTGTGTTTTTCTACATTTAGATGTAAAATGCCCAAATATTTTAAAATAATGACATTTGATGTTGGATTTATCATACCTTTCTCCTTGATGATGACTATGAAAATATTTGTTGCCTCTTCCTCTTATTGGTGTGAAATAAATATGTATGCTTTATATTAGTCTTCTAATTTCAAATTAAGTAGAGTCTATTCCTCCTCTTGGTGAATAATGACCTCTACCTCTGTTGTAATTTGATCTCCCTCTTGTTCTATTGACTAAAATCTAAGATTTGAATGAATTTTCCAATCAAGATGCCCCTGAATGCTTTAACCTTTTCTCATGTGATAAAAGTCACCTCATTAATTCATCAACTAAAAGTTAAGTTAAATCCTTAGATTCTTCAATGGCCACTACTACTGAATCAAACATTTTACGTAAGCTTGTAACTATTTTTTATACAACCTTATGGTCTTCCATACTCTCACCATGAGTCTTTATTTGATTTATAATATCATTACATGTGTAAAAAATGAGTATATATACTCTGATTCTTTCATATGAAGGTTCTCAAAATACCTTCTAGGTATTTATAATTTTATAGGTTTGAATTTATTTGTACCTTGGTATGATGTTTGAAGGATTTTCCATGCTTGTTTTGATTTTGTGACCACTTAAACCCTTGAAAAAATTGAATCCTCCATTGCTTTCTAAATGAAGAACAATGCCTTTGTATCTTTTTTTTTTGTCCTTCTCTACTTGTGAAAGGGCTTAAAATGCTTATTGGTTTATTAGTTCAAGGAACCCATTTATAAATAAGTCAAAAATATATTGAGAGTGGTGTATACACATAATATTTTAAATTTTTTATTGATTACTGACACTTTATATCTTTCAAAAATTTATCTAGTCTCAATCTCTCTGAGTGCATGCCATAAGGGGTGCATCGATAAATGGGTAGGCAGATCATTGGTACTTCTTAAGATTGTTGTCCCTTTTACTACTTACCATCTACACACTTGTCTCCTAAAACCTTTTACCCTAAGCTTATTCTTCTCTATCCTACCCATTTCAGTTAGTTGCCATGATTTATTCCTCCTTTTCTTGCCTTAATTCCCTTTTGGATAGTTAGTTGTACTAGGTCGACTGGGTTGACCTTATACTGTCTAGGGGTATTTTTCACTTTTTGATTTTGTTAGCCCTTCAGCTGACCTAGCTCAGACCTAGTGAATTATCCCTGAAAACATTTAGGGTAAACTAAGATAATCCTGTATAGCTGACATTTCTAGGAGGATTTAGGCAAGATCTATCTATATATACAAGTTCATTTCTAACCATTTTTAAAAATAAATAAGTGAGGAAGAATAAGAGTCAACGAACATATGCTTATTAACCATTCTACTTGAGGATTAAAGATTAAGGTCCCATACTTTATTTGGAGATATAGATCTTATCTTATGGAGAAGTCTTTTGGATGCATAGATAGGCTATGTAGCCTAGAGATGATTTATCTTTGCTATCCTTACATATCACAATAATTTCTTATGAAGCACCTTGGCCAAGGGAGAGATTGAGGTTCGGTGCATTTGTCTTCAAGGTAAGTATTCCTAACTTTATTTTTATTTTGTAAGAGTATATTGATAATGTCATTTTTTTTTCTCTTCCATGCATTAGGATTATATATACATTGACATAAGTATATGTCTTTTATACATGCTTAGTTTAGTTTTTTAATTTATAACTCCCACTTTGTACCACAAGATTTGGTGAGCACTAGATTATATTTACTTTCTTGTTTAGTAGAATAGATTGAACATTAAACCTAGGAATCTTTTGTGTTGTTTCATGATTGTGTTACTTTGTAAGCTTTAGAACCCCTCTTAGCATGGTGTATTGTGACAAGTGATCTCCTAATTAGGTCTAATGGATACCTATATTGATCATGCTCCCACATAACAAATATATTACAAATATTGGTTTATATACATGATACATTTATGATTACATACATTCTAGTGAATTTGACATGTATATCCCACCACTGGTTAGATCATCTTCAAATTTTCATTTACTTATTAGCATTGTTATTCACTTTGGCTTCACCTTCATAATAAATTCTATTAAGCCTAATGTAAACTAACCCTTGCATGACTTATTTCACTTGTTTTATTCTTTTTCATCATTATTTTTTTATCAGATATTTGACATACTAGATTAACTCTATTGACCTAGTTCCAACTTCTATACATAGGATTGTAAGAACAGGCAATTGGATCAACCTAGTACAGGTTTTCAAGAATCTACACTTCTAGTTCAAACTAGTAAGTTGACCTAGTCAGCCCTATACATTTTTAGGCTTCTATAATAGGTCCCTACACAACTTGATTGACCTAGTCAACCTAGTTAATAGGTTTTACCAATATTCTTCAAGGTTGTTGATCATCAATCTTCTTCCTTTGCATCTTTGATCCACTGAGGTTCTTTTTTACCTCTTTATTTCTTTCTTTTCTTATCTTTCCTTTCACATTTTGTAGTATTTAAAACTACCCTTGCATAATCAACTGGATTGACCCTATCAACCTAATTTTGCATTTTGTGTGCTATCTGGATAACTAGGTCAACTTTGTTGACCTTGTTCATTTTTAGACCCTACTTTCATAGTACAGGTTCGACCCTGTTGACCCTATTCTATATTTGTGAACATAAAATTATTGACTATATCAACAATTTTACTTTGTTTCAAAGTTGAAATTAACTTATATGCTAGTAATTAGCTCATATCTTAATTTTATTCTTTCTTGCATGCTTACAATAGACCATATAGTCTAAGTATGGGGTTTTTAATTAACCATTTAGTTTCACTATTCATATTTTATGTACACAAAGCCAAATCACAAAACATAAACAAGCACTTTAACATTTGTCTACCCAATGCTAATCTACTTGGATTTCATGACCAAAGGGGAAGCTGACTTGATATTTTGGTCAAGTATAAAGCATGGTTAATGATATATTATGACTAAGCACCCGACACCCTTATCCCTACAGTGTGTGAAGTGAGGGGGTAGAACCCAATACTAAGCCTGTATCATTGCCACTATAACCCATTTCAACTTAGACTACCTAAAACTATCCGTAGATGGCCATTCTAGTTCCTTGCTTACAACCAACTTCCCACCACATTTCAAATCACATATTAATAATCTAATAGACATTTAGGTTGACCAATTAGTTAGTTATTTACTTTCCAAGTTAATTTCTTTCTCTTTTTTTAATTGTATTTTGTATAACAAAAACTTGCATTAACCAACATTGGTGTAAGGTTTTGTGCTTTGTGTTTCAATTAGATTGGCCAACGTTAATCCAATTCACTGTTTGTTTTGTTTTTATAATTTATTTTAAAACTACTTGCAAAAGTTATCTTTTTTCATTTTACAAATCTATCATAAGCTTCTTAAATTTCCCTCTATATTGTATTGGGTCAACCTAGTCAACCATGTACTACTTTCAAACCCTATTTTCTATTTTCCCTAGCCTTGGTTCACTATATTGGGTCAACTTAGTCGACCCAGTACTATTTTCATGTCCTATTTTTTGTGTTGGATTTACCCAATTAACCCTGTATAATTTCTTGCATCTTATTATTTCTTTGTGTGGTTATCTAGTCTTATCTCATCATAATGACATCTATTCAGCCTTTGTTTAGTCAAGAACATTGCATAATTAAGGATTTAGATAATAACCTCACTTATTTCATTAATTTAGATGAAACTATCTAATTTCTTCCTTCTTCTTCTCATAAACCAAAACCAATCACTACACAATGTAATGTATTTGAGTTCATTCATCCTAATCCTCTTCCCAATACTAATTTTGGGAATCTTCCACTAACTAATCACTCTCCTATCAACACCTATGCCCTTATAGCCAATTTTCATAATCCTCTTGTTAAACCCATAATAAGATAACCAAGTCTTATCAATTTCCAAAGTAGCATGGTTGAAACCACTCAAATTGATAATCTAGATGGTTACCAATTATTCAAAAAAATTGATGATAATACTATTTACACTCCTACCAAGAATGGTGGCTTTACCAAGATTCATTCTTCTTCTACCACACTTAATACAACTGACAGTAATGTTTGGAATATTCTACCTACAAATAATCCTCCTCCCAACAACACTAATAATCCTCTTCCTATCAACACTAATACCCCATCTTCAAATTTTATCCCTCCTCTTCTTAGATATGCCAATGGTAATATCATCCCTTAACCTCCAATGAATAACAATGTGATTCAACATCTTCAAAATGAAACTTTATCCCCATTCATTTCATCCATAGATATTGAAAACATTTTTCCAACTATCACATTTAATGGGACTAAAGACCCTACTATCTTTATTAAGTATTTTGGTAATCTCTATAAGGAATGGATATAAACTAACATTTTTGCTACCATGAAGCTCTTAGCCAAATTTTTTTTTGGTGATGCACTTGAATGGTATAACCAAATTCCTAGACATTCCATCTCACAACTAGAGGATTTGGTCAATGCTCTAGTGAAAGAATTCTAACATGATGAACTTATTGAAAACTACCTTAGCCATTTTATCAATGCCAAACAACTTCCTAATGAATCTGATCATAATTCCATCAAATGATGTACGTCTCTCACTCATAAAGTAGACCATAACATGAATGATGATACTCTTTTAAAACTATTTGTCACTAGTCTTAAACCTCCTCTTTAATACAAAGTTTGAATATTTTCACCTAAAATTTTAGAAGAAGCTTTAGACCAAGAAAAAAGGAAAGAATTTCTTACGACTCAATTTGAAGCATCTCAAACAAATACTAAAGAACCTTTCCAATCATTTTATTATAACATTTATTCATCCAAGCCTCCTAACCTGAACATGGAGTATCCAATTTAGCCAATTTTAACCCAACCCACCCTCCCTTGAGTCTAGAACAACTTAAGACTAAATTGTCACCTTCTAAACCCCTAAGCTTTGATCTTTCCAAACCTCCTCTAAAATGGTACAATCTTGATAAATTTATTGGTGGCATGCTGCTATAGGTCATTCTCATGAGCCTTGTTGTGATTTTCATCGATTTCTTCTTTATTCCTTACTTGGTCCACATTTCAATCTTGATATTCTCACAAAATAATGTTATCAAGACTATAATCAAGCTTCCCAAATTGAATCTCAAGAACCACAATCACATCAAAATCAACTACCTAATAATAAAAACCAATCATCCCATACCTATACCTCATCTGATAATTTTATTCAAACCATAGTTGATCCTTGTTCCTACACCAATAAGGAAAGGATACCTAAAATTAACAAATTTAAACATATCACGACATCCACTGAACCTCAATCTCTTAGGTCATATGAACCAAAGGAGCACCTAGTTCAAATGCCTACTCCAAATCATATCATACATGGTCCTCCTTTACCTATTCATACTTCTCCTACAAATCATATGTCATATTCAACTCACATGTTGGGGAATCTTCTGATGCCTATCCAAATGTCCCTTCAGAATTTGGGGCATCTTATGATGCCCATACCTATATCCACTTACCCATTGGGTCATCTTTTGATACCCTCTCTTATTCTATAATACATAATACCAATCAAATTCAACTTCACAAAACCTTCTAAGACGTATAGACTTATATTTCACATGCTCATCTTTCATACAGATGTTAACATAGATTTTACTTATTATTTGTCTCATGTTTCTTTGTTTTTTTGCATTTTTATTCTTTTAGTTTTACTTTACTAAGCATAATTTTCACCTTTGGGTTCTTTGAATTTTTGGCACATTACATTTGTCATTTTCTTTCATTTATGTCGTCATATATTTATTTTATTTTTGTCTTTTTATGTTACTTTTTTGCCTTAGTATCTTTATGATTATTTATTCCCTTATTTAATATTCACCACCATGGGTTTCTGTTTTGTGATTTTTCAATGTAAAAGTATGGATAGGACTTGACCTTCCTCACAAAATACCACCTTTGTTTCTTTTCTCATTTTATTATTTCACATGTTTCTTTTTGGCACCCTCGTAGGTTTTTTTTATGAGATGCATTGTAAGACCATGGATAGGACTTGGCCCTCCTCATAAAATTACAATCTTATTACTCTTTTTCTAATCTATGTTTTGATTTTGATTCATTTGATAGATGGAATTTACACAATAATCTATGTTATCATGTTTTCCTCTACTTTCCTCATTCTTATGATAAAAATTCACACTTTACTATCTTTGTATCCCTTTTTGCACTTGGTTAAATTTTTTCTGATTTGAAGTGATTAAAATTATTCCATGTGTCACTCCTCTTGATTTCCCATTTCTTTCACTCCATATTGGATAAAACAACATCAAAGTCAAGATATAACTTTTATTTCACCTAGATTTATGAGATTCTTAGACACCATATTCTTTAAAGCTTCTTTCTCTTATCAACCTTGTCCTAATTATTCAAATGACAGTCATTTTTAGTACCCATGTTTGGTTTTCCAAATCTATATGAAGGAGGAATGAAAAATCCATCAATAAAGTTAAAAGACAAATCATTTGAATCAAAAGGCAATGATATCTAAAAGGAAACATACAAATCTAAAAATTCAAATCACACCAGAAGGCATGACTCCAAGGATATCTCCTATCTCTAATCAAAGCTCAAACTTCATAGTTGGCCTTATATAGAGCCAAGGTTCCTTAGGGTGAGGTAGGTCAGTATATTGGAATAGGGGAATTTAAAATAATATCTATGATACTACATATTTTCTCATACAAGTACCCAATCTTTGCAGTATACTGATGACTCTATAAGGGGTCCTAAAGATTGGAGAGTACATTGTAGGAAGGTAGGTATATATTATTTTTCATGCATATATCCTTGATGGGATGATCGACATACTACATTTTTTGACCTAAGACTTATGTGGCTAAGAGAAGTTTTTCATAGTCCCTAAGGTCGAAAGTCCTCTTTTTTTGACAAACCTAATTTTAGTGTCTTGACATTGATAAAGAGTTCCTCTACCTTGGTTTTTCCTTCATTCTCCCCTCAAACCATTTCATTTCCCCCTTTGAAAGATAAATTATGATTCCAAATTCATTTTCCCTTCTTTAATTATTTCTTCTTCATCTTTTAAAAATTTGCTAGCATTACTTTGTTTCATTTGTATCTATCATTAGAGTAAAACAACATATTTGAGCAAATAAGGATTGCACCCTTACATCGTTTATTTTCCAAACCATCTCATTATCATACTATTTTTTCTACAACCTTATGGTCTTACATACTCTTACCATGATTATTTATTTGATTTACAATCCCCATTACATGTGTAAAAAAATCAGTATATATTCTCTGATTCTTTAATATGAAAGTTCTAAAAATCCCTTCTAAGTATTTATAATTTTGTAGTTTTAAATTTGTTTGTACCTTGTTATGATGTTTGTTGGCTTCTCTATGCTTGTTTTGATATAGTGGCCACTTAAAACCTTGAAAATTTTGACTCCTCTTTTGCTTTATAAATGAAGAACAATGCCTTTGTAACTTTAGTTTTTTTTCTTCAATAATTCCTTCTCTACTTGTGAAAGGGCTTGGAATACTTATTGGTTTGTTGGTTCAGAGAACACATTTTCAACTAAGTCCCAAACATCCTCGGAGCATAATAGGGTTTTCATTTTTATTCTTAAAAAATTATAATTTTTTATATTAAACATGGGTATTTGAGGCTAGGTAATACTTCCACTCACACTTGCCATGACTTTTTTAAATAAAAAGAGATTTCTTCCTAGCTTTCTATTGCAAGGGTTTCTCTATTTTAAAAAGTACACTATGATTCAGCCTTTATCTTAAATTTAAGGTCAACACACATCCTTATTTGAATCAATGCTTATACATAAGTTTGGCATATTTTAACATAATCCAAATTGTGACTCCTTATTTGGCTCAAAACCTATAATTTCACATTCTCTTTGATGAATATGATTTTGTTGAAGCTTAAAAACATTATATTAATGTTGAGTAGGATGCACCATAACCTAGGTTGAGAAGCATCAAGTAGTGTATCAAGGTCAGTCATCAAGCTTCAAGGGTTTGAGAAGTCTAGTCATGACACTGGTCATTGCATGAATAAACCTTGTGAGAAGGTATGGGCTTGGTGTCTTGGTAATATAAATACATAGAGGTATAAGAGACTATGAATTTTCATAATCATATATAAAAGTCATTGGATCACTCAGGAGAGTTTCAAGGTGAATCCTATAAGGGTAAGTATTCAGTCCAAATCTGTAACTAGACTAGTTCTAGACCCTGCTTAGCGTTATGAGGCATCATGAGATATTGAAAAGACATATGAAGAATTTTTGACAATATTTAAGCATGATAGTAGGTTTCATGTTGTGTACATGATGTGATAATATCTTTGATAGTGGCTAGAAGGTCAATTTCAAGGCCTAATGTGACTTGTAGGTCAAAGCCTAGAAAGCAAAGAGAGATATGGTGGTCAGTTGGGGTATAAGGATCAATTTTCAAGGCATGGGTGATATAGTGAGAATTGAAAAATATGATTCAAGTATTTTTAATCATGTTCATGAATTTTCAGGCCATGGTTTGTATGAAGAGGCTTCAAAAAGTGTTTTAAGGTCTATTGAGTGTATAGAATGAAGAGTTGTCTACCCATGAAGGTTTTTCAAGTGTTTATTGGTACATGAATCATATTATGGAAACATAATTTGTTTATTTTATATGTTTAAGGTTCCTATCTCAAATTTATAAGCATTGGTTTCTGAAATAAGGGGCTAATCTTTATGAATGATCGTAAAGACTAAAAGTTGGTTTAAACCCTCAAACTACCCTCATAGTAACCTAATGTGAAATAAGTTGACAAAAATTAACCATAATGGTTTGGTATGGATATAAAATTTATTATAATTTGTATTAAATTCTCTCAATCACCTCCATATGTGATTGGTTTCTTAGATGAGTGCGTAGACCCTACAGGAAAGTGCTTATTTCTAGAAAATTTATTGTAGCAGTCAGAGTTGACCAAGTAAAAGTTATTAATGGATGAAAGTTGAGTATTTATACTTGTATTAAATTTAAATTATTTTTTAAATCAGTTTCAATAGCTCAGGTGTTTAAAACCGGTCATATAGGTTGATCTATCACTAACAGACTTAATGGTGCAGACAGTGAGAAAACTAGGCAAAAGTGAGACGCTGATTAGGGATATGTTTTTATGGATTAGGGAGGAATAAAAGTGAATGGAGATGTTTTTAAATAGCTTTAATACATTTTAATGTTGTATATAAATTTTGGAGGTCAATGGATATGATTAAAATGTTGTTCATAAGTTGACCTGTTTAGTGTAGATAAGATGGTGAAGATGTAAGGATGTGAGATTGGACTATAAGACCAATATTTCTCTCTCTCTCTCTCTATATATATATATATATATATATATATGTATATGTATATGTATATATATATATGTATATATGTATATATGTATGTATATATATATATATATATATATATATATATATATATATAAACATTTTCATATGGAAATATTGGTCTTACAATCCAATCTCACATCCTTACATCTTCACTATCTTATCTACACTAAACAGGTCAACTTATGAACAACATTTTAATCATATCCATTGACCTCCAAAATTTGGAAGTCAATGGATATGATTAAAATGTTGTTCATAAGTTGACCTGTTTAGTGTAGATAAGATAGTGAAGATGTAAGGAAGTGAGATTAGACTGTAAGACCAATATTTCCATATGAATATATATATATATATATATATATATATATATATATATATATATATATATATATATATATATATATATATAATCCACATGTATTTTATGTCTCTAAAAGTGTCTACATAAGTGTTGATGTTTATTATCACCATGACTATGTTTGAAGGTAAATTGGTAATTTTAGGTAAGCAAGTTATAGTAATGGGTTTGAGACTCTATGATATGAATTTATATATCTAATTCACGTAATGATTATTTTTGGGACTTTGATTATCTATCCAATATTTACAAAATCTTAGAAGTCAATGTAAGATATTGGAACATTGAAGCCAAAATGGCTTGTCTGTTTGACTAATGTCAAACCAAGTAATACGATTGCATATGAATACAGTATCCATATGTGAGACTAATAAAAAATAAATTCACCATGAAAAAATGATATAAAATTTGAAAACACCATAACACAAATATTTCATGGGAAATCCTCATGAAGAGGTAAAAAAACTACCAAGATTATTCATTAGTTTAGAAATAAAATGTACCCAAGACAAGCTTTTTGTTCTTTCTCTTCTCTTTTTTTTCATTACATCTTAAAATATAAACTCTTCATTATATAGTCAAGGTAATATTACCATTATAATGTGAAATTTCTCAACCACCACATTAATGAGTCCAACCTCTTCAAAGGTCATTTAATATATTTTATTATTTATTTACACAAGGATAAACTCATGATAAATAATAAAATATATTATTATTTAACTAATGTAATTTAATGTATTAAGGGTACATAAATAACACCATTTAACCACTAAATTTTCAATACACCCTCTTAATGGTAAGTGGGGATACATGATAATTTTTAGGAGGTAACAACATAATGAACTTACATTCTATGAACTATCCACATGATTAGTTTTAAGTGGTAGTAATTGAAGGAAACATCCTTCATCATGCCATAGTTACTTTTAAGGGAATTATGCTATGTAAACATAGTCATCCAAATTTATTACACTATTTGAGTATAGATACCTAAAGGTATTACACTATGAAACCATAATCACATAGTCACTTTAAAGGAATTACACTATATAACTATAGATACCCAAAGGTATTACACTATGTAACCAAAATCACATAGTCATTTTTAAAATAATTACACTATACAAATATAGATACTTACAAGTTTTGCACTATGTACACATAGGCACCTTTAAAGGAATTACACTATGTTACCCTAAACTACTTAAAGTAAGTTTAAGCTAGCATAATCATGAGACTACATACCATAGTGAGAATACATCCCAAAATTTTTCATGAATAATCAACCCAACATATTTGAGTCTTTTATAACATAAAGACCTCCATGCTACTATGTCTTGGGTACAATGTAGACTTTCATATGAAGTTTTTTCAAAATTACATGAAGTGATATATTTTAATGTTTTAGAATGAGAATACGTATAAAGGTATAGAAGGAAACAAACAACCCACATGAATTTTAATAAGTCACATTGTCATGCACACTTTTCCTTAGTGGCAACTTTCATAGGCTCAAGATTGAATGAAATTCAATATGTTTTAATTCATTGGTGATAGCACCTACACCAAACATAAACACATATCCATAAATAGACTCATCATAGTATGGTTAGCATCATAATAATAAAATAAATTAGCATAATCAAAGGAATGAGATTATAAACCAAATTTTATAATTCTTTTTATATACTGAAGTATTCATTTTGTTAATTTATAATGATTCAAAAATGGATCCTATTTGAATCTGAAAGTAACACCTACATCTTATGAAATATTTATCCTAATAAGGATTAAATCAATCAAACTACCAACAAGATATTTGTAAATATGATTTAGCTTTATTGCACATAGTTTTTGGATCAAGATTTAACACAACTTTCAATAGGATTTTATGTAAGCTTGTAATCAAACATGTTAAATTTAATAAGTAGGTTATGTGATGGACATACAATAAATTCGCTAATAATTTTATAATAAGTTAATCAAACATTACATATCTTATTTGGAATAATTGATATTATAATTTGAGTCATGAATATTTTTTATTTTAAAATCAACACTACAAGTTTACATTCTACACTAAACTGACCAAAAAATGTTAGGAAAGCCAAAAAAAATTAATGTGTTTTATACATAATTTTTTAATAAAAACACATATTATAGTGAGTAAATAATACTATCCACTTTATTTGATTTCAAAATAATTCAAAAACATAAATATTTGAAATAAGGGTGAAAGTTGTAAGTGTTTAAAAATGATCGCAACTGTCATAAATAGTGTTACAATTGCACTATTTAACCCAATTATTGTAAAATCAATAGTATGAGGTTACAAATGAAATATATGACCTTTTGATATATTTTAAATGTGTCAAAACCTATAAATTTATTGGTTGGATGACTATGGTCGACAAATAGTTGATAGCGTCAAATATCAATCAAAGCACAAGTTTCCACTTGAATGAGAACAATATATATATATATATATATATATATATATATATATATATATATATATATATATATATATTGTTCTCATTCAAGTGGAAACTTGTGCTTTGATTGATATTTGACTCTATCAACTATTTGTCGACCATAGTCATCCAACCAATAAATTTATAGGTTTTGACACATTTAAAATATATCAAAAGGTCATATATTTCATTTGTAACCTCATACTATTGATTTTACAATAATTGGGTTAAATAGTGCAATTGTAACACTATTTATGACAGTTGCGATCATTTTTAAACACTTACAACTTCAAATATCAATCAAAGCACAAGTTTCCACTTGAATGAGAACAATATATATATATATATATATATATATATATCAAATTAAATTCGATCAAAATAAAGGGTTTAGAGGATTTGAACACAAGACCTACCTCATATAATTATACTAACAATATTAAGTTAGTCAACTCACCCACTAAACATGTTAATATAATAAATACATTAGATTGTATTTAACCCTTTTCTAATCTGGTTTTTAGTTTTATTTTAAAAAAATAAAAAAATAAAATAGAATAAAATATTTGTAAAAATAATTATCTACAAATAAAATTTGAATTTGAATAAAAAGGGATTTTAAAAAGGCACAGGTGGGGGGCACTACCTATGTGGAAAAAAAGTATTAAATAAAATTTTATTTTTTAAATACTTTCATAAAAATATAGACATACCCATTGATATTTGTTGTATCATGCTTAGAATAGAGGAATCACACTGAAGGAAGAGATGGATGCATAACAAGAGCTACGTGGAACTTTTTTTGTAAAATAAAGCTTGAAAACACATGCAAATGTCCTTCTAAAGCTACTGGGAAACCCAAATCTAGGTTTTATAGATGAAAAATGGTTTTTAAATATCCTATTACATATATGGCACCTAAGAGAACTATATAAATTATAAAACTCTTTTTTATTTCTCTTCAGGCTCTGCAACTGGCATAAACATGCTTAAATATTATTGAATCCACCTTTTAAGGAGAGAAACAAGCTACAAAAAGACAAATATGAATTTTTTAATGATTTTTTTTCATAGAGGTTATACAAAGCTGAATAGAGATGCCATTGGAGGTTTGAAAAATTTGAACTGAGATAAAAAAAAATAGATTGTAGGGTTTGAAAAGAGTTTTAAAGGGTTAAATTCTCATAATTCCACCTTAAAAACCAAGAAATATACACTTAGAGAGTCAAAACTGACTTTTTTTTTTAAATTTCAAATTCAAAGAATACAAAGGCCATACACAAGTGTATTTTAGAGTTGGGTTCTTCAAAAAACAAATTAAGCTTCAAGCAAGGTCTTAGAAGGTCATTTGTAGTCTAAAACATTGAGGAATTCACATTTAAAAGATTAGATGAGTAAAATAACTACAAATCTCTCTCTCTTTTTTTTTTTTTTTTAACTTGTCAAGGCTATACATAGGATGTAAAGATATGTCCCTGGGCTGATTTGCTCACTTATTGGCTCTGCTAATGCTTGCAATTGCCTGTAAGAGTTAGATCTGCAATTGAATAGCTTCAACCACCTTCATAAAGATTATTAGTCTAATATATATATATATATATATATATATTATAAAATTTAATGCTTAAAGAAGCATATTTATCCCCTAGTTTTTATATTTTCTTATTCTCAATGTAATTTATATGTGTGTTTATATATTCTAAGCATTGATGCATGAAAGCTAAAAAATATACTTTGAGACCTTAATGTCTTATCCCTATGTCAGCAGTATTGTAGCATGATTGAAGCTACACATCAGACGTGGATCCCTATCGTAATCAACTCTCATGATAGGATTAATTACAGATGTCGTCATGCTATGAGTTGTGGACTCATTCATAATGGGTGCAGGTCATGTAAATCCAACAACTGCTATGAACCAAGATTTGGTGTATGATATAATCCCTCTAGTATATGATATCACTTGAAATAACCTATCATTTCAATTCACCATCACTGTCTAAATCACCTTCAAACCTTTCACCACTTTCATATTTTATATGGCCTTACCCTTCCCCACCAATTCACCATTTCTCAAGTTCACCATGAAATAAAATGTCTCCTTTTGATATAGCTCATTGCCACATTGTATGGAGAAACACACAACCTCATTTTCCATGTCACCTCCACCATAAATATAAGAATATTATATTTTGGAACTCCGTGTACAAAAGGTTAGATGAGGTGAACGATCATGGGTTTTGAATAAGTTAAAACTATGAATTCACACTCTTATAACATTATATTTATATATAATATATATTATTTATAAATATAATAAATATAAACTATATATTAATATTTAATAATTTTACATTATATATAATATAATATTTATGCATATAAAATTAGATATATAATTTTTGTACTAAGAATAATGAAAAAAATCAAAATTCCTAACCTAATCCAATCTACATGAAACCTCAAGAATGGGCAAAGGAAGAAAGGATTGACATGTACATAGAACTGAAACACAAACAAGTTTATACCTTAATAACAAATGAATCTTTCTCTCTTGATGACTGTAGATGAGCCGAGATTGACTTGGAGTTTTTTGAATCTTGGCCATGGATGTTGGACTCTTTCTTTAATGCTAAAAAAGTGCAACAATGGAGTTGATGAATGTTTGATTGAATATGATAGACAAAGGTGGCAACATTGCTATAAAGGATTTCAAATATTATCAATGATTCATTCTTAGATGTATGGGAATGTAGATCTCGAGATAGAGTCACTTGGGTGGAATGGAGGGTTGGATATTATCTTTGGGGGATGAAGATCTACAGTGGAGTGATTTTGTAAGAATTTTTTATTTTTAAAGAATTCTAGAGGAAGTTGGGTGATGGGCTCTGGGAAGCTTCGAGATTTATAAAATACATTAAGATTAATTAATAATGTTTAGGATGTAATTAAAAGGAGGTTTTGTAAGAGTACTAATGGGGTAGGTGAGGGTAGGTGGTGAGGAATTTTAAAATCTTTAATAATTGTGTAAGAAGACATTAAGTATGAATGAAATGTTAATACAAAAATTATTTGGGGGAGATGATGTTATAAAGTTAGTGTATGATGTTGGAAATTCAAGAGTGGAGTATCAAAGTAGTGTATTATAAAAAATTATGGATAATGATAGAAAAATTATTATGAGTGGTGAATTTTAAATGTACACATTTTTCCACTCTTTGAAATGGAATTGTGATTGGAAGAAGTAATGGTGTTTAAAACAAGACAATAAACCTGTGAATTAGAAAGTTAGGATAGGTGATGCCCCCACAAGGGGTCATAAAGGAAGGAATAAGACATATGGCCACTCGAAAGAGAAAAGAGGGGTGGGGATGCACAAATAAGTGGATAAACAAAAGAGGATCAATTAGCAAGAAAGATGATGGATATGAAAGGTGATGAAAAATAATAGTTGTTGACATAATCAATGAGATACAAGTTTGATAATACCCCTAGAAAAGACATATGCAAGGGAGCGCAGAGGATGATATGGCATCCTTGAATGTGCCTTAGTTGAGGGAAGTAATTTTAATTGAAGTATAATAAAGGAGGTCATAATCATTGGACATATCCTAGGTAAGGACTCACACTAAGGAAAGCTATGAGCTTGGATTGAAAGATTGATTAAAAGGTGTCATAAGCTTTAGATGAATCCCATACAAGGATACAGGTTGAGGAGAAATATGAAATATTATTGGAATGATGGATTGATGTCATAAAATTTGGATGTATCCCAGAAAAGGATGCATGCTAAGGAGAGATATGAACTTTGATTGAATGATAGATCGATCGATTGATTGTAGCTCAAATAATTTATTGATTATCTAGATGAATGATGGGTGAATGATTATGGGATTGTGATGATAAATGATGATGACATAAAGTGACATAAATGTAAGGAAGGTGATAAAAGTTTGTTTATCAAGCTAACCTCAGACACCTCATGTGATTAAGCATTAGTTATATAGTTTGTATGAAAATTAGTCCAATGTTGTTTTCTTGATAGAGGATTTGAGATAAACATGTAATGACCAACACATAATGAAGATGTTAAAACACATATCATAAAGATCAGACACTAATATGTACATGGATGATAATAATGGTCATTATTATTCAACATTTTTGTGTCAACAATCTTAGGGATGGGGAATGCACAAATTATAATTTAACTTATTTATATTGGATACATATATTTATAATATTTTTGCACTCTAATTCTCAATAACACTAACATGACCATTATATTCATAAAAGTAGGCTCAATTCTCTTTTTTTCCTGAATAGACAGAAGGTAAAACTATCAACAAGACCAAGAATAATGTTGTCAATTTTTGGTAGTTTGTTAGACCTAGGTTCAAATCCCTCAGGTCTTTGCATGCTCTCTCAAAGAAATATGGCAGTCTAATGTATCTCAAATTTGGATCCACTCTAGATGTTATAGATTCCTTAGAGGAGGCCACAATTGCCATATTGAAGAGTATAAGTTATGTTGAAAGGGAAGTAATTTTCTATTTTTGTAAAACAACAAAGTGTAAATTGACAATCATGCCTTACTCAAAACTCATGATCACTAACTCCAATTCACCTTTTATGCATGTGCATTAATAAATAATAATATATATTCCTTTTAATAATTTTTCCAAATATATTTTCCATGATCAGTGCCTCCTTATATTTTATGTTTATTTCTAGTAAAGATAAATAAGATGCTTACAAGGATAGGCTCCAATTATGGGTAGGTTTTCTTCCAAGGGTTCAATAATGGTGATTTTGTACATGTTCTTATGCCCAAAGTAATTTCTCCATGTTTTAATATATTTTTAGCATCAAAGCATAAAAGCTACAAAATAGACTTTGGGAACTTAATGTTTTATCCCCATGTCAACGGCATTGTAGCATGATTTAAGCTATACATCAGATGTGGATCATTAGCCATAATAAAATCAACTCTCATGACATATTCATTCAAACTTGACATGACTAGTTACAAATGTCATCACCCTACAAGTTGTGGACCCATTTATAATGGGTGAAAGTCATGTAAATCCAATAAATGCCATGAACTAAGGTTTGGTGTATGATATATTCCCTCTGGTATATGATATCATATAAAATAACCTATTGTTTCTCCTCATCGTCACTGTCTAAATCACCTTCAAATCTATCACCACTTTCATATTCTATCTGGGCTTACCCTTCCCCACCAATTCACCATTTCTCAAGTTCACCATGAAATGAAATGTTTCCTCCCATAGAGATCTTTACCACATTGTATGAAGGAACACATAACCTCATTTTCCATGTCACCTCCACCAAAAAGATAAGATTATTATTTTTTAGAACTCTATGCACAAAAGGTCAAATGAGGTGAGTGATGATGGATTTTGAATGAGTTAAAACTATGAATTTGCACTTATAATATTATATTTATTTATAATATATTATATATATTGTATTATATAGTATATATTATTATATAAATATAATATATATAAACTATATATTATAATTTAATAATTTTATATTATATATAATATAATACCTATGTGTTGAAAGTTATATATATATATATATATATATATATATATATATATATATATGTATGTATATATAACTATCTACACATAGGTATTATATTGTATTATATAGTATATATTATTATATAAATATAATATATATAAACTATATATTATAATTTAATAATTTTATATTATGTATAATATAATACCTATGTGTAGAAAGCTATATATATATATATATATATATATATATATATATATATATAGTACTAAGAATAATGAACAAATTCACAATTCCTAATCTAATCCAATCTACACAAAACCTCAAGAATCGGCAAAGGAAGATAGGATTGACATGTAAATAAAACTGAAACACAAACAAGTTTATACCTCAATGACAAATGAATATTTCTCTCTTGATGATTGTAGATGAGACCAAAGTGACTTGGGGTTGTTTGATGCTTGACCATGGATGTTGGATTGTCTCTTTAATGCTCAAGAAGTGTAGCAATGGAGTTAACAAATTCTTGATTGAATATGATAGACAAAGGTGGAAAACAAATTCCAAAGGATTTCAAATATTATCAAAGATTCATTCTTGGATGCATGGGAATGTAGCTCTCAATATAGAGTCACTTGGGTATTTTCTAACAATTATTTATTTTTAAATAATTCTAAAGGATGTTTGGTGAGGGGATTTGGGAAGCTTGGAGATTTATATAATATATTAATATTAATTAATAATGTTTAAGATGTAATTAAGAGGAGGATTTTTAGGAGTTTTAGTAGGGTAGGTGAGGATAGGTGGTGAAGAATTTTAAATTCTTTAAGAATTGTGTAAGAGATTAAGTATAAATGAAGTATTAATAAGAAAATTATTTGGAGGAGATGATGTTATAAGGTTAGTATGTGATGTAGGAAATTCAAGAAGGGAGTATCAAAGTAGTGTATTATATTAAATTATGGATAATGATATAAAAATGATTAATAAGCAAAATTAGTATGAGTGGTGAATTTTAGATGTACACATTTTCCCTCTCTTTGACATGGCATTGTGATTAGAAGAAGTAATGGTGTTTAAAAGAAGAAAATGGTCCTGTGAATTAATAAGTTAGGATAGGTGATGCCCCCACCATGGGTCATGCAGGGAGGATTGAGACAAATGGCCACTCAAAAGATAAAATAGGGATGGGGATGAACATATAAATGGAGAAATAAAAAAAGGGTCAATTGGAAATATAAATGATGGATATAAAAGGCGATGACAAATAATAGTTGTTGACATAATTAGTGAGATACAAGTTTGATAATACCCGTAGAAAAGACATATGTGAGGGAGCGAAGAAGATGATGTGATGGCCTTGGGTGTGCCTCAATTGAGGAAAGTAACCATAATTGAAGTATAATAAAGGAGGCCATGATCATTGGACCTATCTGAAGCAAGGAATCATGCTAAGGAGAGATATGAACTTGGATTAAAGGATTGATTGAGAGGTGGCATAAGATTTAGACATATCCCATTGAAAGGATGAAGGTCGAGGAGAAATGCAAAATTTGATTGGAATGATGGATTGATGTCACAAACTTTGGATGTATCTCGGAAAAGGATGCGTGCTAAGGAGAGCTATGAAATTTGATTGAATAATAGATTGATTGATTGATTTATTATAGCTTAAAGATTTGATTCATTAGTTAGATGAATGGTGGGTGAATGACTGTGGGATTATGATGATAAATGATGATGACATAAAATGACATGAATGTAGGGAAGGTGGTAAAAGTGTGGTTGAGCTAACCTCATATGCTCCATGTGATTAATAATTGCCTACATAGTTCATATGGACCTTGGGCCAATGTAGTTCTCCTGATAGAGGATTTTGAGATGAGGAAGGGTGATATTATGATGATTCCTTTGGGATCCCCAAGGAAACAAATCATATTGATAATGAAAATGGATGTTAGATGTGTTATTTGTGTTATATAGATGACATGATGGATGATTGATGTTAGATAGATGATGGGTTATGATAATGTGTGGATTTATGTTGATTAGTCTTGAACCATAGTTATAAACTCTCTTTTTTATTGTAGCACTAGGAAATATGCCATGATATATATACAAGTATGATTTCTTCTTCCCATAATGCATAATGGACTTGTTGGGAATTATCCCATAATGGTGAAGAGCCAAAGGCTCAAAACATAGATGTGTTTGTAATCAATCATTCACAACTTGACATTAATCAATAATAAGGTTTACATTTTTATAGGAGATGTCCTATAACCACTCTCTTAGAATAGATGAGTTGTTCTAACAACTCACTGTATTACACACAACCTATAATATCTCAATATCTCTATGTGATTTGCATAGCAAATCACATAAAACAATATTTTATTATTATTCACCTATTTATACTGACAATAAATATAAGTTCATGCTATAATTTACCTAAACATACTCTTCCATAGTGTGAACTTACAGATATTGGTTTTAACCGATAATGCATCCAATACAAACATGAAATTAATTATAGTGAAAATCCCATTTTATTGAAACTTGTCTTTCAAAGCTTTTTTGATAACTTATGACTAAGAGTCGACAAAATATGTTCGATACTCAAAAAGACAAATGACTAAATAAAATGACACAAAATAACAAAAAGAAATGACAATAAACTATTGTTGATAAATAAAAATATAAAATTATTGAACACTTATTTTTAACATCTATACACAACTAACTATTAACAACAATAAATGATGACAAATAACATATAAAATGATAAAAAATAAAACTTTATTTAACACTTAAATTGTTTAAAACATAAATGACTTTGACAAATTGACTCATAATGACCTATGACATTAGACACTAATGATAATATTAACTAAATGACATAATTTTTAAAATTATCACTATAAAATAAATTCTAACTAAAATCTAACATGAAATCCATAGAATTAAAAAAACACATTTAAAAGGTAAGAGGATAAGACTTAGTACGTGATGAAGGGATGGAGTGACAAGGGATGATGTCTAAGGTAAGAATGAAAAGGAAGCTATAGATATCTCTCCAAGGGTGTTCTTCCATGCCCATATATGTTATTGGATTCCACAAGCGAGAGAGTTGTCATCGTTCCAAATTATGTTCCCAAAATACCATTGTGTAAATGATTTAGGACCAAGGTCAAATGGTATGAATAGGACAATTGATATGATAGGACAAGAAAATGGCATGAAAAGAGAGGATGATGGGATAAGAGGGGATATGAGGATGGGCATCTCCAAAGTATATGAGGTCGAGATGCTTGTAGATAAACATCAGTCATGAGTGATGCCAAAAACGTTTTTTCATCATTGTGTTTATCCAAGGTACCAACAAACTAGTTTTCACCATTGGATAAAGGATATAATTTTTTAAATAAGACTACATACAATGATGTGCAAATAGGGAAATAATTCAAGTATAGAAATTTTTAGGTACATAATGTCCATCAATTATTTGATTCATGACCATCTTGAGTACCAATTTATACACTCTTGAACCAAATTTAGAGACAATAACATAAGGTCCAAACTGATTAGTCTATAACATTCCCTTATTTTCACAATCAACATTTGTATTTACTTAGTTCTCTTTAAGGACAAAATCACCAATTTCAAACTATCTTGGCTGGAATTTGTTGTTGTAATGGTTGTTTACTCAATTGTGATATGGTTCAAATGATTAAGGGCATGAAAACACTTTTCATCCAATAATTATAGCTCCTGAAGTTAGGTATCATTATATTATTATTCATTTATGAGGGCTTGGAGTGATATACACAAATAGGGTAGTTCAACCTCGATTCGTAAGATGACATTAGTACCAAACATTAATGAATAGGGAGTCACACCAGTTGGAACACAAATGCTTATTTAGTAAGCCCATAAACTATAATATAGCTAAAGATGGGAATTGTGGCCAGCATCATTGACAATTTTATGGATGATTTTGACAATGGTTTTGTTGCCCACATATTCTTGGATGTTACCTTAGGTGTAAGATGGTTTGGACCACTTGTATTGAATTTATAATTTCTTTCACAAGGCATTGGCATATTTAGTCTTGAATGATTTTCCATTATCATAAATAATGACATAGGGGATACCATATTAGTAAATGATATGATTAATGATGAATTTAGAAGTCTGCTTACTAGTGACATAAGTGAGTAGCATAGCTTCCACCCACTTGGTGAAGTACTTAGTGGCCATAATGGTGTGATTATGACCATCTGATGAGGAAGGGAACTAATATTTCCAATGAGATTGAATTCCCAGGTGTAAAAAGGTTATGAAATGCACTTCATGTGATGGATCATGAATTAGGTATCCATGTTTCTAACATGACATGTATTTTCTAATGTATTGACAACTGTCATGATCCATGGTTGGAAAATAATACCTAATTTACATGATTTTCTTGGCTAGCACCATCCCAATGGTAAATTTTCCCCAAAAATGACATCGTGAACCTCCTTGACTATAATAAGTGGGCCTCATCTAAGTTCAAACATCTAAACAGGGTTTCATCATATTCTTGCCTAAAGAGCATGCTACTGAGAATGTAGAAATGCGAGGCTTTTGGAATGAAGGTTTTATGATGGTGTCGATTAAAGTTGGGGGAAATATATTATCATCAAGGTGATTATAGATATATTGATACCATGGGGAGTTAGGACCGATGATGTCATATACATTTTCTAACCCATGAGATTGATGGACTATAATTAAAATTTGTTCAACTAGGAACTAATGTTGATGTGTGTCTTGAGACATCTCAAGTAAATAACTAATGGTTCCCATTGCATCTATGGACTTTTTTATCGCTCATGAAACTTAGTCAAATGTGATATGCTAAAATTATTCTTTCATACTATCAACCATGTGCTTGTATGGGATAAACTTATCATAAATTTTCTATAAATCATTATTGACTCATTTTATTATAAGTTAAGAGTTGCCATAGTCTTGGAGATGTTAAATATTCCATTTATGAGCAAGTTGAATCCATACAATAAGCACCTCATACTCTGAGATGTTGTTGCTACAAGGGAAGGACATTTTGTGGGCCTTTAGAATGATATCACCTTGAGGCATGATAATAAGTATGTTAGATCTTGAGCCATAATTAGTGAAGGATCCATCAAAAAAAAAGATTTCACATGTGTGAATTATCAATTGCTAGAATGCATTCATCAGGAAATCCTATATCCAATGCTTACATATCAAATAAAGGGGTTTATGTCAATTGATTTGTCAAAACTTTTCCTTTAATTACTTTATAATTGACATACTCAATATTGAACTCATGTAGAAGCATGACCCATTTGGCCATTAATCCTATAATTTCTGATTTTGATAGCAGATACTTCAGAAGATTGATTTTGGTAATTAGTTTAGTTTCCTTGTTTACCATGTAATGACAGAGTTTCTAGGATGTGAAGACAACTGCTAAACATGATTTTTCAATTGGGGTATAATTAGGCTCATATGAAACTGATGTTTTACTAAGGTAATATATGGCATGTTCTTTTCCATGCTCATCAAGCTAAGCCAAGAGGGATCCTAAGGCACATTAGGTTGTTGATATATAAATAAGAAATAGTTTTCCTGGCCTTGACAATGCTAGGACTAGAGAATTTAAAGTATATTAATTCAAATCATTGAAGTTTTTTTGATATTTTGGATTCTAGTGAAATTAAACCCTTTTCTTCAGAAGATGCATGAATAGTTGACATTTATATAGTAGATATGATATGAAGCAATAGAAGACCAATAGATTTCTTTGGAGACTTCAAAGTTTATTGAGATTTTATGATGGAGCCATATTAGTAATGGATTTAACTTTGACTAGATTGACTTCAATTCCTCATCATGAAATAATGAATCCCATAAAATTTATGGATGTAACACCAAAGTCACACTTCTTAGGATTTAACCAGATTTTGTATTCTCTTAGTCTCTCAAAAATTATCTTGAGAACTATAGGATGTTCAACTAGGGTTCTTGAATTTCCCAAAATGTCATTGACATAATCAAGGATGATGTTGTGCATCATGTCATAGAATATTACAGTCATGACTCATTGATATGTTACAAAGGTGTTTTTTAGTCTAAAAGGCTTGAATTGGTAATAGATAGTTACCCATAGAGTGATAAAAGCTACTTGTTTTGGTCCTCTCCTACAATAGGGATTTGATTATATATTGAATTTCCATCCATGAGTGAAAACATTTCATATCTGGGTATCTAGTCAACTATCAATCAATGTTTGGTTGGGTAAATTCATCCTTAAGACATCCCTTATTGATGCCCCTAAAATTGGTATAGGTGTGGATACCACCTTATTTTGTCTAATAGGTAAAATGTTTGAGATCCAATTAAAATAATCAATGAGTGAAAAAATCTAACATCTAGGAATTTTTTTATCTCTTCTCTGACCAAGAGCACTACCTTGGGGAGAATTTTACAAAGTTTATACTAAATAAGCTTAGCATCTAGATGAAAAAATAGCTAATGTACAACCAAATATGGATCTAGGCCTATCATTTCCATAAAATACTAAGTAATGATGTTGATAAATTATTTTTGAAGAGTGGTCATAATCTTTCATTCTTTAGAAGTAAGGGTGGCCCCAAGCTTAATCATCCTGGGGTTCTCTTCTATTCCAATGTTGACATCAATTATTTGTTCAAAAAATTATAGTGATTAATTCTACATATATGTTAGAGAAGGAATATGATACCCTTCATTTTACATGATATCTAAAAATTTTGTGAATAGATCCTCAAATGCCTTCCATCCTGCCAGACTAAGAGAATCTATTTATGGTTTGATTGGTGGTTTATTGTATGATTTAGTGGCATGCGTAGAGGATAAGTAGAATACCCTATCTATGTCATATCAAATAAGTTTTCACCCCCATAATTTTTTATCATTTTCATTATTTTCATCCACTAGCACCTCAGAGAGGTTTTCTCTAAGGTACTCTATTTATTAATTGTTTAGACTTTCTTGATTGTCTTATGATTTTCAAGAGTTTTTCTATTTAGGGAATTTTTATTATTTCCCAATATAGGAAAACATATCAAAATTAATTTCAAACCCCTTATTGTGAAATTGGATGGTAAATGGTCTCGTATTCCCATGAACTTTGTGATGTCTTCATCATTCTAAAAGATCTCAAAAGATGGTTCTTCCTATTGGTACCAATCAACCAAGTTGGGATAGTAGAGATCAGGGATATTGATATAGATAGATTTGTCAATGAAGAGGATTGTGGTAGCAAGATATTCATAGATACTATAAATCGACCCTATTTTAACATCTTCATCAAACAAGGATTCCTCACAAACCAAGAATGTGTTAGAGATGACATCATAGGGATCACCACCTAATGGTTTATATCCCAGTCTATGATAAACCAATGTTATTTAACTAATAAGGGCTCTAGAATTCCCTACTCATGAATTCCTAGTCCTTTCCTTTATAGTTCATATTCTAGCACATTTGATTGGCCCTCAGATACTCTAGATGTTGGAAACATATTGTGAGGATTTCTTGAGATCACCAAGAGTCATATGATCACTCAATCTATTATTTTGATGGGAGGTTAAATATTTAACAATGGTATCTTGCCAAACTGATGAGATGTTAACCTAATTATCTTCATTATGGGACACTCATAACTTTGTAAGAACATAGGGAGTTATAAAACATTGAATATATGGTATTTGTATTTTTCACATCCTTTGGGGATGATTTTTATGTGGGAAGATTTAGGCATATTAAAATAAATGGGTAGTAAATCTTGTAGATGGATGTAAGACTAGACTTGTTATTGATAAGAGGAAAACTGTCGATACTAAGATAATAAATGGTGACATTATAATGTCCCTCTAATGCTTGAAAATATTGAAAGGGTTATGGATCATCAAGGATTATGACTTCCATTCAAAAATCAGGGAATTTAATAGACTAATGAAGTACTTATGGCATATCCTATATTTTTTGTATCCAAGGACAACCCAAAATGATGTTTCAGGGTTATTATAAGTCTACTAGATTGATTAGGATTTGATGGGGAATGAACCCCACCATGATAGGAAGGTAGATGGTGTTGGCTAACTACCATTCATTGTCATCATAATATTTTATCATAATGATTTTTGGTCTAAGCATGGACTCTAAATATCATAGACTCTTGATTAGATTGATGTTGCAAAGGTTGACTCTAGACCCACCATATACAAGCACTCTCTTAATTTATGATTTGAAATGAAGACATCAATGTACAATAGGTTATTGTTATTAGCACAAGAGGATACATGTCTTGAGGATCAAAGGTAATATGTTGAGAGGATGAGAGATGTCCCATAAGGACCCAAAATTGACTAGTTTTGATGATTGTCAAAACTCTAGACTCTTGAATAATTTTGTTATGGATGTTGCATTAGATAGAATATGATTTGAGAATATCCATAATATAAATTTGAGAGGGAGTTTCATCAATTCATTGGAATATTTCATACTCACTTTTAGGAGTGGAGATCTTGATACATTAAGATTTGGGGGTGCCCTTTGAGGTGGAGTTTTATGAAGTGCCCCTAGTATAGTGATTTTAACATGGCATGTGGTACAGATGATGGTCCTTTGATATTAATACAAAGTTATTTTTTTACTAAAGGGTTTTTAAGAAACCTAGACCTTATATTAATAGTGGTGACTTTCTACTTATAATGGTCAATTTGTCCAAAAAAATGAGTCATAATAGTGAGGGGTCCTCCTATATTCCACATGATTAGAACGAGAGATTTGATATTCATCCTAATGTGTATTTTTATATTTTTGGCCATGCATGGGGAAGGATCTTGTTATATTCCAATTTCTTGATTATTGAAATGAGACTCCTATCCTTCAACCTCTATTTATCCATGATCGATCAACTCTTAGAAATAATTTCATAGTTGCATGCACCTTCAGGTGTCATGCACCTTTAGGTGTCATGAACCTTGACTCAGTGATAGAAACAATATTAATATTCATTATGTCACACTATTTTTGGTTTAATTTCATCAATGGGTTTTATTTCAGGAAGAATAATCATGGTAGTGGCTATATGATTTTTCATGACACTCTCTACAATTTCACCAAGATTAGTTTATCATCACTTCCTAGATTCTATCGTTGGCTTGCCTCTAGGTACAATAACATTAGATTTGTTGTCACATTTAAGAGATTAAAGCCTTGGATGGTTTGGACATGTTTGGCATCTCAAACTCCATCACCAACCACATTTTTGATCTTATTAAATAACATTGGCTTTTCTTTTGAGGTATTATTTTTAATTTAATCATTCTATGAAAATATTTTGAGTACTCCCTTATAAATAAGAGATTTATCTAATCCCTAAGTCATTCAGGATCAAATTTCCTTGTACCAACAACATGGCTGAATATGAAGCACTCATTACAAGACTTTGATAGGTAGTACAATGGAAAATAGCACATCTAAAGGTTTACAGTGATTCTTAGTTAATCATAAATCAGGTTACAGACCATTTTTAGACCAAAGATGACAAGTTGTTACTATATAAATCCATGGTCGACACTCTCAAGCAATAGATTGTCAATGTCTAGTTTAAACATATACCAACGGATATTAATAAAATAGAAGATTCTATGGCTACTATTAGATCTCTAATTCCGCATATAGATATAGCTATGGAATATAAATTTCTTGTTGAAAATCTAATATTGTCATCTCATGAACCATTAATCGTCACAATGATCTATGATATTATTGGTCCCAAATCTACTTGGTATTCATACCTATATACCTATCTCCATTACCATATGCCACCTAACTTATCCCAAAAATAATCTAAAGCTTTTATCTATAATGTTACACATTATACCTTACTCAAACCAACCCTATACCATCATAGTTTTGATGGATCTTTTCTTCATTATTTAACTTTGTCAAAATATACATTATCATTATGGGAAGTTCATGAAGGGGTATGTGGAGCCCACACCATTGGGGCAATACAATCTCAAAATTTCTTGCATATTGAGTACTATTGGCTAATAATGGATGAAAATATAGCTGCATATGTGAAAAGATGCGATAAATGTCAATGGCATAACAATCTAATTCATGTCATGGCCAAGACTATGAAACTAATGCTAACACCATGGCTATTTTATACATGGGGTGTCAATCTCATTGAGAAGATAAACCCCACCTCATCTGACAGCCATAAACATATCCTTCTTGCCACATAATATTTCACTAAGTTTGTTGAAGCTATACCCCTCACTTACCAGACTAAAAATAAAATTTAAAAATTCATATTTAACCATTTCATTTTTCATTAAAATATCCCCTCTAACATTATATCTGATAATGGCAGATCATTCAAAACCAAAGATATCAAAAAGCTATGTGTCGAGTATAAGATTAAATAATATTTTTACATAACATATTACCCACAAGGTAATGGCCAAGCAGAAGCATAAAACAAAACCATTGTCACCATCCTCAAAAATATTGTTAATGATATTGGCTATGATTGGCACCTTCAAATATTCCATGCCCTCTGGGTATATCATACCAATCATTGCACTCCCATAGGTGCCATTCCATACTCATTTATTTATGGTACTGAGGCCATTCTTCCCATTGAGCTCGAGTTACCTTCATTACACATCTCTTTGAATCATATCTTGGATGATGAAGACTATCAAGTATCTCACTTGCAAGAGCTAGAGTTACTTGATGAGAAATGCATGGACACAATAAACAACCTAGAAGCATATCATAACTGACTTTGTGGCCACTACAATTGGCACCTGAAATATAGTGAATTTTAGGTTGGTGATCTTGTTATTAAAGAGAACAAAATAATACCATGGACAAAAAGAATAATAAAGGCAAGTTAAAACCCAATTGGGTAGGTCCTTTCATTATTATTTCAAACTATGATGTTGAAGTATGCAGGCCCACCACACCAGACAGGGATGAACTTGATAATCTGATGAACATTATACACCTCAAGCATTACTTCACTTGAGTGACTTGGTATATTGTCTAAGAGGACCATTTCAAGTTATACCATATTATCAACTTTTTTCATTGTACTATACCATTCTACCATTCTATCACTTAGTCATTATACCATTTTGTTCTACCATATCTTTTCTATTGACCAAGTTGTTTTGACCCTCCCTACCTAGTCTATTTGACTTTGGTTCTATTTCATTATTTCCACTTTCAGTACAAAGAATCAGATCAATTTTAGTAGTTATTTCAACTATTCTAGATAGAGGTTATTTTTTGGAGTATTATGATAGAAGTTTGGCAGTTACATCCTTCATTTCTTGTTTTGTTCTATACCATGCTTTATTTATGTGGGCTTGATTATAACTATCTTAGGTAAAAATAGTGTACCACCATCTTACTACTAATTATAACCACCTATGGTCAAAATAGTATTATTGACTTATGTTATTGTTTCCTAGTTATAATCATCTATGGAAAAACTAGGGACAACACTTGTTTGTTGTTCCTTGACATACCAACTTTCCATTCCTATGTCATACTATGCCATTATTCCAACTATGCCTATTTTGTTTGGATTGGCTACTACACTAGTTAGATTCCTCCATCATCAAGGTAAAACTACAATGACTTGAGGTCCCATCCTAGAATTATGTAGGCAACACTCGATACTTGTTGAGGTCAGCTCAGTCACCCCTTTAGTCATACTCTCACTATTTTTTGAGCAATTCATAAGTTTGAATTCTCTCACTATTTTGTGAGCAACCTAAGCCACACTCTCACCATTTTATGATCGTAGACCGTTTAATATCTCATCATTCTCAATCAAGTTGAGAAACCTCAAAATTTTAAAAAACATTAGTAAAATTGATTTACGAAAAATAAAAACATTAAGCACTTCTTTGCCTTTAGGACTTTGGGAACCATCACTAAGTCACAATAAATCACTTTTCATTTAGTTTCCCCATCCTTATTGGCTCTCTTATCCCATGTTCTCACCATTTTATGAGCTCATTCCCATATTCTTCTATAACATTCATCATGATTTATTTCTCATCATTTTCTTCTATCTCATTTCTTGGTATAACTACCTTTGGCTTGAAGTTTTGTTGGATATAACATCCATGGAGCTATGTAGGTAGCATCCAATTACCTAGAGCATCTAGAGCCAAATTAGCCAGCCCTTCCTTTTTTTCTATTTCCCCATTTTATCTGTTTGTTTTGTTGTCATTTATTTTCTAGGGGAAATGTTCATCATCTTATTTGTGTCATGTTATTTGTACTAACATGGTGATTAACCATTGTTTTTTTTTTCATTTTTATTGTCTTTTTTTTTTTTTTTTCTTTTTTCTATGTGTTTTGTTTGTTTGTTTATTTGTCTCTCTTTGTTTAGTTAGTTAGTTTATTTGTTTGCCTATTTATTTTATTTATTGTTGTGCCTTGATTCAATCTATGTGCATCTATTGGGTGATTCCTTGTACACTATTTTTGAATCCATCCATATTCATACATTAACATTATCATCATGGTTTTTATCATTGGTACATTGTTTTCCTTTGAGTATTCAATTAGGACTCAGTCCATATGAATATTTTGGTCAAGTATTCTGATGCAGGAGCATCTTCATGCTAGCAATGTATTTGTCATGTTCTTGGTTGAGTTTTAGCATGTCTAGGTGTACTAAGTTAGTTTTCCTCCATTTTTTAGTTTTCAAATTTTTACATTTGTCTAAGTATCCTTTAAGCATGAAATCAAGTCTGTTGGGTGAGTTATTAAGTGATCTGAGTTTTCTTATGTTAGATGAACTATTTTACTCATTTTGGGAGGTTGTTGTGTAAAGCCTAGGATAGAATTGAGTATCTACATTAAGAAAATATTATTTTGTATGGGGATTTTCGTGTAAAATAGGGGATATATGCATATTGGTGAATAAATGAAGGGTGTGGGAGAGATCTGCAATGCATAGACAAACACCAAATATATATATATATATATATATATATATATATATATATATATATATATATATATATATTGGTAATATTAATAAAGTGTGTATTTGTTTTGAGTAAAAAAACAATCCAGTTCCAGTTCAATTCTATCAATAGTTTACTATCAGAGCCATGCATATAGTAGTGCTTTAAGGGGCAGCACTTTAATATTATTGCCCCATTGATGAAATTCATTTTTTGATTTGCATCCGGGCTTGATCAGTTTCATTCAAATGCAAAATTTGAGTTTGCACTCACTGCTATTTGTGTGTCAATATCCTTTCTGGTGCAATGACATTCTAGATCCATTATGCGTGATTTATTTCTATTGTATAGAGCAATCCACAATAGTCGGCCCATTTTGCAATCAGATCTAGCTTCTAGTGCAGGTTTATTTACGCTTTGCCACTATTCCTAATGATTTGTGCAATCATTCTTTCCAAGGTCGTGATCAACGTGAAGGGTAACTATTCAGATGTGAAGAAGAACCTAGGTGATATTTTGTGTTTGAGAAAATAAGTTGTCAATACATATAGTTAGCCCTATTTGCAATTTGGTGTCTGTCACCATTAATAAGTTGTCAATACATATAGTTAGTCCTATTTGCAGTTTGGTGTCTGTCACCATTAATAAGTTGTCAATACATATAGTTAGCCCTATTTGCATAGATGTCTTTACACCATTTGGTATCAGAGCCCCAGGGATTGTGCACAATCTAAAGATCCAAGTCAAAGAGAAGAAGAACGTGATTTGTTAAGAAGAGGCAAGATGGCCATGAGAGTTAGGAACAGAGGTGGAGCTAGAGGAAGGAGACCTAGAGGACAGGTTGCAATGGCAGAAGAGATTAGGAACCTGAAAGCTAGGCTACAAGACCTAGAGATGGCTCAAAGAAGAGGCACTGACATGGGTGAAGTCAGTGATAGAGAAGACGAGCCACAAGAGGAGGAATTGGTGGTGGAAGAAGAAACAACTGAAGATAGGTTGATTAGAGCCATTATGAAGGTGAACACAAAGCCAAAAATGGAGGTTCTAATGTATGAAGGTAATTTGAATGTGGAATAATTAATTGATTAGACTTTTGCATTAGGCAAATACTTTGAGTATGAATGAATTAAAGAAGATGATAAGAAAGTCAAGTATGCCATGACAAGGCTAAAGAGCCATGCATCCCTGTGGTGGGATGGAGTGTAAGAAGAAAGAAGGAGGAAAGGGAAGCCAAAGATTAGAAGCTGGGACAGAATGGTAGCAAAAATGAAAGGTATGTTTATGCCTAAAGATTATCAAGCCAATCTTTTTAAGCAATTACAAAATTTGAAGCAAAAAGAGATGTCTGTAAAAGAATACACTGAAGAGTTTTATAGGTTAACCATAATATTAGGTCATATTGAGGATGACACAGAGAAGGTAGCTAGATACACTAATGGTTTGAAATTTTCCATTCAAGATGAGATTAGTCTTCTCATTCCTAAGACAGTTGAAGAGGCATATCAATTTGCCTTGAAAGTTGAGGAGAAGATTTCAAGAAAACAAACATCCTTCTCAAGAGGAAGGGGCAAATCCATCAGAGGTAGAGGATTTCAAGGAGGTAGAAGATAGCTATAAACATCTCAAGAAGAGGCCAGCAGCTCACAAAGTTCAAGAGGCAGCTATACACCAAGAGGAAGAAAGCCATACCAAGGATATCAAAGAGGAAGAGGAAGATTGATGGGCAAATGCTTTAGGTGAAACAATTATGCAGGACACAGGGCATATGAGTGTCTAGAAAACCCTTCTACCAGCCACGAGAGGGGTGTACATGTGACCCAAAGTGAAGAAAAAAGTGAAGAAGTTGCAGTAGCTTATGAAGATACCCCAGAAGAAGGTGAGTCTCTTTGATGAAAAGAATATTTTTGAAGCCAAACAAAGAATTTTTAGAACCACCTCAAAGGAAAAATCTATTTAAAACCACATGTAAAAGTAAGGGGAAATGCTGCAAGGTCATCATAGACAGTGGGAGTACTAACAATCTTGTGTCAACTGAGATGGTGGAGAAATTAGGCTTGAAGAAGGAGGTGCATCCTACACCTTATAAAGTTTCTTGGCTACAAAAAGGACACAAACTCTTGGTAAGTGAACAATGTAAAGTATATATTCAAATAAGAACATATAAGGATCAGATTTTATGTGATGTCATGCCCATGGATGTATGTCATATCTTGCTTGGAAGGCCTTGGCAATTTGACAGGAAGGCCATGCATGATGGAAGTTAGAATGCATACATGTTTGAAAAGGATGGGATTAAGCATACACTCACACCATTGAAAAAAGAGGCTGATGTTGTTGTTGGATAGAATTCTAAAGTATTGATAATGAGTGGTAAAGAGTTTCTACATCAAATGAAGAAAGAAAAGGTAAACTTTGTTGTGATTGGTAAGCCAAGGAGTGTAGTCACTAGTACTAAGTTGATTGATTTGCCATTAGAGATTCAAGATATGTTGAATGAGTACATTGACATTGTGGTAGATGATTTAACTAATGAGTTACCACCATTGAGAAGCATTATCCATCACATAGACTTGATTCGAGGAGCAAATCTTCCGAACAAGGCTGCCTATAGGTTGACACCAAAGGAAAATGAAGAGATCAAGCACCAAGTTCAAGAATTATTAGACAAAGGATTGGTAAGAGAGAGTTTAAGTCATTGTTCTATCCCCACAATGTTGAGTCCTAAGAAGGATGAGAGTTGGATAATGTGTATAGATTCCAGAGCAATCAACAATATTACTATCAGGTATAGATTCCCATTACCTAGAATTGATGACTTACTTGATTATTTGAGTGGAGCTACAGATTTTTCTAAGATAGATTTGAAAAGTGGTTACCATCAGATTAGGATAAGAGAAGGGGATGAATGGAAAATATCCTTCAAGACCAATGATGGACTCTATGAGTGGTTAGTCATGCCATTTGGACTAACCAATGCACCAAGCACCTTCATGAGGCTGATGAATGAAGTGCTTAAGGAGTTCACTGGTAAGTTTGTGATAGTGTATTTGGATGAAATTTTGGTGTTTATTCAAACTAAGGAAGATCATTTAAAACATTTGAGGATGGTATTGATTAAGCTACATGAAGAGAAATTGCTAATCAATGTAAAAAAGTGTAGTTTCCTGAAGACAAAGTTGATATATTTGGGGTTTGTGATTTCAAAAGAAGGATTGAAGATGGATAAGGAGAAGATTAAGGATATACTTGAGTGGCCTACACCCAGGAGCACATATGAGGTAAGAAGCTTTCACGGTTTGGCTAGCTTCTATAGGAAATTCATAAGAAATTGTAGTGGAATTGTTGCTCCAATGATAGATACAATCAAAGGTGATAAACGAAGTTTTTGTTGGACTGAGGCTACTGATAAGAGTTTCAAATTATTGTAAAATAAGGTAACTGGAGAACCAATCCTATCCTTGCCTGATTTCAATAAGCTTTTTCAAGTAGAATGTGATGCTAGTGGAACTGCAATAGGCACTGTTTTAAGCCAAGATGGGAAGCCTATAGCATATTTTAGTGAGAAATTAAGTGATGCTAAGAAGTACTCAGATTATGATCACAAATTCTATGCTTTTGTATAGGCTTTGAAGAAATGGAGGCACTATCTTTTTCCTAAAGAATTTGTTTTGTTCACTAACAATTATGCTTTACAGTTCATTAGCAATCAGAATAAGTTGAGTCAAAAACATGTTAAATGGGTTGAATTTTTACAAAGATTCACATTCAATATTAAGCACAAGAAAGGACAATCTAACAAGGTTACAGATGCTCTAAGCAGGATGAATCTGATCATGCAGGAATCTCAAGTAAGCATTTTGGGATTTGAAGATTTGAAGGAGCTATATAAGGAAGATCCAGACTTCAAGGAACCATATGAAGCTTCCATGAATCTAGTAGGGGTTGATGGAAGTCCTTGGATAAATTTCATGATCCAAGAGGGTCTGCTGTTCAAAGGTAGCCAACTTTGCATAGCCAAGAGTTCCATGAGAGAAAATTTGTTGAAGGAAAAGCATAGTGGTAGCTTATCAGGACATTTTGGGCAGAATAAGACATTAGCACAATTGAGTGCTCATTACTATTGGCTAGATATGGGTACTGATGTCAATAAATTTGTTCAAAGGTGTAAAACATGCCAATATGCCAAGGGAAGCAGTCAAAATGCAGGTTTGTACCAGCCACTACCCATTCCAAATAGGCCTTGGGATTTAATAAGCATGGATTTTGTACTTGGTTTGCCAAGAACTCAAAAAGGTCATGACTCTATATTTATTGTGGTAGATAGGTTCTCAAATATGGCTCATTTTATTCCATGCTCAAAAACAAGTGATGCTACTAATATAGATAATCTATTCTTTCAAGATGTTGTTAGATTACATGGATTGCCAAGAACCATTATTTCTGACAGGGATACCAAATTTGTTGGACACTTTTGGAGAACCTTATGGAAGAAATTGGGTACACAATTGAGTTTTAGTTCAACCTATCACCCCCAAATTGATGGCCAAATAGAGGTTGTCAATAGGAGCTTAGGCATCACCTTGAGAAGCTTGGTAAGTATGCATCCAAAACAATGGGATCTTGCACTTACACAAGCTGAATTTGCCTATAATGATTCTCCTAATAGAAGTACAAGATTGAGTCCATTTCAAATTACATATGGAATGCATCCAAGAGGTGTGTATGAGTTAATAAATCTAAGTAGTATGGAGACAAGGAGTGTTGATGTAGAAGAATTTGCCAATGCCATGCAAAATTTGCATGAACAGGTAAAAAAGAAACTTGAAGAAAACACCATCAAGTACAAGCTAAGAGCAGATCAAAAGAAAAGAGAGGTCAGTTCTAGTGTTTTAGACTTTGTTCTTTCTCACCTTAGAAAAGAGAGGTTCCCAAAAAGGGAATATAATAAGCTAAAGGTAAAGAAAATAGGACCATGCAAGGTAATAAGGAAGTTTTCAAATAATTCATATGAAATAGAATTGCGAAAAGGAATTGGAATCTCTCCAATCTTTAATGTTCCAGATCTATATCCATACAAATACGAAGGACAACCAGCTGAAGAGATTGAAATAGGGGTAGATGAAGTTATCCAATGGGAGCAACAACTACCAAAGAGTGCCAAAGGAGATTGAGAGCATTCTAGACAAGAAAGTGGTTAAAAAGACAAGGGGCAAAGAATATTTTTGGTATCTAACTAAGTGGAAGAATCTACCAATTGAAGATGCAACATGGTTGACTGCAAATGACATCCTTAAGTTGGGCACAAGCGTAGAAGAACTGATGAAGAAAAACAACAAGTGAAGATTACTTCTTTTACTCCTTGGAAGAATGATGCAGGAGCATCTTCATGCTAGGAATGTATTTGTCATGTTCTTGGTTGAGTTTTAGCATGTCTAGGTGTACTAAGTTAGTTTCCCTCCATTTTTCAATTTTCAAATTTGTAAATTTGTCAAAGTATCCTTTAAGCATGAATCAAGTCTGTTGGGTGAGTTATTAAGTGATCTAAGTTTTCTTATGTTAGAAGAACTATTTTACTCATTTTGGGAGGTTGTTGTGTGAAGCCTAGGATAGAATTGAGTATCTAAGTTAAGAAAATATGGTTTTGTATGGGGATTTTCATGTAAAATAGGGGATATATGCATATTGGTGAATAAATGAAGGGTGCAGAGATCTGCAATGCACAGATAAACACAAGATATATATATTTTCTGGTAATATTAATAAAGTGTGTATTCATTTTGAGTAAAAAAAATAATCCAGTTCCAGTTCAATTCTGTCAATAGTTTGTTATCAGAGCCATGCATATAGTAGTGTTTTAAGGGGCAACGCTTCAATATTATTGCCCCATTCATGAAATTTATTTTTTGATTTACATCCAGGCTTGATCAGTTTCATTCAAATGCAAAATTTGAGTTTGCACTCACTGCTATTTGTGTGTCAATATCCTTTTTAGTGCAATGACATTCTAGATCCATTATGAGTGATTGATTTCTGTTGTACAAAGCAATCCACAATAGTTAGCCCATTTTGCAATCAGATCTAACTTCCAGCACAGGTTTATCTATGTTTTGCCACTATTCCTAATGATTTGTGTAGTCATTCTTTCCAAGGTCCTGATCAACGCGAAGGGTAACTTTCTGGATGTCAAGAAGAACCCAGGTGATATTTTGTGTTTGAGAAAATAAGTTGTCAATACATATAGTTAGCCCTGTTTGTAGTTTGGTGTCTGTCACCATTAATAAGTTGTCGATACATATAGTTAGCCCTGTTGTCGATACATCATTTTATATCATGTTTTCCATAATCAAGATACTAATAACTATAAATGCCTCTAGGTAAATCATTACATACCATCCCACTTATTTTCCATAATCGGGGTACAATGCTTATAACAGCTTTTGGTAAAATCATTATCCACCATCCCACTTCCATTACCAATGATTCTAACTTCCTTTGGGAAAATCCTTGGGTTCCTACTAATTTGAGGGTTAATGATTATAACTACCTTAGGGAAAATCATTCACTTCCTTCTACCCAACTAGGACATGTTTTTATCCTGCCAATTATTATAACCACCTTTGGGAAATTAATTTTTTTCTTTTAATTGATTATAACAATCTTTGGTAAAATCATCACCTTTTTAAATCCCACCTATGTTGATGATTTTAACTGCCTTTGGGAAAAGCATCCTATTTATCTACCCTAACTAGGGCAGCTCTGTATGCCACTAATTATAACTACCTACGGCTAAATTATTTCATTCCACTTGATCATTTTAATCCATTTGGTCCACTCATTTCCTTCTTTTGAGGGACCATTTGTTGACCCCCTTTGCCAACCACTCCTTCAAGGGGGAACCTACAACTCATCCATTATATTTGAAGTCATAAGCATACAAGACCTTTTCAATCTTTGAGAAGATGTTACTATGCTTATAGCTTGAAACACCATCCCAAATAGGGGCAAATTATAGACACCTAAAATTGGCCACCAATGGCTTCATGCTGAACTTTAGACCAATTCTTACCGAGTTTTACAAATCTAGCCTAAGAATCACTAAGCATCTTAAATTTGGCTTCATAACATGCAATTTGGCCTATAGACCTATTAAATGTGGCAAATGCACACATCAATAAATTGAAAATCTTAAAAAATGCTAAAATACCAAAACAAAATTAATTAACATGAAAAACCCAATCAAATTCCTAATTGAATTATCCATAAGCAATAAATGAAATATCAAAAAATAAAATAAAAAATTGAAAAAAATCCTATAAATTCATAATTACCTTTTTGTGAGTTTTCAAATATCAAAAAATATCTCAACATGCTTATTCATTTCTAATCATGACCATTTTCCACCTTTTAACTCTATTGGGGTTAATTAACTCACTAAGGTTAAGTTTGAACCCATTCTAAGCCCTAACTACACTCTAACTCACCTTGGGTTGGGGTTGGTCTCTAAACCTATAAACAAAAGCATTTACCTATCCATTTAGAAAGCTTGAGCATAGTAAAGTTATAATGCTAGCTTTAGAGCAATATTGCATGATAATAGTGTTATAATGCCAAAATCACAAGCCAAGCCACTTTGAGAAACATCAAGCCAAAGCCAAACTAAACAATGGTGTCAAGGAGAGAAATAACCACACAACTCCATTTTCCAAAGACTTCTTGAGCACAAGCCGAGTAAACTAAATGAACACATCATTTGGAGTATTCAAGGAAGGTAAAGAAATTTGTAAGTTTTTTAGATTCTAGTTGTGCTTTGTCAATTTTTGTTTGTTCCCTAAGCTCCCCTTATAATCTAGGCATGAAGGTGTTAAGCATTTTAGTGTGTTTTTCATTTCATTATTTTTATATGAAAAATAACGCTTGATCTAACCTCCCCTCCATCATCAAATTCCTAGCATTATAGTTTACAATGAGTAAAAGGCATAGATAGAGAAATGTGACATACTTACATTAAGCATTAATATTTTTGTGAAAATAAAACTGAGTTATAAATCGATTACCATCATTGTAAGACAAAAACAATCATCATAAATTTTCAGCATTATCAAACAAAAATAATCATCATTGTGAAAATAAAATTGAATTATAAATCAGTTACCCTCATTGTAAGACAAAAATAATCATCATTGTGAAAATAAAATTGAATTATAAATTGGTTACCATCATTGTAATTAAAAAATAATCATCATTAATTGTCATCATTATAGGACAAAAATAATCCATCTTTACAATTTAAATTGATACAAAGAAACAAAAGGTTGCATAAGGACAAGACAAGAGAATATAACCACTATAGATGTTAAACTAAAGTAACTAATGTAAATACTCATTTATTGCTAAAAAATGATTCGTTAATATTTAAATGACTTACCCAATACAATTCAATGTTGAAACCAAATTGAGTTGCACATTGATCATTTGTTCCTCGATATTGATTAGCCTTCCAGCATTCACATCTTGCCTCTACATTTGGTGTTCAAGAAAAGTGAATTCCTTCTAATGGTATTTCATTCGCCCTTCCTCATCCATCTATAGGGTGGAAACCACTGACTTATTATTTTCAACTATAACATCTCTTAGACTTGTAGCTTTGAATATTGCATTTTTTTTCCCCTATACATTGGCTTTCAGATGTTACTTCAAGTGTTTGGTAGTCATTTATTTTGGCATTCCCATTTAGTGAATAAAATTCTTCATTAACCACATGGTTAATCTCAGAAGTGTCAATGTATATATTTTTGGGATTGATGGCTCTATCTTGACCAAAATTTTCATCCATTGCATGAAAAAATTCATCATGATACTTTAGAGGGACCTTTTTCTCAATTATTTCTTGATTTTTCATACTTTAGTAACTATCATGCCCTGAGGGAATATTATTTTCATAATATTTGACTTTTTTATAATCGGGTTGAATATGTTCCCATTGATCTCGACATTGGTTGGGTGTGTGAATCAAACCATGATCAACATAATGTTTTTTCACATTTATCCACTTTTCATAGGATGATATAGCCTTTTTCATGGTTCTACCATTCAACTATGTTTGCCTCTCAATAAGCTTAACAAAAACGAAAACAAGAGTATCTACAATAGTCCAACGAATTCTACCCTTTTAGGGAGGAAGGACAAATTGCTAACTTTTAGTTATGTGTGAGAAATATCTTTTTAGGCAAAGACACATCAATTTGTTGTGGAGATTGTTCTTCATGGTTAAATTCTTCAACAAAACTATTCTCTCTCATAGAGATGTTAACATCGTCCTTAAAGTTTACTTGTGTACTCAAAACTTGGGTACTTGAAACAATTTCAGAACAATTCTCATTAGTTATGAAGAAATCATATTGCAAGTCATCCTCTATAAGAAATGAAGTATATTTGTGGAATCTAGACTTGGTAGGAGTTGAATGAAACACAGATTTATCCATGATTTTTCTTTCTTTCTTTCTCTACATGCAATAATGAAAAGGGTACATACATTAAAAATAGAAATTGATTCATTTATTATAGTCACTTTTAGTAGTATAGATATAGGATTGCAAGTGATGGAATTGTATAAAAACACCAATTTACTACATAATACAATGTGTCTTTTAGTCTAAAAAACACATGATTTTCTAGTTTGATACATGTACTGCTTGAAGGTTTGTTTCATCCATTTTTTTGATTGAATTTTCAATGTTAAGAGCAATCTAAATAGGGATAAAACATAGTTTAATCCAGCTATGCTACTCACAATGTTTTCCTATGAAAATTTTAAAACTTTAATGTTAAGAACTATTTGCATGGAAATTGTCTGAATTTAAAATACACACTAAAACAAGATAAATAAAATACAAAAGCATTTAGGTGGAGCATGACCATCATTGTAAAAATCTCAACCTCGTTAGCCTAAATTATATTTATTGTAGCCTCTGAAGGAAATATTTTACGTTTGTTTGGTGTAACAACACGTGACTAATTTTTAAACTAAAATCAAATTTACTTATACTATAAATCCACACGAAAACAACAAACACAAAAAATTCTAAACATAACTTGCTATTAAGGTAAGGGAGACCAAATCAACTCAATCACTTATCACTCTAGACATTTGAGTTGGTAATAGTAAATACCCTGAGAATGGCAATCTTAGGCCTCAAAGCTTATGACTAGGCTGAGCTTCATTCCATGTTACCAAATGATGCAGAACATGTCAGAATTCTAAGTGAACATAGATTTGTAGCATATATTTTGATTCATGTATGTGGTGAAAATAAATAATTTTGATGGTATAACCCCTTGTTCTATTTTCACTATATTTGTTTTTAGAAACTAAGAAATTCAAACAACTTACAACTTTCACTGTACCTATTGTTGATAACTAAGAAATTCAAACAACTTGTAATTGGGGCTTGACTGTGTATTGTTGTCTGACATATCTAATTCTTTTTAATAACTAGGAGTGTTATTATAGAAGTAGTTTTGGTCCGTAATTACCTTGGTTATACCATTACACATCAAGATGGATCCTGACTATGTATGGATAAAATTAATGGATTAATCTCTTGTTCTTATATGCTTTTCTTATCAAATTAGCTTTAAAATAAAATAAACATAAAGGAAATGAATGTGAACATAAAAATTCTAAAAGACTATAATCGATGGCATACACATCACCATGAACACAAATTTACCTTGGATATATCCATTGTGGGTGAGAGACCCAGTGAAGATGGGGTTGTACCTCCTTTCCAATTCACCAAATTTCTAGAATACAAGGCATGGCTCAAATATGAAGCAACATAAGTGCATTTTGAGATGACAAGACACTTCTACAAGGACATTCACCATTATTATGCATTGAATTCACTACTTAGATGAATTTTTTTTCTATACATGCTTTTGACAGTCTGTTACAATCTTACAAGCAATTCTAGATGCCTTGACCAATGTCTATACATGTTTATTTATGATAACAAATGAATAAAGAACCAATGTATTTAAATGTTTATTTTGGATTCAAGTTTAATGTAAGTACACCATTTTAAGCTGAAATTTGTTCACTTTTGTGAAGTAGAGAATTATTTTAAAGGAAACAATTTCTTTCGTCATGTCTGTTATTCGTATTCTCATAATAAGCTCACATCCTTTCTAATAATTTTAATTATTATGTATTATTTTTGGATGATTCATTTCATGGATAAGGGATGTAGATTGAAAATTATGAATCATATATTCATGGTTACTTGTATTCTATACAATCATTTTTTGTAAATAATCTTAATCTGATTATGCCACCCCAATTTGAAGTTAGACTTGCCAACTATAAAACTTTATTTATTTCCAAATGCTTTGTGGTGATTTTATGAAATCATGGTTATTGCTTGCAACAACTAATTTATGTTAGTAAATTCACATGAAACATACAAGATCTAATTTTTACACCATGCACCCCATTTACATTAGTGAAATATCTCCTTGAAAATCTTTCAATCAACTATTCCTTCAGAAATTAAAATTAATTTGTAAATAATCATATTATTCTTTATTTTTTATCAAACAAATCTAATTTAAATTTATATAATTCTAATAAAATTGATAAGGTCATTATTTAATCCTTTGTGTGCATTTGTATGACATTATTTCAACACCAAAGTATTTAGCAAACTGAAAGGTATTTGAGACTATCTGATAATCTGCAGTTCTAATCTATAATATGCTCTATTGTGATATGTCAGTGCCCTGCAAGGTGTTTATATCACATAAAATGGCATATTTAGAAGCTCAAGTAAAAAATTAAAGAGAATTTGTTTGGAGGGAAACACATGAAATCGTGACACATGGCAGAAGAAATGACAAAATTTCAAGAGCAAGTAAAACAAAAATTTTACCCCCAATGCTTTGCTACGCTATAAATTCACTCCCTAAACAGTCATTGTTGTGTTTTGTTAGAGGTTTTTTTCCCCAATAATAAAAAATTTAGAAATTATTCATTGGACCCCAATTCCCATTTTAATAGCAGTAGTAGCCCCAGACATGGGACTTCACTCTTAGCATTACAATAATGTTTGGGAAAAGTACTATTTAATTGCTCACGTATTGGCTTACAAAATTTGTGCACGTAATGGTTTACGAGTTTTTGTGCAAATATTAGGGAACTTACAATACATCCTATTAAATAATTCATAGAATTGGATGTAACGACATTTTAAAAAATAAGTATTTGATAATTAAAATTGTATACAATTTTGTGGTTACAAATGGTTTAGTCACATATTTTTTTTCTTTTGATGATTAAGGATAACCGTGATGATCAAAAATGTTGAAAAATATAATTGTACTTCTTTTTTTCTTAAAATAGAGATTCGTAATTGTATATACTATAAGAGTATAAAATCTTTGAAAATACATGATAATTCATAAATAAAATATTTTGTGAACAATTCAGTGAAAGAAAAATGCCATTATTAATTGGATAATATTTATTTGAAAATTGTAGTTTTATATATAAATAAATAATAATTATTTGATCGTAATATTTATTTGTTGGACCTTTCTTTTATTCTTTTATGACTTTAAAAAATTAAACTGAAAAATGAATAATATTTTATTATTTCATTTGGAATATTTTTAATGTATATTTTATAATTTAAAATTATTATATTTTTATGATAGAAAGTATAAAAAAAATCTAAAAAAAATCATGTAACATTTCCTTTTTTGAGTATTTAATAATATGTGTATTAAAATTATCCAAACGTCATTTTCAAAACATTCCATTTTCATTTTCCATATATAATAGCTCTTAATTTTGGTAATAGATGTAGATTGGTTTCAAATTTATTTATAGTTTAAATTTTAAATTTAAATAATTATATTTTAAATTTTTATATACTTTTAAATGATGGGGTATAACATCTTTCATTTAATTTAATATAACATTACATAATTAAATTAAAATGATTATTATAAAATAAAACAAGGATTGTATAGTGCTTAATTTTTTTTTGTATTGAATATTATGTTACATTTGATATTTTTTTATATAAATCGAAGTGTTATATTTATTAAATCTACTTAGCAGTCACCATAGTTCCTATCTTTATCTATAAAAACAAAAATATTAAATTTTACCTAATCTGTCATAAAATTTATATTATAGAATTGACTTAGTTAAATCTTGTTTGTAGAGATTATTTATATGACACATGTCCCTTAAACAATTTTGTTGTAGGTGTTTTATCCAAACTAGGGTTAAGTTATACAAAGTTGGTGATATTTATTTGTAACCCATTAGTGAACCATGATAAATGTCTTAGCCAAACTATGTGGTTAATTTTTGTATCATTTATAAGTTTTATTTATAATCTATAAATGAGATGTAATAACAATATTAGCCAAACTATAGGATTAAGTTGTCATTATTTAATAAAATTTATTCATAACATATAAACTATAAATTATAATGACTTCTAAAAAAGATGCATGTAATTAATAAAAGTGGTTTGGAACTTAGCTATCTTAATTCTTAATTTATGTGTGGTGATTACGTTAAGTTAAAAGAAAATATTAATTATTAAACTTTAACTTATTCAATAATCATTATTATTTGATATTAATATTTTTAGAAATTTTGTTGCTTTTTATATCTCAACATGGTCATAAGGTATATCTAGATTAAAAAATATATGTATGCATAAGAAATTATTTAAAAGTAATAAAAAATTAAAATTAGGTCAAATAAACCCTTTTAAGGTTTTTTCATGACATCCCGGTGAAAGTTGAGGAGGAAGAGTTCTTAGCTTTATTTAAATATTTTTGAAGGATTGTCGCAATTTCTATCAAAAGCTAATTATTAGTTATTTATTAGTTGTGTGTTTAGCATGTAGGGTAGGATAGCAATTAAGGGGGTGATAACTTACTAAGACCCATGGTGACTCATGTTTTTCAATAATTGGAATGTTTCTTGGAAAATAACAATTTTTATTTGTTATTGAGACAAAATACTAAAATTAGAACAAAGATTGAAGCATGCATTTATTGATATTTAATTAATGATATTTTATGTAAAGGCATTTCAATTTTATAGAAGTTATGATGTGAACATATAAATTATTAATTAATGATATAAATAATTAAAATAAAAAAATGAATATAATAATTAATAATGGTATGAGGTGTTATAGTTATTAATTATTTATTATGTTGGAATAAGAATATTTTTAAATAATACTTTTTAAAATATTTTAAAATTAATATATCAAACATTAACTAAAATTTTGTAATTATTAATATAATATTATTTTTAATTATTTTATTAATTGAAAAAATTTGTTAAATATTTTTTATTATTTTCAGTTATTTAATTAATTGGAAAAAATTGTTAAATAATTCTTATAATCATTTATTTTAATAGGGACTAATAAGATTACATTAATTTTTTAATTATTTCTTTTCTCAAATAATTTATCTAAAAAACCTCAAATATATATATAACTTATCAAAGTATTAACAATAAAAACATATACTGATATGTGATTGTATACTTTTATACAAAATATATCAAAATTAAATAATAAAAGATGAGAAAAGTGAAAGATCACACATAACTAATGTTACACCACTATAAAGGGGAAAAAATGTCAATAAATTTTTTCTATAATGAGCTGGTTCTATAATCAAATATTGAAAAATGCCCTCCCTTGGTTCAATAGGTTTTATCATCTAATATTTAAATTAGATATAAATAACTCAATAACATTTAGTTTTTGGTCTAGTTTTATGGGTGGACATGCTCTCTACATAATTTTCAAGTCATTTAAGTATTATGGTTAAGACTTTAGGGAAATGTGTGGTTTGGAAATAAATCCTTTTAAATTTTTGGATGGGACATCATATAAAAATATGAGAACAATATATGACTTTAAATAGGTCAAATATTTAAAAAATAATTTGATATGATAAAAAAAACATTAATTAAAATTCATGTTTATGTTTTTAAAATAATAAATTTTTTATATTATGCATGTATGAGTTCCTTAAATTTATTTACATTATTATATTAAATTGGAAAGTTTTGTTAGGGAAAAATAACTAAAAAAATAAAAATAATAAAAAACTATTGATAAGGAAAGCTAACTTAAACATCTTCTTCAATGGAAATGATAAGGGAGGATTTTGAATATTAATATATGACCTATAATTCTTATTGTATTTCTAAACACAATTTTACCTATCAATTTTATCTTACATAACCTTAAAAGGGAAAGATAACATCTGTTTGTGCACTTCAAGAATCATTTATGACTTTTTCAATGTAATACTATATTAAACCTAATAACCTCTTAAAGGGTTTGTTTAAGAATTTAAATATTAAAGACTTTTCCTAACTAACCATAAAATTATTTTATTTAAAAAAAAATCAAATCATTATAATTTTTAAGGAAATAATACCCTAAAAATCAAATATATTATGCCAAGGATTTTAAATAAGAAAAATTATTTAATGATGGAGTGAAGTTGTCATTTATTTTGAATTTACATAAAAGTGTTGTGTGATTCTTTTTATTAGCATAAAAAATTTTCAATTCTTTAATAAAGGTTTACATTTTTATACATTGGAGGATTTGGAGTTTCACCCTTTGAGGGGTTTGAGCTCGCAAACCATTAAGAATAAATCATATGTTGACCTTAGATTCTACACATAATGTTAATTATGTTAAAAATGGCAAAGTATGTATGTATTTATGTATTTAAATAAACTCAAGAAAGCATCGATGTATGTATTTAAATAAACACAAACTAGGAGAAACATAGTAAGGATCAAGGAAAGAAAGATATAATAGATGTTAAACATCAAGGAAAAAAAGATGAGATAGCAAGAGATTGATCCAAATCAGTCAATATATACTAAATAATACTCTAAGGGGAAGGAAAAGTGGAAGAACGGTTGAAAACATGAATAGGTGGAGTTGATTTAGTGCTAATTGGCAGTTGAAGGGGTCCAATAATTATATAAAAAGGCACCTCAACCTCCCATTTTATCAACTATATTCTGGATGTGTTAGGTCCATTTTACAAGAAAATTAAGTGGAGGGAAAGGTTAGGGTTTTAAGAATATATCAAGCCTTGAATGGTGACTATAATTATGTTGTATCATGTCTTGTAGCATGAATTTTTAGTTTTGTACATGAATGGAGTTGTTATACATGTTGATGTAAAGTATATTATGTTAATGATGGATGGAAGTGATATTAAATCTATATGTTATAAGCATTAATGTGTAGTAGTTTCTATTCTTTATGATAATGTGAATATTTTTATGATTTGTTGTTGCATGTATTATTCTCTATATATTCTTATATCAATGTGATTCTTAGTGTTTTTGCTATGCCTTGAGTGAGTGCCTAAGTATCTATCTTAGGTGATATGTCACTATTGTGAATATTTTTATTTTTTGTACATAGTTCTCTCTCCACAAGATCGTGTAAAGGAAGGCTAAAATAAACACAAATTTTTAGTTCCATTTCTAAGACCCTTTTTGTAAGGAGTGTGGAAATTGGAAGATTGTTTCTGAAATATAATTTCTATATGAAAAAAATTTATGAATTTAAAACCCTAACAATGATAGGATATCATTTTTATCACATGAGGGCTATGAAATTGGTGAGCTAGATATGAGGCCAACTTGGCACTAGTGAAGGGATAATGGAAGACTTTGTGAAGAGGTAAGAGATGATCTTTGAATTATGTACCCCACTAGGAAGGGGAGCTAAGTCATTTAAATACCATGAGTACCCACATAGAATATGGAGGGCACATGACTAGTTCATGTGAAGAAGATATGGGTTAAAATGAGAAATAAATGGTACATAGTAAAGAATCCTTTCTTGAGAACAATTAATTTGAGTAAATTGGTGTGAATCTATGAGAAGGTGGAGGAAGATCTATAAGTTTCATATGATTTTTTCATGTAAAGAAGATAAGTTCTCCAATGAGGAAAAAGTGATGCAGAGTAAAGTAGCATTGTTTGAAGAGATTCAGTTTGAGTAAATTAATGTGAAGCCATGAGAAGGTGGAGGAATATGTGACACTTTTTAAGAGATCTCATAATTAATTTTTTATAGAATTGATGCTAGTGTATATCGCGTTTCATAAATAAAGCTTCAATTAAATGTTAATTTGGATAATTAGGGGTAATTTATATATAGAAATGTTGACCAAAAAATTCCTTAATTTATGAAATATGTCTTCTAAATGTAAAAAACATATGTAAATGATACATCATAGTTATAGTGACATCATCAAAACCTAAAATAATATAATTTTATTTGTTATACTAAACTTACCAAATACTATAAAGTAACTCGTCATAGTTAATTAGTCTCTACTTGTTTTACTCGCCATCTAAAAAATATATTTGAGTAATGAAATATAAAGTACTATGTTTTGAGAGAGAAAGAACCGTGAAACTAAATAATTTAAAATTTACTAAAATAAAAAATAAATTATCATATAAACTTAAACCTTTTATTCAAAATAAGTAATTATAAAGTATGATAACTTTTTAAACAAAATAATATGATATTAAAAATTATAATCTTTATTAAAATTAAATAACTTTTCAAATAAAAAATAATTATATTTAAAAATATAACTATTACGTCAAAACTAGAAATTAGAAAGTATGAATTTTTAGTAAGTAGATAAAAGTTTTACTTTTTGGAGGAAAAAAAATATAAAATAAATTAATTAATGACAAGTAATATCTCTAGTTTTTTTTCTTTACGTGGGTGTTACCCTTCGTGATGTCTAAGTATTCATCATCTAGTTCTAGTGCCTATCCACAAAGTTCATGAGGGGAGTTACCCATCTCTAGAGTGGCACCCCTTTAGGCTCAAGACAAGGGAGATTCAAATTTCAAGGTTGGTTTTAGCATTGGTCTCCTAGAGGCCATAATAGGTGGGTGCCCTAAATTTATAGGGCATGAGAAAGTGTTACTTAATCCTTCATAAGAGAGACATATTGGTTGATTTAATGGTACTTCAAACCCTTATTATATATTTATAATGGAAACCAAAAGTGTTACAATCCTGGTCTCAACAAGGGGCAAATATTTTACTAATTTGGTCTCTAAGGGAGAGAAGTTGGGTGGGCACTGCTAAGGCTATTCTGATAGTGTCTTTTATGGTTGAGGATCTCAAGGAGATAATCTAAAATGAGTAGTGCTTTATGGAGTGGGCTTTAGAGTGAAAATTTGATAACTTTTGGCCTAAACTCCTTTCTATTTTCCAATGGATGTATGATTCATGGTGGATTTTAATGGAGGAAAACTTGGAAATATATCCTTATGCCAAATGTTTTTTCATTTTAGTTTTAGACAATCTAGCAGACTATAATAAGGTTATTTATGATAATTATTTGAGATTGGATCAATATATCTTTATTTTGAAACCCTGGTTCCCTTCCTTCAATCCTCTTCTTGAAAACCTTACTAATAGGTCCATTTGGGTATAGTTGTTGTATCTTCCCCTTCAGTTTTGGATAGATTCTTATTTTTTAGCCATTAGTGGAACTTTGGGTGATCTACTAAAAATTAATGATTCTAAATAAAAATATTTCTCAAACCACCTTTGGCATGGTTATTTTTTGTTTGGATATATCTCAAGCTCTCCTAGAAGCCATTGAGTTAAAGGTCAAAGGTCAGATATGCTTTATTATTAGGGGTTGTCATTCAAATGTCAGATATGCTTCAAAATAGGTCATTTGGCTTCATCTTACCTTATCCATAAACTTAAAGTGTATTATTCATGGTGGAAAAATGTTTGCAAGGATCATCTCTATGTTTTTCCTTTTATTGCTTCTACTATGCCTGTAAACCAAATTGTAGAAAAGTCTTAGGAGGTAGATGTGAAATTGCCTCATCTTTTGAATCTAATTCAATACCTAAGGAGTTAATTTATTTAAAAAAATTCTTAGTTTGGTCCTTGATTTAGGCGAAAGGTTGTAGAAAATTTTCTTCTAGCAGACTCACAATTGATAAGTATTCTCCTTGTGGAGTTGTCCGAGGGAATTTGGATAATCAAGAAGATTGCACTATAGTAAGGATTAATTAAAAAAAGGGCATCTTATCACTGAACCTTCCTCTATGACACTTCATTCTCAACATAAAAATGGTAATGAAGGAACATAATTGGATAAATTTCTTTAGTATCTTTTGTAGTTTCTTTGTTTTGTTATGTCCTTATTGACACTATGATCAGGGTTGCCCTGGGATTCTTTCCTATGGTTGATTATGTGATTTATTTTGTTTGGTATTAATCTATGTTTTTTTATTTAAGGGTAAGAGACCCCCCAACCCTAATATCTATGTAAAAAATATATATCTCTAAGATTTCTTATATATCTATATAGTCCAACTTAATAGCATTTGTATTTAGGTGATGTAGTTTTATTTGTATTAATTTAAATCATAAATAAGAGACACCTTCCTTGTTTCTATGATTTATTAGGAGGCCCATGTTTAACCCATATATACCCTAATTTAATATGGTGAGAAGTGAAGTGTCCCAGTGGAAGAAAGCAATTCCATATAGGGGGGAGTTATGTATGTTGTGAAGAATATACGTTGAGATGTGTCAAGTGTGATTGTGCTAAGAGAAGGGGTCAAGATTCATGTTCTATTAGTAGGATGAAATGCCTAAATAATAAATCTAAAAAATGTAATGGGCCATTTGTTAGACAACTACTAGTGTAAGTGGATGTGTAGCTCCATGAAGTTGTGCATGGCAACATCAACCTATACAACACTCAACAATATTTTATGATATATTGGTAAAAATAGTAGAGTATCGATGTATGGAGGATGCTAGAGATCATGTATACAATTTTGGGATAGTTTAGCAAGCCAACCTAGAATAATGTCTCTAGAGAGAAAGGCAAGCCAATTTTATATAAAAAATCTAGATCATGCTCATGTATGGTAACACAAGTTTCATCCTGATCAAAAATGTATTATACATTGATCTATTTAATATTGCATTTTTAATGGATTTTCACATACAAAATTTTGAGTAGAAAATATTTATTACGCACAAGGAGATAATGGAGGATGTTTCACAAAGTGTATGAGTGTATGATGTGTGGTTTAATACATTTCTATCAAAATTTTCTTATTATATCCACCCACTGGAACATGCACAATTGTTTAGTGGAGGGTTTATGATAGCTTTCATCAGATAATTGGCTATGAAGGCATTTATTTGCAATGAGAAGCATTAGATGATGTAATTATAATGGAAGTTGTTGTAAACTTTGATATACAGTATTAAGTCCATTTATTTAGATGTAAATATAAAATATGACAACTTAGTTACAATGTATATATAAATAATGTGCAAAATTCCTATAGGATTTTATTGCTTAGATTACAAGACAAAGGGACATCCAAAGAAAAACAACACATGCAGATAGGTACAAGTTATTAATCCATGTTGTCAAATATGTTGGGAAGATCATAAGACACTAAATTACATGTTCATCCAAAATTCAAAATAGGTCAAGGAAATGTTGTGCAAGATAAGTAACATGCACACACATGACATAGTGAACTATTGGGTCATATGATGAACTACTTGGTGCATAGGGAAGAGGGCTCAATTAGATTCAATATAACGATTTTGTGTAATCTCAACAACTTCAGTAAGAAAGAGGTAATGGTGTAAGGTTCTATAAATGGTGAGGTGGTAGAAAAAATGGTAATAAATATCAAGGTTTATGTCTTAAGTGAGGATCCTTTAATCACTATCAAAGTTATTATCTCTAAACTTCACAGGCTACACTCATTATGGGCAAGGTAAAAATATTGAATAATGTCCCAATATTCATTTTAATATCTTGGAAAAGGATTTAGCATCAAAAGGTGTAACAAATATAAGAGTTGTGAAACATGGAATAAATTTGGTAGTGAAATAAAATTCACATAAAACAAGTGTAGGCTAAAATGTAAACATTATAACAAGGAGTGGAGTGGGTGTTCATGCAATAAGAGTTCCTACTCCAAAAAAGGAGAGAATATTGCACAAGAAAAGATCAATTATAATGGACTGATTAGATGTGCATGTGGATAAGAAGCTTCTAAAGAAAGGGAGGTAGTGTAAAAATATTCATTTTAATTTATAGATAGCCATATATTTAAATGCAAATAGATTGGAGACAAAGAAGAAGATTATAAACTCAAATGAGTTGGACGAATTAATAGAGATATTATCTTTGTTTAAGACCATATTTATGCTTCCATTATTGAGGAATTTATGCATAGATAATATAAATAATCCATGTGAGTGAGTCCAAGGGAATATTAAAAAATTTCCTTCTAAAAATAATGATAAATATGATAAGGAGATGATGATTAATTCTTTCATTAATGATTAGGATTTAAGAAACATTCTGATTGATATGGATGCAAAAGTGAATATTCTAACCCAAGAGCTTGGATAAATATGGTAATTCTTAGGCTTTAACCCTTTAAAAATATGTTCTTCATGGAAAATAACTTGCATTTGAGACTATTGGTAGTCTTGTAATCAATTGAGCTCATGATTTTTGAACTGCATTTTAAGGCCAAATTTGAAGTGATAAAGTTGGTCGAGGAAGAATGAAACCTAAATTTATTGGGAAGTTCATGGTTTTATCATAAAAATTTATGTACATGTCATTTAAATAATGTTATATGATATTTTATAATGTTAGAGTGTAATATCCCCTCTATAATCTCACCCAAATCATGCATTCCTCTTCATACACATTTTGTCAAACACTTTACATATTTCCTTAGGTTAAGAGGTTTTCATTTGTAATTTTACTATATTTAGATTTGTTTCATATTTTTGAAGGGTTTATTTCATAATATTTATTCCAAATGCAAGATAAATAAAACACAAAGTAACATACATTCATATGTTGGAAGGTCAATATAAAATCTGAGTGTAAAACCTATTAATATAAATCTAAAAACAAGTATTTAATAGTCCAAATCTAACCCCTTTATTTTTATTGAAATGTGCATACAATGGTTGACCAAATCTAATATAAAATTATTAAGGATAGGCTACAAATAATCTCAAAAAAATTGTCATAAAAATCCTTCAAGCACCTCATAAAATCCCTGGTATTATGCCCTATGATTGCTCCAAAAATTTGGCAAATAAAATCACCCAAATCTATTATTTTTTTCCTTTGCCTAACTACAATAATTTTTCCAAAAATGGTGATGAACACACAATAATTTCTTGATACTATAGCATGACACTATAGCACAATACTATAGTGGTATGGAACACTATAGCATCTATACGGTACACGGTAGTAACAATACATATTACTATAACATGCTTTTAAAATTCATAAAATCTTCATTAACTTCACAACTACCTTTGCATAAATTTATTATTTGAAGATTCAATCCTCCATAAACTAATCAAATAAGCATAAGTTTGAATTCTAGAATGAATCCACCCAATACGCTGAATGTGTTTTTATCCAAACAACCGATCTACCCAAGGGTTTTCATCCTAGGGCATCCTGAACTTGCAAACGCAAGCTCTCCAAAATTATCTGATATAAAATATAAAAACTAATATTTCCAAATGACTTTCTCTTTAATTAAATTAATTAAAAATAAAGCCATTAAACTAATATTTATTTTTTATTTGAGTCACTTTAATTAAATTAATTAAAAATAAAGCCATTCTTATGATTTAATTTATTTTAATAACATTATAAATAATCAATTTAATTTTATTCCCTTTTAATGATTGATCATAGCCTATGGGAATAAAATAGGCTAGTTGGCCCTGCTGGATGATCACTCAGAAAAAGGAGACATTACATTCTTCCCTTCCCAAAATTGGTTTCCTTCAAACAATTACAAATATGGATGTTTTACAATTTTTTCACCTTTCTACGTAGCATTCTTGATAGGCAAGTCCCTCTATCTAATAAAATACTTTGTGGTCACCTCATTTCTCAATCTATGTTCCCTCATATCCAAGATATCATCAGGAACCAAAACCAACTTGCCCTCCCTCCTCACCTAAAGGTGGAAGCTCTGGAGAAGGTATAATGTGTTTCCCAAGTGTCTTTTTGAGGCAAGATACATGAAATACGTTATGAGTTTTTCTATCTTCAATAAATTCTAGCTCGTACACAACCTCTCCAACTCTCCTCACAATCATGTCGGGGCCATCTAGCCAATCTAGATAGCTCCTACAAAAACATATTGAGAAACCTACTATCTCAATTGCTGAAGATGGTCCTTAGAAGCTCATAAAGTATAAACACCTCTCTAAAAATTAACTCTACAATTTGGGGTGCCCTAAAATTAGTTGAAATAACAAATAAATGTGCATACTTAGTCACTCTATCAACAACAACATATCTAAAATATTTTCTTTAGAATTTTAGAAGACCTGTAATATATATATATATATATATATATATATATATATATATATATATATATATATATATATATATATATATATATATATATATATATATATATATATATATATATACTCTCCCACTTTTGATTAAGAATAAGCAATGGCTGAAGTAATCCTATGGGAAAAGAATGCTCAGACTTGTTCTACTGACAAGTCATACACTCTCTAACAGAATGCAAGACATCATCCTTAAGACCCTTCCATGAGAATATCTACCTAATATTCTTATAGGTCTTGAAGAACCTGGGATGTCCCACTAGAGAAGTATCATGAACAAGCCTCAAAATCGTATCCTTCATCTTAGATTTAGGTACCAAATATAGCATGTCCATATAATATAACACATCATTAATCACCTTATACCTTTCATCTTGAATCTTATCATCCATGATATTGCATGAAAATGTATTCTTGGAATACTCAACCAAAAGGTGAGCCTTCCAATCAGCTAAAATCTTTGACATAGAGAAAAGTGTGGGTTTCCTAGATAATGCATCTACTGTAACATTCTTCTTACCCTTAACATATTCAATATTGAAGTCATATACCTAAATATTTATTACCCAATTTTACTAGGGCTCATTCAAATATTGTTGCTCCAAAAAGTATCTCAAACTATTGTGGTCTATCGTTACCACAAATTTTCCACCCACCAAATACTGCCTAAATTTTTCTAGCACATGCATGATAACAAATATCTCCTTATCATAAGTGGAATATAATTTCTCCACATCAATCAAAATCATACTCTCATAGGCTATGGGATGTATATTCTAAATAAGTATGACACCTATTCCTTCATTAGATGCATCACACTCTAGTACAAATGGTTGAGAAAAATTTGGTAAGGCTAATGTTGGATAAGTGCTCATCGCCTCCTTAAGTCTGTCAAATGTAGCTTGAGTCTCATCCAACCATCTAAATTCCCCTTGCTTAGTGATATCTATAAGAGGTGATTCCAACTGAGAAAACCCATTGATAAATCTATTATAAGAACTACATAACCTAATAAAACCCCTCAAATCTAAAATTTTCCTTAGTGGTACCCAATCAAAAATGACAAGTATCTTCTCTTGGTGCACTTTTACTCTTCCATCACCAATCACGTATCCAAAATATAAAAATTTTGTCATTATAAAATCACATTTGGAAACCTTTATAAATAAGGATTATGTATCTATAATTCCCAACACCTCATCAATGTGCCTAAGGTGATCATCCCATGTCTTATTGTATATAAAAATATCATCAAAGAATACCATCACAAATTACACGACTATCAATAAAAGATGTGACTCATACCTGATTGGAAAGTTACAAGATCACTAGTGAGACCAAAGGGAATAACCAAAAACTCATAATGTCTATGGTGGAATTTGAATGTTGTCTTATGTATATCCTCCTCATGGACTCTGATCTAATGATACCCTGAACAAAGATCAATTTTTGAAAAGTAAACTACCACATGTAATTCATCCAATAAATCATCTATCCTAGATATAGGGTACCTATTTTTTATGGTCTTCTTATTCAAAGCATGGTAATAAATGCACATTCTCATCATGCCATCCTTGTTTTTACCAAGACCACTAAAGATATAAAGGGACTAGAGCTAGGTCTGATGTGTCCCATATCTAATAACTACTTTATCATTTTCTCAATATTCTCTTTGAATATTTTGGGGGTGATGATAAGGTGTATTAATAATAGGATTGGATCCCTCATATAACTCAATCACATGGTCAAATCCATGATCAAGAGGTCTACTAGGTGGAATATATCTAAACACTATATTGTGCTTATCCAAAACCGACTGGATGTTCACATGATAATGCCTATCAACATGTCAACCAAATTTGACTTCAAAGTGAAATTTGAACACCTATAGGTAAAAAACTTGGTTTTTATATGTTTTAAGGGTCTAATAATTTTTCATAGTGTATGTTATAGTCCATCTGGTGTAATGTAATGCCTTTTTAGCCTTAGTCATGGTCTAATAAGTCTATATGTCACTTTAAGTCATTTATAAGGCTTTTAAAGATCATAAATAGAAGTGGAATAGTTTTCAAGGTACCCAAGTATCCTAATTTTATTTCAAACATCTAAGGAGTTAGATTCCCTAACAGGAATGTTAGTCTCATTTGAAACTTGTAGGTTATCTAACTTAAGATCAAGTAATCAACTAAAAAAGGAAGAGTTTAACACTTATACAACCCATGAGGGAATTTGACATGTGGGATAAGGTCATGGAATGTTTATGCATATTATTTTGACTCAATTCCACGTTTTAAATTCTCTAGATGTGCCAAATTCAAGCTAAAACCATTATGCTCCTTCTTTTCCTTTCTAGACACATAGAAGTGGTCAGTAAGTTTATGCTTGGTATGGATAATAAGAGAAGTTTTTGGTCAAACACATTTGGGAGATGGTATTACACTCAAAGGGATTCATTTACATAATAAGAGTGCAAGGATTGGTTAACTGTGCTTTATGAACCATCTCTAACAAGTTGTCTGTGTTTTTATGCTCACTATTTCATGCACCCTATAGGTTTTGTTCCAATTTGGATAAGTCAGTACAATCTAGTTAGTGATGTTGACTCAAAAGGATGTTGGATCTCTTCTAAAATTATCTTCATGCTTGGTTTCATTTTTCATGGTGTTTTGATGAGCAATCCATTGCATGTTGCAGGAAGGTGCCATCATATGAAGTCTTAGTCAAAGTTTTCCTTGTTTGCATAATGTCAGTTCTTTATAGAGTTCTCATGTAGATGGAATATAGTGTCCCATAGGTCTTAAGTCCATATTATCACCTCTTTTCATGTTTTTCCTCATCACACCATGATTGAGAAAATATTCAATCTTGCCTTTCTCATAGTCAATCCTTCACTCACTCTTACTTCCAGTCACATATATGGGGCTTGTCAATCCTATTCGTGGGTTGTAATGAAGGTGTATCAGCTTATTCAAGGAAAAAATAACTTAAGAGATTATATTTGAAGGTATGAATAGGATGTAGGTTGGTTTTAGGTTCATGCACCGCATCAACTAGCCACTAGACACTATTGTTTGCTCTATAACAGGTGTTTCAAAGAGGTTTTCATGATTGGAATAGATGTTTTGAAGCTTGTTTCAAGATATCCACAATGAAAAACATGTATTTGGGGGATTGATATTGAGTTCAATTTGTTAATAAATCCATTCTTCCACACATTTTGCTCCATTCCATGCTCACTCCTTGCATACAACTCATTCACTCCTACAGGAGTATCCCTGATGATGTCATGTTGAGATGAACAATTTGGGAGATCTTTAAATATTTTAAAATTTATAGGAGTTTGTTTTAACACTTGGTGAGGCTTTTTAATTGATCACCAACATGTTTCTCTGCTCAATGTCTAAGGTTTATACCCATTGCCTGTATATACAAATGCCCACCTACAGGTGGTACCACAAAGATTTGAAGGTCCTTGTATGGATAATTTAAAACATGGTTAAACCTTAATTTATATTATATCATGATGGAAAAATCAAGGAATTTTTTTTTGAATCATCAAATAGGTAGGATAAGGTGTAAACTACCTTTAAGCACAAGATGACAGAACTCAGGGACTTCTTCCCTAAAAAGTATAAATAGAGATCCAAGCACTTTTATAGGTACCCTATAACAAGGTTGAAAATAGTTATGGAATATTTATATAGGTAAACATTTTAGCCTATATCATGGAGAAGAGCTATGAAAAATATGGAGGCCATAAATTTAGTGTAAGAGAGAAGTTTGAGGTCCTAAATATGCCTTTTAAAGTACTACCTACATTCATTTCTATAAGAATTCACTTTTAGGTGACCTTTGGCATTGTAAAGAACAAATGAAACATACTCTCATGGTTGAAATGGCCCTATTTATGGAATGGTGTATAAATTATCATGAATATCATTATTGTGATGTTTATTAATAGTTTTTCAATCTTCATGGACACCTATAGGTGTCCCTTCATAGGAAAATGTTCACAAACAGTTGAGAAGGTAGAAAGTGACCTAAGCATGGTGTCTTGATGATATTTTAGCCCATACAAGGTGAATTCAGGTATAAATATATGTTATTGATCTTAAGGCTTCAAGGAGGTACTTTACACATCATTACCATAGTGCGATTAGGTAAATATGCACCTATAGGAATCATAGAGGCACGATATCACAATAAGAAAGAAAAATCAATTTTTTGAGCTCAAGGTGCATATAAAGGGTATAGGGAGAGTTTTAATGATGAAACAAAAATATTAAAACCTTCATTAGGACCATTATGACCTTTATAATCTTTTGACTATGTAAAATAAGCTTACATAGACTCCTAAAGGTTTTGTATGCACCTATAGCTGAGAGCTTAGTCTTAATGAAGGTAAAGAGATGAGTATGCTGAGGAAGAGAAAGGAGATATGCAAAAAAATTGAGAATGATTCATGATAGGTAAATAAGGTGTTTTCACAAGATCCAATAATACTTTAAATTTGACCATCTACTCTTTATACTAGACCAAGGATAACAGTACATATAGTTGCACTAAGGGACTCATGTTATTCAATGTGTAAGAATGAGGAATCTAAGGGAGAAGAGTGGGTTTGGATAAATTTAAAGCTTCCTAAGAATTAATTAAAATTGGATAACATGTTAAATAAATATAAGCACATATGATTTATCTTGGAGAGTTCATTCTTAGGTGGAAGTGAAAAATGCAAAAAATAGTCATTTTAGAGGCATTTTTTGGGAAAATTGAGTTGGTTAGGTGCATAAATGGGAGAATATGACTTATCAAATTTGGTAAAAATATTCATTATTACCTAATAAAAATTCTAAAATATTCACTTTTCCTTGAATATGATGGATATATCTCTTTGTTTTATCTTAGAGGTCAGCCAGTCAAGAAAATTAGGGTTTTGGTAAGACAAGTAAATGAAGCCAAAATGGGTAAGAAACTTTATAGGAATATTTGGGAACAAGGAGAATATTTTGAATTTTATTTAATTTTAATAGGTACTAGTAAATAATAAATAGATCACATATCTCTCAAATTTGTCAAAACACTCTTGCACACAACTCAACCAAGCAAGCTCCAATTAGGCCTAGTTGGTGAATGAGAGGAAGGAATGAGAAGGAGTTATTGGAAAGTTATGTGATAAATTTTTGATATTACCAAACCAAGTTTACAAATTTCTCAAGAACCAACTCAAGTTTACAAAGTTCACAAGAACCAACTTATAAGAGCACCAACCCCTTTACTGAGCACCAACATAACAATGATTTTTGAGCACCTACACACAGGAGCACCAACCCCTATTGTGTAGAAAAAATAACTATATTTCAATGATTGTTTTTCAAAAAATGATAGAACACTACTATATCTCTTTATTTTCTCTTCTCTCCTCTTGCTCTTCTTAGCTAGATAAAATGATTATAAAAGAGAATTACAAACCATGCACATATTCTTTACAAATGGATTCCCAAGCCTCATTTTATAGCTTTCCAAATGAATTTTGGAATTCACCATGTGATATATTTCAATTCACATTGAAAATGGTGCAAAAATTTCATGACCCTTTTAATTCTTTCATTTGAAAAGTCATATGGTGAACCTTCATGGGTAAAAGTGTGATTTCCCTCTTCTGTCTTTAGTGGAGACTCTTTGAATTCCTCATGGTGACCCTTCATGGGGAAAATAACCCTTTGTCTCTTTTGTCATTATCTGGTGACTCTTTGAATTCCTCATGGGCCTTCTTTTGTCTTTATGCAACCAAAAATATATATGTTAATATTTAAATAATATTAACACATTTTAGCCATGATATGAACATTAAAAACACCTTTAGACAACAAATTATATGAGACCTTTGTCACTAATAATGCTAGACCTTTGACATCAATGAAAATATTTCCATCAATCTCCCCTTTTGTCATTGATGGTAGCTTCAAATTGAAACTACAACATTATGAAACTTATATTGCACATGCCAACCTGAAACTGAGACCTATACAAACTACAAACTGAACCAACTAAAAACAAACAATAACTCCCCCTTACTGTAGCATCTTGTTAGTTAAACATATTCTTTTACTTCTCCCCCTTTGACATCAATGGCAAAAGGTATATCCTGGAACTAACACTTAGCTCCCCCTTAACTAATGTTGATCCTCAATGGTAGGAAGTAAAATAAATTACTCCCAACTTCTTTCATAGATACTCAAATGTGTCCTTTGGTATTGCCTTTCTGAAGATATCTACAATCTATTATTTATTACTTATATATTCTAACTTGAACTACTAATTTTCAACTTGCTCTCTCAAGAATTGATATCTAATAAGAATATGTATTGTCCTTGAATGCATCATTAGATTCTTAGAAATATTAACAGCACTTGTGTTGTCATAGTAAATAGAGATATGTTAATCATATTTTACCTTGATATATTCTAAAGTTTACTTAATCCAAAGCACTTGAGTACAACACAACGCTACTATAATATATTTTACTTTAGTTGTAAAAAGTGATACTGAGTTTTACTTCTTGCCTAGCCAAGATAATAAGATATCACCAAAGAAGAATGTTCCTCCACTTGTACTATTCTTATCGACTTAAAAACTTGCCCAATCTAAATCTATATTAACAACCAAAGTGAAATATCTCCCTGTGGGATACCACAATCCATAATCTAATTTCCTCTTGACATATCTAAATATTCTCTTCACCAACTAAACATGACTCTCCTTTAGGGCTACTTGATATATGGAAACCATGCCTACTACATGCATGATGTCTGGCCTTGATGTTGTCAAATATAAAAGACTACCAATCATAGATCTATATAAATATTGATCTACATCAAGTGAATCTTCTTCATTACTCACCTTGTTCCCTATACCCATTGGTGTGCCAACTGGTGCATAATCTTCAAAACCAAACTTTTTCAACATCTCCTTGGCATATTTACTTTGAGATATGAAAATACCTTTATTTGATTGAGATATTTACAATCCTAAGAAAAATGACAATTCTTCAAGCATATATATCTTCAATTTATTTTTTCATATTATCAAAAAATTATTTTGTCATATTTCCACTATTACCTCCAAATATTATGTCATCAACATATATCACAACAATCAACTAGTGCTCACCTCTCTTGAAGCCTTGATCCTCTAGATACCTATCAAGCCTCGCATACCAAGCTCTAGGATCTTCTTTCAATCCATACAATGATTTATTCAATCTACACACATATCTATTATCATTTGAGAGAAGAAATCCCTTAATCTTCTCAATGTATACCTCCTCTTCTAGCTTCACGATTAGGAAAGCAAACTTAACATCCATCTAAAACACTTTGAAATTCTTAAACAGTACATATGCAAGAAACACCCTGATAGCCTTTAGCCTTCCCACTTGTACAAAAGTTTATTCAAAATCTATACCTTCAATCTAATCATATCCTTTGCATACTAACCTTGCTCTATTCCTAGTAACTTCACCATCTTCATTTATCTTATTTCTATATACCCATTTTATTTCTATCACATTTTGATCTTTTAGTCTAGGCACTAATTCCCAAGAATCATTCTTTTCTATCTAATTTAATTCTTCATCCATTGCTTTAACCCAATGTTCATCATGTCTAGCTTTTTAAAAAGTTCTAGGCTGAATTTTGGATAACAAAGAATAATTAACTTGCTCAAATTCACTTACTATCATTCTTCTAGTGTGAACTCCTTCATTTATGTTTATGATGATGTCAATTTTATTATGATTTCTCTAGACATATTTGGATAGAGTTTTAGTTTCCTTTCACTCCTCATATTCATATAATTCTTCAAAATCTTCTTATTCAATGATTTTAGGAATGTCTACCAAATCACTGACTCTTTGTGCTACATCTTCATCTATCCTGACACTTACACTTTCAACTATCTTCTTAATTATTTTTTCTATAACATTTGTAATCTTTACTTTTGTTGGAGTATCCAATAAATATACCTTTATATGCTCTAGATTCAAACTTACCTAGTTTTTTTAATCAATTCTCTTTATGAATCATCTATTGCCAAAACTTATGAAATTATCGACAGTAGTTGGTATGTCTTTCCATAACTCATAGGGAGTCTTTTCACTATTGATTATCAGGAATGCTTTGTTGTAGATATGTATTATTTTGCTTACTACCTATCTCTAATATTTTTTGGTATCTTAGATTCATTTAGCATTGTCATCACCATCTTATGAACTATTTTATTGTTTCACTCAACTACTCCATTTTTCTATGGAGTTCTGGCTATTGAACAATGTCTCTTGATCTCATGGTCTTCAAAATATTCAATAAACTTATCTGACTTGAATTCTCCTCCTCGATATGATCTTAGGCACTTAATCTTCAAACTAGTTTCATTCTCAACCAAAGCCTTGAATGCTTTGAAATCACTGAAAGATTCTCATGTTTATTAAAAAACATCACCCAAGTCATACATGTAAAATAATCAATAAGCAACATGAAGATTTCTCACCTTGAGTACTTTGAGTTCTTGTAGGTCCACACAAATCAATGTGAACAAGCTCTAACATCTGAGTAGTCGAGTATTCCTTTGTCTTGAACCATCTTCCTGCCTACTTCCCATGCTAACATGGTTCACAAAGCATGTTAGGGGGATTTTTAATCTTTGAAAGATCTCTAATTGCTTATTTCTTGTTCATTTTGACAAGATTGTAAGAATTTATGTGTCTTATTTTCCTGTGCCACAACTAACTTTCCTCACCTTGACTCATAAAACATTTTTGACCTTTGATATCTGATAACATATATAAATTATTGCTTGTCCTTTGAGCATCTACAAATAACACATCTGAATCTTTTCTTCTAATCTCACAACCTTCTACATAATACCTTAATGTGTGTCCCTAATCACACATTTGACTTACACTCAACAGATTATGTTTAAGACCTTCTACATGTAACACATTCTCATTCCTAGTTCTAAAATTATCCAAACTTAATGTACATTTTTTGTCTATCCTAACAATGGTATTATCTTTGAATTTTACTATGCCACCATTGATCTTATTTAGATCTATGAACTTTTTCTTGTCTTTTATCATGTGCCTCAAACATCCATTGTTGATGAATCATAGCCATTCTTCATTTTTTACATGCAAAGTTGTTTGGAAAAACATAGACTCTTCAGATTATTTTTTCTACCATGAATCTGTCTGAACTCTCTTCTTGATGAATGAAGTCTGGAAGCCTCGATCCTTCTTCACTGAATTGAACAAACTTCTACAATGCCTAGCTATATGTCCAAACTTATTGCACTTGTAACATATTATGGCTTCTTCATTAAATCTTGATAGAGGAGTAAAAGAGTTGTGTCTTCTCCTTGACTCTGCATGAGTTCCCTTTTCCATATTTCTAAAAATTTTAGCTCTTTTCCTACAGTCTATTTTATTATGACCATAACCATTACAATAAAAGCAATAACCATGAAAATAAAACCTATTCTGGTTTGTGTATTTTTGATCTGATGGTCTTTTGAAGCTCTATTCCTTCTAGCCTTTTTTGTTTAATCTAGCCTTTGCATTCTTAACTTCTTCTTTTTCATTTCCTCTTTTGTAAGGGCTTTAACATAGCTATTTTATTTTTTTGTGTTAACATTGTCTTAATATTCTATGAAAGTACTGGCCTTTTCTTTCTCTTTTTCAAATTTGATACCTGTCTTATCTATCATTGATCTTTGAACTTTTAATATCTTATTCAACATGTTAGTGATATTCTCAAATTTTGAATCATTGAGTGCTTTATTTATTCTCTTGATATATTCTTTTAAATAGGCAATTTCATCAACATACATTTCACATTATTTACTTATTTTTTGAAATTGGGTTGTTAGATCTTCTTCAATCTTTTTGGCTTCTTCAATGTGTGTTTGTAGATCTTAATTTATTTCCTTTAACTCCTTTTCATTTTTCTCATTCTGGAGTTTCAACTTTGATTCTTCTTCTCAAGATATTTTAATTATTTTAAGGCATAAATGAGTTCTCTTTCTAGATTCACCTCGGCTTCATCCTTGCTTTTATCATGTCATTTCAGAGTCATCTTCATGTATGGTCATGAATATAATTTCTTCTTCATCTAAGTCACTAACTCCACTGTCTTCAACTGAGCTAATATCTTTCAAATGTAAACTCTTCTTCTCGAATCTTTTCTTGTATTTTCCTTTGAAGTTTTTCTTTGTATGAAGGATTTATTTCTTCATTGTCACCATTATTATTATCTGGGCACTTAGCTACAAAATGTCCAATATTACCACATTTAAAACATTTAAATAACAAATTTCCTTAATATTTACTTG